>CAUYUJ010021614.1:1695130-1970130 GCA_963575745.1 Prorocentrum cordatum
AGTAGTAGTAGTAGTAGTAGTAGTACTAGTACTAGTAGTAGTCGTAGTAGTCGTAGTAATAATAATAAGAGTGGTAGCAGCAGGAGTAGTAACAGTAGTATCAGTAGTAGTAGTAGTAGTAGTCGTCGTAGTAATAGTAGTAGTAGTAGTAATAGTAGTAGTAGTAGTAGTAGTAGAAGTAGGGGTAGTAGTAGTAGTAGTAGTAGTAGTAGTAGTAGCAGTGGTAGTAGTAGTAGTAGTAGTAGTAGCAGTAGTAGTAGTAGTAATAATAATAGTAGTAGTAGTAGTAGTAGTAATAGTGGTGGTAGTAGTAGTAGTAGTAGTAGTAGTAGTAGTAAAGGGGGAGTAGTAGTAGTGGTAGTAGTAGTAGTAGTAGTAGGGCCACCTTTGTTTTATGACCAGAAGCGTCCCGCCCATCTATGGCCAGTGCTTGTGTAAGGCCGGCAATACTGGTATATGGAAGCCGAGTACAAACTACGACTAAGTCACACTTGGTTTACGGCCGGATTCACATGCGCCAAACGATTTCCCAAAAACTAATTATTCGGTAACGTTTCACGTTCCTCATATTGCCACCCAAAAGCACGTCGGAGCCCTTACAACGCCATTCGGTTTCCTGCGGAATTCTTCGCGATTCTCGGCGGGGCCGTTCGGATTCCGATCCGTCGCGACAGGACTCGAAGACTATTGGGAAATCCTGAAGCATCCTGAGGACCTCCGAGGAATCTAAAATTATCCCAGTGCGACCCTACCTAGGAGTTGGAGCATTTAGAAAAGCAACATATACATCTACACCGACAGCTACATTTACATCTACACCTGCATCTACATCTACATCTACATCAACATCAACAGCGAGACTCACATCTACATCTACATCTACACCTACATCTACACCTACATCGACATATACATCTACATCTACTCCTACATCCACATCTACACCTACAACTACATCTACATCTACATTTTCGCATTGGTTTTGCTATTGCTTTGCATTGCCTTTGCTTTTGCTCTTGCCGTTGCTTTTGCCTTGATATGCTATGCTATGCTATGCTATGCTATGCTATGCTATGTTATTGTATGATATGCTATGCTATGCTGCGCTATGCTATGCTATGCTATGATATGATGTGCTATGTTGTGTTATGTTGCGCTGTGCTATGCTAAGCAATGCTATGCTGTGCTATGCTATGCTCTGCTGCGCCATGTTGTGCTATGGTATGTCATGCTATACTATGCTATGCTGAGCTATGCAATGCTATGCTATGCTATGCTATGCGATGCTTGGCTATGCTATGCTCTGCTGTGCTAACGCTGCGCTGCGCTATGCTGCGCTGCGCTATGCTGCGCTGCGCTAGGGTAAGCTAAGGTAAGCCAAACTATGCTAAGCTAAGCTAAGCTAGGCTAGGTAAAGCTAAGCTAAGCTAAGCTAAGCTAAGCTAAGCCCAGCTAGGCTAAGCCAAACTAAGCTAAGCTAAGCTAAGATGAGATAGGCTAAGCTAAGCTAAGCTAAGCTAAACTAAGCTAAGCTAAGCTAAGCTAAGCTAGGCAAAGCTAAGCTAAGCTAAGCTAAGATGAAATAGGCTGAGCTAAGATGAGATAAACAACGCTAAACTAAGGGGACGTAACTGGGGGAACCGCGGGGCGGATGCCGGGGGAACCGCCCAGGGCGATTTGCACTGCCCGGCCCCTTTAAACTAAAAGGATAATAACCCTTCCAGGCAGAGCCTAGGTAGGGAAGAAATCACGAAGTATCCGGAGCGTCTCTGCGGAATCCAGAAGACCCCCCTGAATCCATTGAATCCTGTTTCCTAAAGACTCCTGGGAGCTTCCGAGGGGCCTTTGAAAATTTGTGAGGACCTCCGAGAGGCTTCTAAACGGTTCCGAACGGCTTACGAGGGCTGCCGCAAGGCCACTGAGAGTTTCCGAAAAGCCTACGCGAGCCTCCGAGAGGCCCTGAGAATTCCTGACAAGGTTTCTCGAAGCTCCCGAATGGCTGTTGAGACACCCCGGCAAGCCTTTGAGAGCTTCCCAGAGGTTTATGCAAAGTACCGAAAGGCCCTGAGAGCTCTCGACAGGGCCTAAGATCTCCCGAAGGGGGTTCTGTCAGCTTCCGCAGAGGTATCTGAAACGTCACGAGAGATCTCTGGGAGTTCCCGAGAAGCCTCTGAGATGTCCTGCGAGGCCTCTGAGAGCGTCCGAGGAGGCCTCTGAAACTTCTCGAAACCCCTTCTGAAAGACTCCGAGAGGCTTCTGGTAGTTCCCCAGAGGCTCCTGAGAGCCCCCGAGAGGCTTCTGAGAACGTCCAGTCGGCTTCGGAGACCTCCGAGTGAGACCTCAAAAAGCTCCCGAGAGGCCTCTGGGATCCCCCACAATTCTACGACGCACAACACAAACAACACACACAACACACAACACTCACAACACACGCACACACAACATGCACGATGCACACACAATACACAACACACAACACAAACACAAAACACACAACACACAACACACACACACATCGCAGAACACATAACACACCACACACAACACATCCAACACAACACACCACGCACAACGCACAAGACAACACACAACACACACCACACAACACACCAGACACAACACACCGCGCACGACGCACCAAGGGCCAACAGGGCCTCGCACAGTTTAGCAGAGCTCAGCATAGCTTAGCAAGGCGAAGCATGGCTTACCAGAGCTTGCAGGGCCCAGCAGAACCCAGCAGGGTTTAGCAGAGCCCAGCAGGGCGTAGGAGGGCTTACCAAGGCTCACCAGCGCTCATAGCAGGGTTCACCAAAGCTCAGCAGGGGCCAGCAGGACTTAGCAGGGGCTAGCAGACTGCAGTAGGGCCTCGCAGGGCTTCACGAGCTGCGCAGAGCTCAGCAGAGCTTAGCAGTAATCCCCGCGCATGTGTGGCCGCTACTTTGGCTGGGCCCTCCATATCACTGTCTGAAAACCTTCTTCGGGATCGTCGTGTTTCACACTTCGCCTACGGCCGGTTCGTGTGGCTTCCTGTTGAAAGTCTCGAGGAAGTCAACGCATTCCAACTGAAGTTCGCTAGGAAGGCATCTTACATCCCCAGGCCGAAAGTTTTTCCCCTTGGACTAAAAATAAGAAAACACCAATAAATACAATTGGCTCCCCTTTTCGGGTGTGGGGGAGTTTCGTGGATCCTATTTCTGTGTTGCGCGGATCCAATTTCCTGTGTGTAAAAAACGATGGATCCATTTGTTTCCCGGGAATAAAGATACGATAATAATTAACATGTGGGACCCAGGGGAAATGGGATCCGCGGAGCACCGCAAGTGAAGCATCATGCTGTCCACGGAGCTGCGGGTCTGCAGACCACTGCTATGATTCTACGGGGGAGGGGGGTCTTCCCAGGATGAAGAGGGGAAGGATGAGTGAAGAGGCGAGAGGAGGTGGGAGGAGAACAGTGGGGACGCAGGGGGGGAGAGAGGAGGAATCATCAGGGCAGAGAGGGGGGGAGGAGGAAGGAAGAGGAGAAGGAGGAGGAGAAGGAGGATGAGGGAGGAGGATGAGGGAGGAGGGAGGAGAGAGGAGGGAGGCGGACGGACGAAGGAAAAAGGGGGAGGAGGGAGGAGGTGGGAGGAGGAGGGGGGAAGTGGGAGGAGGAGGAGGAGGAGAGGAAGGGATGAGGGAGGGCGAGGACACACAAGCAAAGTGTCAAAGTCGGAGGCTCGAGCGCCACAGCGGGCCCGGCCACCTCCCTTCACCTTTCCCATAACATGTGGTTGCTCGAGCGCCACCGCGGGCCTGGCCATCTCTCGAAAGTCCTCCCATAACAGAAGTTTGCTCAAACGCCACAGCGGGCCCGGCCAACTCCCGCATCTCCACCCATAACATATCTAACTACCCCACCTCGAAGCGAGCGCTACATGTATCCGCTCACCTGAGGGGCGCGTCGTTTCCGACATGTGGGACTCAAGAGGAAAATCTTTCGGCCTGCGTAAGTATTGGATACTTATTTGACTATTATTACACTTTATTAAATTCGTAATGAATGTCCATGGAATTCCTAGGAGGTCTTTCTATCGGAGTCCCTATTGAATTCCAAAAAGAAGGCTTCCTATTGAAGCCAAATCCAACCCCAAACCAAATCCCAAACCCAAACCTAAACCTCCCAGTCCATAAGTCAAGTGTGACCCTGTAGTACTAATATGAATTGCAATCTCAGCAGCAATCGTAGTCGTACCAGTAGTGGTGGCAATAGTAGCGCGAGGACGATGCGGCGGAGTACGAGGAGGCGCGCAGGAACGGCAATCGAGAAAACGGGCCGATCGGAACGACGGCGTCGTCGAATCGAAGCGGGCCAGCGGCGCCAGAAGCCCACGCAAGGTAAATTGCAAGACCAGTCCGTCCGATCAATCTGCTGAGCTCGCCGGCCAGCCCTGGCGGCGGCTGGACCGGACTCCAGCGGCCTTCACGAGAGCCTCCACGACCTCCCCCATGCCACCGCGAGGGTACGCGAGGCCCCGGGTCTGGGGCGTGTGAAGCTCCTGCCGGATCGGACGACACAGGGGGAAAGTGAAGGTCAGCCAATCAGCTCACGCAACTGGCTTCCCCGGCGCAGCCTGGCGCCAGAGGCGCCCAGGCATCTGGGGAAGCGCCCAGCGGCGGGCCAGAATCAGCTGCATGTAGTAGCAAGCTTCGTAAGCCCACTTCCCCTACGTAACCCCGCCCCTTCCCAGAACTCCGTCGCCGCGTCTCTGTTCGCAACGTCTACTCCACGGCCTGGACCCCTCCCCCGCGACCAATCTTTTGACCTGGGTCGTTTTCTGACACTCCCGAGACCCGGCGAGGGCCCCCAAAGACAGAAAACGGCGAAACCTCCCGTCGCGGTTTCCTTACACGACGAGAAAAGGTTGGGGCCGTTCGTCCGACCCGATCCTCCATGGTGAAGGCCATCGCCGCCGTGGTGGTCCCACTGCAGTCCTGAGGGGGACATCATGGGGGGACCGTCTCAGCGGGGGTGACATCGAGCTTGAATCGGCGATGCATCGCCGATAGGCTGGCGATAGGGCCCCGACGGCAAGCTCGTACGCTCCTGGGCGGGATGGGCTATCGGGCCCCTATCGGCGATGATTGGGCGATCGGGGATCGATGCGCCCCGCCTGTCCCTCCCTAGCGCTGCCCCCGAAGTCCAGGCCAGAGAGCGAAAAGGCCAGGGCGTCCAGCCACTTGCGGAGCCAGCTGCCCTTCTTCACCCGACCCTCGAGCTCGAGCCTGTCCAGCACGGCCGAGAAGGGCTCACTGAGGGCCGGCGAGTCCCTGATGGCCGGGACCACCGCGCCTGGGAATTTGAGCAGCAGCGGCAGCAGCTGCCACTCATCGTCGCGAAGCACCTCGGCCGAGTGAAATCGACTGCACGCAAGAGTGACCCAGGCAAGAGTGACCTTTGGTGCACCGCTTGAAGGCGCCGCGAAAGGAGCCAAACAAGCGCACAAGCCAGAGCTGGGGTGGCCCTTGCGGGCCCGCAACGGCGAAAGGTCGCTCTTACGCGTGGCCGATGAAATACCCTGGCAGTCTACAGCGATGAAGAAGCAGAACGCATGTTTGCTTCTACTCGGCGAAGGGTGCGATGTTCGAATGTAAGCAGGTTTACAAAAGACTCGGCTAATCCGCCGCAGGGCCCTGTAAGGTCCGTATTCACACTCTTGGCAGGAAGGAGGTGGAAGACGTGCAGCAGCAGGATAAGGAGGACGAGGATCAGCAGCAGCAGCAGCATCAGAACGACGAGGAGCCAAGGCACAAAGATGCAGAACCACCGTCCCAACGTCGCCGGCGAAATCTGGTGGACACAAAGCTTATCAAGCGTTGCTAATTATCGTGGCCCGCATCAAAATGAACGTAGGTGTTGACCTGCGCAATCGACTGGTCGGTGACGCCTGCAACCGTGCGCAACACCCAGCAATCATCTGGAGCGCTCACTGAAATCATTGCCGCACGCAGCATTCGCCTGCTACCTCTTTCCCTCCACATCCCACGTTGCTCACTGGCCCTCCCGCAATGACGTCGTGGGTTCCTCCTCGGTGTTCTCCAGCCCTTCCCTCGCGTACCACCCAGTCCAAGGATCGCCCCACCAGGACCGCGCGAGATCCTCGACGCTCGCATCGTCCTCCTCGGGATCCTTGGTTCACATGCCGTACCCGTCGACCTCAGAGAAGCACTGGGACTTGCGCGACGCCGGTGGCCAACCGCCTATCGGGGAACTGCTCCATGAAAGCGTCCGTGGTGGCAGCCAAGGGGAGCTTCAGCCGCCGATCGAAGGCACACTGGTGCGCTCCCGAAAATGCCCCACCGTGGAAGAATTGAACAATTCACGCCAATTCTTCGGTGGCAGACAGCGGAAAAAAGGTGGCTCCGCAGGCGGAAGCCAGAAGAAGGCTGGCGGAAGCTCGCGGAAGAGCAACGTGCGCTCACAGGGCGTGCGCCTCGAGAAATATCAGCTGGATCTGTTGCACCTCGTCTGATCGCAGCGCGCGGGTCCCAGCGCACCATGGATTTGATCAGATTGGCAGACCCGTGCTTAGAGATGCTGCCGGCCTCGGCTGCGATCGTGGCAGCGGCACTCACCTGGCTCGGCAGCCCTTTGTGGTCCCGGTCGGGTCAGTAGGAACGTGTATGGGGACGGCTGAGCAGAGGCCGTCCCTGTCCCGTAGTCTCGGATGGACACCATCCCACTATTGCGAAGTCCTTCGCACGCAAGGCTGCACGAACATATGACGAGCAACGCAAGTGTAACAACGTTTATGACACGACACAAGCGATCAGATGCGAGCTTGCTGAACGCCACGCTGAGCCGCAAGAGCCCATGGCAGATAAATAGATCCTGCCATGACAGGATTAGTATAAAGCGTATATTGTTGTATGATCTGTACGATAGGTGGTTGTGCAGTGACGTGTCCATTGCAATGTTGGTCGAAATATTGATCCATTGCTTCGTCAGTAGCATTGCCCGCTGAATAGAGGCTGGCGATCGCTCATTCTTTGCTAACGCGCTCCGTCGCATTGCCCGCTGCTTGCATGCTATGGCGCGTCGGAGCAAACCGAAGCATCAGACGCATCCAATCGATGCGCGCCGCATCGCTTGGAGGCTGCGCATCGCCCACCGATTGGGTAAACTAGCGACATTGGCTTGAGCGATCCTGGAAGCTGCGTATCGTCAGTTATCTTCTCTGCCCCCTTCGTTGCTTTGCCTCTTGGATTACTAGCTCAGGGGAGGGGGCAATCGTGCGCCACGACCTGAAACACAAGCTGGGCAAGCCGACGATGCGCTTGATTGTGAGATGGAAGGGTACCTCGGCAAGGACGGCGACGGGTGCCCGAGGCGGGCCCACGCCAACCCTGTCTGGACGAGCCATGGCGATTCACCAAAATCAGCCCGCCCAAGAAGCCGCTGCGGACCCGTGAGTTTTATGCAAATTGTCTCCATACCCACTAGACATACATGGTTACACCCTTGGCACACGCCGCGAGCCGATCCCCGTCTACTCGGGCTTATCCAAAAGGGGACCTGGGGCAGGACGTTCCCGACGCCGAATGTGAACTTGCGCGTAACAAAACCATCATCGTGGAACTCCCACTAGCTACTGCAGATATCTTAAAATGCCGCGATAGAGGCACGGCAGACCCATGTTCAATCGCACGGCCGCATGGTGACGACCTTGACCGTCGCAAGTCCCAAGAGGCTCGTTCGACACGGGTGAGCGGTTGTTTCTCACCCCTGCTCGATAGCGCCACGGCGCTCGGAGACCTTGCATTTCCTCTGTGCTCTGATGTCGCAGACGCATGCGCGCACGACTCTCCTCGCACTCGCTTCGCAAGCCATGCCTGATCCGAGCAGAGTAACGCCGCGCTGGATGTCTGCAGTGCCCATCGGCCGTCGGGTGTGCGCACGACGGCTGTAAACCAGGCGGGTGTGCACCTGCGCAAGCTGCGCTGTGGCAGTGGGGACCAGGCGCGGGCGAGCGATGGACCTTGTTCGCGGCGTACTGCTGGTAGCTGCTCGCGTCGACCACAAGATCGCAAGCTTTACAACTTGCTGGTGGAGGGCATCGGTCGGCGCATAAAACCGCATAATCTAATCATTCTGCATGCTCGAGGTATGCCGGGCGGGAGTAGCATCACCGCGATAGGCGCCGCTGCCGTCTTCAGCTAGCGGCGACCTTCGAGGGCGTCGGGTCTTCTGCCTGCATGGCTGTGATCGCACGCCGCTGCATGGTACAGGGAGGGCACCCAGTGCCTTCAGGGCCAGGATGGCCACGGAGCGCCCAAATCCAGATTGATCAACTGGGGCTACATAGCATTACGGTCAACCCGTGTAACATGGACGCGCGATAAGATAAGGATGCGAGGGCCTTGGAAGGTCATGTCGACACTTTACGGGCGGGGCGCGGCCAGCGCAAGCGACCAAGGATGGGCCCAAAGGGGAAGGATGCAAGGGTAACCTTGGAAAGTCGATCATCCTTACTGTGCGGGGCTGACTGTACGGAGGAGGCGCTCGTTTTCTTGCTGTTACTCCCCAAATCCGCCTCGGGTCTTGCGCGGGGGCGCGGTCGGCGGAGGCCTGTGGCAACGGCCCGCTGGCAGGATCACTTAGAAGCACCCCTTGTTGCATTTGAGTTTGATCTGCTCCGCAACACGCTCTGCAATTGACCGTGAGGAGGAGGAGGAAGAGGAGGAAGAGGAGGGCAGGTGAAGTAGACTCCACGCGCCTAGGCGGCACACGTAATCGGGTTGGGGGCCTGAGATCCTGGGGCAATAATGGAAAACGAAAATGAGGAGGAGGACGAAGAGGGAGGGGGGAGGACGACGGGCAGGCGGAAGAAATGCCTTCGGAAGGGTACGACATTGAGTGAACGCGGAATGGGATAAGGAGTAGGATGGGGAAACTGATGAGGAGGAAGGATGAAGAATCAGTAGCGCGCGGGAGGGGCACGGCAAGGATGCGGAGGAAGGATGGGCAGGTCGAGTGGACCAGCAAGACCACCACCAACATTGCCACCACGACCACCTCCCACAATTACCATGATCACCACCACGACGACCACCACGACCACCCCGCGATGAGGCACGACCACCTTCACGACCACCACCTCGACGACGCATCCGCTACCACGACCGCCACGACCAACACCGCGGCCACCACCTGCACGACAACCGCCTCGACCACTACGACGGGACACGGTCACCATCATGAACGGGCACGACCACCTTCGCAACGACCGCCACCACGACGACGCAACGACCGCGCCTCGCCGCTCCCCGGCCCCCCTTCCTTCGACCCCTTCTGTCTGGCCGCCCCTGCCTGCAGTTCCCACCTGTTCTCAGTAAGTCATCAACTCGTATATCAGTGCAGGAACGCTGCCTGGCCTGACTTGTTTGCGCCACGTGCGCCATGACTGATGTGCGCCGCGCTGTGCGCGAGGAGTGCCGCCTCGAAACCCAAAGAGGCCAGGCCCGTGCGGCGTTTGAGGTGGAACCCCGGATCATAGCCCCAATGCCCAGAGGCTCCCCTGTGTGATCGGGGTGGTGACCCACCCGGTCTCAGAGGAGGAGGAAGGGGAGAAGCGAACGCCCACTTGCGGACGTCAATTACGTTGCGGCCGACGCGGCCCCGCGCCGCCCACGAG
Organism: Prorocentrum cordatum; assembly: GCA_963575745.1. Lineage (NCBI taxonomy): Eukaryota > Dinophyceae > Prorocentrales > Prorocentraceae > Prorocentrum > Prorocentrum cordatum. The sequence goes on from CAUYUJ010021614.1 coordinate 1,704,802, forward strand.
GCAGGGAGGAAGCCGCAGGGCGCGCCGCGCAGCGGCGATGGCTGCCTTGTTAATGTCGTAAGCGTTCTAGGACGAGAGAACGGGGGCCCTGGCCTCATTGATGGAGGCCGAGCCGATGTTCACGCCGTGCTGGACGCGGTGGAAGTTGTAGGTCTTGAAGGCGACGGCCAGGCCTGCGATGGCGCGCGGGATGGCGTCGTCATCGCTCGGCTCGCCGTCGAGGCCCAGGCGCGCGATGATGCTCGGCGAGACTTGTCCGCGAGGAAGGCAGAGATGGCTCCGCGAGGCACGCGTGCTTGACGGGGTTGACTTGCATGCGGTAGCTCGCAACCCACGCGCCCGCCGGCGTCTCGAGGACAGGCCACAACTGCGACGGAGGGGCACGTGCGAGATGACGACGAATCACGGACCAGCCAGCAGCAAGCGAAGGAGGCCATTCTTCGATGTCCAGCATGTCGACGCAACGGTTGCCGTTGCCGCCCTGGGCGGTGTCTTCAGGAAGCCAGCGGTCTTCATCGCGTGCTTCATGGGTGGTGGGCCAGCGGCGGCGGGCACGATGCTCAGCAGCTTCTTCGTCTCGTTCGCGTTGTGCCGCCGCTGTCGGGTGGCTGGGCTGGTGGAGTGAGTAGCGACGACTGCGGGCGCAGGACGCGCTGTGCCAACGACGCTCGCAGATCTCGAGTGCGACTGCGTGACGGCGGCCACCATCATGCCAGGGGCCGGCGGCGCTGTCCAACATGTCGTCGAATTGAAGGCGGCGGAGGCAGATGGTGAGGTAGGGGGGCGCACAACTCCATCCAGTCGCGGTAGTCGTCGTAGCTAGGGTTTGAATATACGCTCGGGATCCATCGGGCGGCCCACGCTTCCGCGCGCTCGTTCATGTAGGCGCGAGACTGCTCGGCGGCGGGCGTCTGCGAGGGCGCGGCGGTCGTCGGCACGGGTAGCGCGGCGAGGAAGGCTTCGTCGAAGGAGCGAGCAGGCGGAAGCGCACCGATGAGCGGGAACCAGGCTTTCAAGCGCTTGGGGATGTTATTGTAGAAGTTGTCCGTGTAGAGGGCGGCCTGGAGCTCGTGCGAGTTGGCGGACTGTGGCGAGTTGCGTGCTATATGTGTCCCCTTGCCTTAGGCCTTGCCACGACCCTCTCTCTGCGTCGCGTCGTAGTGGGAGGGCGCGTCACGTCCGGGCCGACGCGCATTGTCAATGAGAGCTTGGTGGCCAGCGGCTGCCGCACGACGATGGGCGGCTGCCAGGGGAAGAGTAGCACGCTGAGGAGTACCAAGCACGCGCCTCAAGGTCTTGCGGATGGAGCCCTTGCAGGTCGGGAAGAGCTGGCCCGTGACGATATGCTCGAAGCGCTGCGCGATGGAAAGCTTGTCTTCGCAGCAGTCAGCGCACCGATGTCCTTGAACGACTTGGCAGACAGGCGGACGATCCTCTGCAACTGCTAGGCGTACGCGAAGTAGGCGCGTCCACGGTGTCAGAGTGGAAGAGGCAGTGCGCCACGTGGTAGCCGAGAGCAGAGTTTCCAAACCCAGCGGCGTTTCCACACCCGTCCAGCGCGCAAAGGAGAATCTGTCCAAGTTCGTGAAGCTGGAGGGAGCTGCTCGCAGTAGCTCGCGTAGCGCGTGAATCTCCTTGGCGACGAAGCATGGCGATGGAGGGTAGAGCTGTTCAATGTAGCATGAGAGGCAGGTGACGGCGGCGACGTTGTAGAGCTTGCTGCTTTGTTGTGCAGGCGAGCGTGCTTCTCCGAGCATGTGCACCCTGCCCCACCACATGCCAGCAGGCGATTTCCATTGCAGGGAGAGCGTGGCACCAGGGCCGACGAACGCACCCAGGTTGCGCGCGTGGCCAGCGATCTTGACATCCTTCCATGGTGGGTAGATGTCGGCGGGCGTGGATTAGATGGTTGCGATCAGCGAGTGGGTTGGGAGCGCCCTCGTCGGGACGACGATGCACTTCGTGGCCTGCAACCGCAGTCCAGCAAAGGGTTTTGCAGCACGGAGATGAGGACAGGAGCTCGATGTCGCGGAAGGCGGCGAGGATGATGCCGAGGTCGTCGGCGCAGGCGCTGATGAGGCCACGCCCAATGCGAGAGAGTTCGCGCTCGATGCCGCGAATGACGGGGTCGAAGATGAGCGCCCGCAGCGCACCGCTCAGAGGGCACCCCTGGGCGACTCCATATTCGGCGAGCAGGAGGGGCCGGCGGGAATCACCAAGCTCGAGCGGCATGTGGCAGCACGCCTGCAGCACCGCGAGGAGCGGTCCGCGTAGCCCCCAGCGGCGCAACACAGCCCAAAGCCACTCATGAAGAAGGCTGGGGAAAGCGGCGGCGATGTCCATGCTGGCGAAGCAGGGTTGCAGCTGCTCGGCGTGCTCGCCAATGCTGAGCTGGCGGGCGATCGTGTCGACCAGGGCAATATTGTTCAGGGGCTGTCTGCCGTTTACGAAGCCCTGCTGCTCGTCGGCGGTCATGGCAGCCGCACGGCGAAGCCTGCGAATGGTCGCATACGCGATCAGTTTCACGTCGCTGTTCTTCACGGCGAGGGGGCGGAGACGGTCGGGGGCCCGCGTGCACTCGAAGTTGCCGAGGAGCTCGTCGCCCTTCGGGGGCATGGCCATCGTGGCGTAGTTCAAGTCGCAGGGGATCGCACGGCCGCGCGCCACGTGCTGCAGCAGGTCTGCAAGCACGTCCAGGCTGCCATGCGAGAGAAGCCATGCGCGGCACGGGAGGCCGTCGGGTCCAGGCGCAGAGTCGCACGCCAGACGTGCGGCGGCGCGCAGGTCCTCGCTGCTGGGGAGCTGGATGTCGAAGCACGGGCGCTGTGGGAAGACGCCATCGAGATAACTTTCCATTGCTTGTGCGTCGGCCACCTTAGCGGCGACGACCTTGCTCCAGTGCGATCGGATGGCCGAGCGCATCGCCATGGGATCGGCGACGGCATGGTAGGGTGCCAGAGGAGATGCGGATGCCAGCGAGGACGGGGCGCTTGGCGAAGGGCTTCCAGGGCTCTCCACGTTGTACTTCGCGACACGATCGCTGTCTCCATTTCTCTCCACGGTTGCAGCTCTGCTCTTGAAAAGCAGCTCGGGAACGCGCAGCGGCTTCCTGTCGGCGGAGATCGGCGATGGCGACGTGGGTCGCGTCAACTTCATTGGCGAAGGCGTCCATGTCGGCGATGGTGATCCGGTAGTTGTCGAAGGACAGGTAGGAGGCGCCAGCAGAGGTGTCGTTAGCGAGGAGAGAGGCGAGGTGCCGATCCTGGCGCCAGACGGCGCGGGCGATGCTGCGCAGAGTCGTAGCACGAGCTTCGCGGTTGATAGATGGCTCGTCATCTCGAGCTTCGGACGGGTGTATGGTGACCAGGGCGTCGCGAGCCTTCTGCGCCGCTAAAGTCATGATATGCGTAACTGTGCGCCACTTCGAGACCGGGTCAAGCGAGTCGAGGTCAATCATGTTCACAGAGCGGTCGTAGTAGAACTTGTAGTGCTTGGAGTAAATACAGGAATGCCCCGCTCCGCCGCGGGGCGCTGGGCGCGGGGCCGGAGCCGAAGATGAAGTACTTTGCGGTCGCTAGCGGGCACGCCGGCCGGCTCGAGAGGACGGCCGCCCACGGTGGGGCGCGCCTCGAGGTGGGGCACGTGAAAGGCAGGCGTGGAGATGAAACAGCGGTCGATCGTGGCCTCAGTCTTGTTGGCGGAGCAGCGGTGCGTCGTGGACTTCGTCGCGACCTCGACCATGGTGGGGAACATCTGCTTCCGGCATGCTGGTTGGTATTGGTATATGCCCGTGGTGGACGCGTCCACTGGGCGTAGCAGGATTTTGGGCGGCAGCTCAGAGAGGCTGAAGACGCCGATCGAGACCAGGTCGCGCGCGTCGGGTTGGCGTCTAGGCGGGCTTTGGCAGCTGACTACGCTGCGGTAGTGAGCTGGCGGTCGGTCGCAGTCAGCTCGTGGTTGTGTACATTGAATATGGTGGTCTCGTACTTGCGCTCGGTGTCGAGGATGCGGAGCTCGGCGATGCGGCCCTCCACGATCCGGATGCAGTCGCGCCGGGGTCGCTGGCCCGCAGGCAGGCCGAGCCCGCTCTTGTCATAAGGGACGAGGAAGCCGATGCCACCAGCATTCTCGTCGATGTCGTTACAGGCCGAATGGAACGAGATGTACGGGTGGTGAGAGGAGTCGGCGAAGTTCTGGAGGTCACTGTAGTTGCCGTGTGTTTCTTGCAGAGCAATGACTGCGCGCTGCCTCATGTAGGGCAGCAGGATGCTGCGCTTGATGGCGCGGCGGGATGAGGAACGGCCGAGAAGAGCTTGAGTGTTCCAGGAGACGATGTTCATGCCGTCGGGTTGCGGTTTGACGAACCATGGTGACCACCTCCTTCTACAGCCACTGCGCGGAAGCCATGGGGTCTGCGAGAGCGGCGGCGAGCTCCTTGCCGCACTCGCCGCGCTCGGACGCGGGAATACCAGCAAGGCCAGCGGCGTCAGACCAGCGAACCCTGGAGGCGGCTTCGGGCGTCGCGCCTGCGATGGCCTGGACGACGGGGGCGTCGTTGACCGAGAGGCGTCCGCTGGCGCGGTGAATCCTGAGCGCGGTGTCGGGGTGCTTGGCGGCAATGAGCTTGCTGGGTTTTTTTGAGTTGGACTTCCTGCCGAACCGCGCGAGGGGACTTGTCGGCCGAGACGTGCAAAGGTGCGGGGCCATCAACTGCGGCCGCGGTAGGTGTCCTCCGATCCTGCCCGGGACACAGGACTTGATGAAGAGCGGCAGCAGCAGGAGTAGCCAAGGTATCTCCACCAATGAGAGTGAACCACATGCGTTTCCCAGGTCCATGCGAGTTGAGACGGGCAGCGCCGACGCCCACGCTTGCGGCGACGAACCAGTCAGTGAGCGCGCACTCTTTTGCCGCGGCGTCGAACTCTGCCTGGGGTTCGCATCAGAAAGTAGCAGCGTTGGGTTTCCTGCCCCAGTTCCCGAGATTGTCGATGTGGATGGAGGGGCGAAGGGTTTCTGCATGAGCGAGGGTTCGCTTGAGGTCGTCCACTGTGGCTCGTAGATCGGCATTGAGTTGTTCAGCTTTCTCGGCTCGAGCCTCGAGTTGAACTGCGTCGCGTTCCACTCCTTCTTGTCTTTTGCAGAGCTCCTCTGTGGCGCGGCTGATGGTCTTGATGGGCTCGGCTTGGGCCTCAAGGCCGACCCTCTTGGAAGTTTCTCCGAACGCTTTGGCTGCCTGATCGGCTTGGGCTCGAAGGGGGTCTCGAAATTCCTTCCGACGATGGGCTGGGAAGCCTGGAGCGAATAGTTTCTGCGCGCCAGCAGCCCGGGTATCGACGTGCCCGCCCTTGCCTTTTCCTTTGTATCCGAGCGCTGCAAGATCGCCAGCGGCCTCGCCGCCCGTCGAACCCATCTGTCCACTTCGGCCGCCGATGAGAGGAGGCCCGCACTAGCCTCGAAAGAACGCGCGCGATGTGGAGGCCGACCGCAGGCGAATGCGGCAGCGTGGAATATGAAGCTCGACGCTCCGGGCGCAGTAAAGGCATGAAAGCGGGGCCCTCGCCGGCCCCGGACCGAGGGTCTCCGCGCTGTGTCACGGGGCAAAAACACATTGAGCCAAGACGGCTACGGGGGGGGGGGAGGGGGAGGGGGGGGGAAGGAGGGTGCTTTAAAGAAAAACATGATGATTGGGACGAAGCAGCAATGGGCCCTTAAACGCGGCCTGGGGGCGCAGCCGAAGGTCTACTGCGCGCGACGGCGCCAGCCTCTGACAAAGCGTTCGCATCTAGCTTGGCGGGGGGGGGGAGGAGGAATAATAAAACAATAAATATATATATATATATATATATATATATTTTTAAAAAAAAATGAAACAAAAACGCAGGTTGGGAATGCAGCAGCTGCGCGGCTTATACCCGGACGACGCTGAAACAACAACGCGAGCCGAGGGGGCGAGAGAGAGGGAGATAGAGAGAGAGAGAGAGAGAGAGAGTGAGAGAGAGAGAGAGAGAGAGAGAGAGAGAGAGAGAGAGAGAGAGAGAGAGAGAAGAGAGAAAGAGAGAAAAGAGAGAGAAAGAGAGAGAGAGAGAAGAGGAGAGAGAGAGAGAGAGAGAGAGAGAGAGAGAGAGAGAGAGAGAGAGAGAAGAGAGAGAGAGAGAGAGAGAGAGAGAGAGGAGAAAAAAAAAAAGAGAGAGAGAGAGAGAGAGAGAGGGAGAGAGAGAGAGAGAAGAGAGAGAGAGAGAGAAAAAAAAAAAAAAAAGAGAGAAAAAAAAAAAGAGAAAGAGAAAGAGAAAGAGAATGAGAGAGAGGAAACAAAAAAAATGAGCGCGGGCGGGCGGGCGGCGGAACGCAGAAAAGGGAAAAACCGGCCCAGCGTGCAAATGGCTGCCTGGTCCTCTCCCTCAACTTGGGGGGCGGCAGGCGGCGCGCCAGTCCGGGGCGCGCGTTCGAGGGGGGCAAAAATAAGCGACGGCGAAAATGCGAGGACAACGACGGCGATGCCGATGGCGATGACGGCGATAGCGGCGGCGGCGGCGATGATGGTGATGATGGTGGGGAGGGCGATGCTGGAGATAGTGATGGTGGTGAATATGATGCTGATGATGATGGCGACAACGATGAAGGTGGTGATCAGGGCGGCGATGCTGATGATGTTGGTGATGGTGGTGGATGTAATGGTGATGATGATGATGGCGGCGGCGGTGGCGGTTGCGATAGCGATGATGGTGATGATGCGCCCGTCGGAGGTGGAGCGCCCAGGCTGTCACAATAACATAAGTGCAAAATTATCCTGCTGCTCTGCATTCGCAGCCCGCGCCGCGCAAAGACTCGCCTGACAGGCGCCGAAAAGTCGACGGTTGCCGGGCCCCGCGCCCCCCTCGGATTAGACTGGGGGGGGGGGGTCGTGCGGAGGAGCAAGGAGAACCGAAAGAAGTCATTTTTCCTTTCGGACTGGCAGGCCCCAGCGCGCCACTGCAGGGGCAACCGCCTGGGCCGCTGCGGGCTCACTGGCGGGCGCTGGGCGCTGGGCGCCCGAGCCCGGGGGGCGGCTCGCAGCCTGGGGGCCCCGCCCCGCAGAGGGGGCGGAGGAGGGGGGCGACGATGCAAAAAAGGGGGGGGGGGGGGGCTCGGGGCGAAAACGAAACCGAACTCGTCAGCCACGCGTGCGCGCAGGTCCGCCGCTGGGCGGAGGCGCGGCAGGACGCTCGCGCGCCAGCAATCGCATCAGGCCTGCCGCGCGCCAGCGGGGCGCTTGCACTCCGAGCAATCGCTTCGGGCCCGCCGGCCTGCAGCGGGATGCTTGCGCCCCAGGCAACCGCGTCGGGCCCGCCGCAGAGCTATTCGTCCGCTCTGCATCGCCACAGATACAGCAGGGCACGCGCGTTCTTCTCCGCGCTCGCCTGCACGCCGCCGCCGCTGACCGCGCGGAACAGCGCATAGACGCCAGAACTCATGCGGGCGATGTCTGGAGCAGTAACGCCGCTTTCAAGCAGGAAGAGAGATTCGCGAAAGCGAAGCCGCGGTGCAAGGCCGAGGCCGCGCGGGCAGGGAGACAGCGCCTATTGCCAGAAGACCGGGCGCTGGCAGTAGCGTTCCAAGCTGTCCTGCACCCCTGCGCGCCCGAGCTTGCGGGCCCCGCGCCATGCGCTGCCCGCCGCGCGGCGCATCCTGCGCGCGGTCGCCCATCCATTCCACCATGTTCTGAAGAATGCTGACAGCGCCTACGGCGGGCAGTGGGGCGCCACAGTCTGCGGCCGCAGTTGCGCGCGCCGCGGCACTGTGCCAGGCTGCCCGGATATATTCCACTTAGCGGGGTCTACGGAATGCATCGGGAAGAAGTAACAGTAAGCTAGACGCGTCAAATCTTCGGGAGCGGCCCAAGAGCTGGAACCCGGGGCGAGAGCGCGCAAGACCTTTCGGAAACTGTCGGCTGCGTCGCTGCAATCGGCTGTCAGCTGCATCGCGAAGGAGAGCACGGGGAGGATGTCAATAAGAAGCGCTCGGATGCTGTAAAATATGCCCAAATGGGGAGACGCCCACTGGCGCGCCCGAGCGCAGAACTTCTCCAGCGGCTTGCCCCGTGACTTTCCCTTTGCTCCTGGGCCCAGCACGAAGCCTAAGTATTTTCCGAGCCATGAGATGCAGAGTGATCGCCAGGAGGGGCACGCCTCTGCGATGAGTGTTCGCCGTCTGTCGGTTCAAGAAACCTTCCACAGGGGGGTTGTATATGTCTTGTGGGTGTTGAGCTCCAAACCAGCTAAACGGGCGTACTCACACAACGCCTTACTAACTTACTAACGCAGTGGGAAGAAATTGCGTAATCTTTTGCCGCCACAGCCGCGTCGTCTGCAAACGCCCGGACACCCTCCCCACAGCCCAGATGTGAGGAAACGCTGCGCAGCATGACATCGGCGCAAAGCACAAAAACAGCAGAAATGATAATGGGCAGCCCTGTCGCACTCCACCGCGAACATTAACGCTTTCGAAAACGGAGCTGCCGATCTTGATCCAGCGCTTGTTGTCGCGGGGCGGCGACCCGACGGCCATCAGGGCGCCCCGCGTGTAGTCGCGCGACAGGCTGGGGAACGCCGCCGTGAAGCTTGACAGCGCGATGGCACCCTTCCGCGATGAAATGCTACACTTCTGCGCCGCGAAATCAACATCGACTGCGATGCGTAGCGTCTGCCTGCCCACCAGAGAGCCCCGCTGAGGAGCAGAAGCCCAATCGACAACTTTCCTTTCCAGGGCCACGCGGAACATCGAACCTATTATTCTGTTAGAAGCGTCGACGATGGACAGCGGGCGGGCGGGCCCCGGCAGGGTCGCGCACTTCAGTTACTCCGTGCGCGTCACCGCGGCCCTTTGGAAGACGCGCAAGAAATGCCCACTTGAAGTCGCGCGGCGGCGCGAGGATACCCTGGATCATGCCTGTTACGATTTCAAAGAATACGGGCGCCAGAATATCTGCTAACCTCCCGTCAACCCCGACAGGGATGCCATCTGGCCCAGGAGAGAACTTGGGTAAGAGCCCAAAGACATGTCGCACGCCCTCCAGCGCAGGGCAGAGATCAGACACATCCAAGCGCAATTTACCCGATGGCTGGTCGAGCCACTGGCGTCGCAGAGAACTATCCGGGGGCTTGTGATCAAAGACCGTTTGCCAATATGGCGTCAATGCAGTAGCCAGCGCATCCGGCTCTGAAGCAATACCCCCGCTGCGATCCTTGACGGCCGAGAGACCGCGAGTAGCGCCAGGGGGCACACGGCGTAGAGAGAAACAAATGCCGTCATTCCTCTGCTTGTACACCATCCCCGGCATGTCCTGGCGCGCCCGCTTCAGCTCGCCCACGCGCTCTGCAACGGAAACGTGCTCAAGTTCTTGCTCGTGGGCCAGCAAATCCCTGTAAGCCTGCGTCGCCGCAGTCCCTTGGTCCACCGGCGCGCCCTGAAGATGGGGATTTGCGGCTTGAATGCGCCCAGCGTTTTCCCAGTCATTGCGGCCCAGGGCTCTGAAAAACCCAATGCGTGCCGAAAGTTTCTTTCCAGTGGTGGACGCAGGTGCGTTCCTGATGTTCACCTCTGTGAACTTCACAGCACTTTTCACGGCAAGCTTGAACAACCCCAGCTTCGCGAAAGCATCTCCCGATCAACTTGGCACTTCGATCTGAAACTCCGCGAACACCTCTTGGCAGAAGAACTCGCGTGAAGAGACCCAGGCAGGCACTCTGAATACAGGGGTCTCCACCCTGCAGCTCAATGCAAGACACTGGGCGATGCGAAGATAGATGCGGCCATCGATCCAGGACGTGATAGCTCACCTCCCGAGTGCGATTAAGAGCGGGGTGCAAGGATGAGTAAACATGATCACTACGAGAGAAGACAATGCCAGCTTCACATGTGAAGTCGTCCTGGGCCCATTCCACAATGCCTGCCCGAGTCATCTGCTCCTCCCGCGCCTGAGCCGCAGGGCCGTCACCACCAGGAGACCACACTCCATCAGCTTTCAGAAAGCGGCCAGACTCCAGGTGTACAAAACTGAAATATCCCGCAATAGCTGTGCGAGCATGGGTGTCGACTGCATTCCCAAGCGCGTTGATGTGCCGTACTTGGGCGCTGTGGTCCGCCAGATCCAGACAGACGCCGAAGATGTGCAACTCCCTGGCAGGGCCACGTAGCTTCAAGCATGTAATCCAGCTCTCCACCACCACCTCCTCAGAACAAGTAGCGACATTCAGTTGAACTGATGTCTTGATCAAGATGCCAACTCCTCCGCAATATTGATTGATGTATGTTGAATGGTAGCGAGATCCTGGCAAAGCCGCATCGTCCAATGTAACTGCTACGCTCGGGAGTCTCCCGAGTTCCCGTGAGAATCATCAAATCGTGGGTTGAAGCAATTACTGAAGCTCTCTTGCGAGTATCCCCACGGCCGTGCGCGAACAAAGACTGGCAGTTCCAAGTCGCTCAACGCAGGGGCCTGGCGAAAGGAGACGATAAGCCTGCTGATGTACTGGGGTCGACAGCTGGAGGGTGCGGCCGAGGAGGACGATGCAGAACGACAGGGGAAGGGGAAGAGGTGCCTCGATGAAGCCGATCGTCATGAGGCACCTACTAGTCTGGCTCCAGACCCCAAAAATACGCGAAGCAACAGGCCCTACTCCTCCATACCCATTTCCTTCCTCCATTCCTTCATTCCACCTCAGTGAAGCCCAGCTTGAGGTCCGAGATGCCGTCCACTGCCACCTTGAACTCTTCCCAGTGCCGATCTCATTCCCCCACCCTGACCTTGCCTACCCAGACAATGCCTCTCCCATATGAACGGTCCACTCGCTCCGCCACTCCAGGAAGAGCTGCCGGATGCGCCTCTAACACCTTCACCATTTTAGCCACCGGCTTCTCCTTCAGGCGGGTTGGCTCATCCTTGTCGTCGTTCGCCCACAGCCTCCAGACATTGACCGTGACATCCCACTTGTTCTTCAAGTTCGTCAAGAAATCCTTCTTGCCCTGGGCGTCCTTGAACCTGACGAAACCTATGCTGCTCTGGCGACCCTGGACGAAGATCTCCTCTGAGCCCTCCACGTTGCCGTCCGAGTCCCCACACCCTGCTTTGATGCCGTCCGTGATCTCTGTGCCCAGCGAGTCCCGCTCGAACCCGCCGACAACCACGGTACGCTCGAGTGCCTCCTCAGACTTCTTGGCCGCCGTCCTCTGCGCCCCGCTGCTGGCTCCTGTTGCGGGACCTCCAGTCTTACGCAAGACGTTTGCCACCAACTCTGGAAAACCCTCCTTACTCACCATGTCCTCCAACTCCTTCAATCTCATCTCCTTCATCCCCTCCTTCATCTTTTCCTTAAGCATTTCCTGCGCATCACGTCGCTCATGGAGTCCTGCGTGGCCATATCTTCGATGTCCAGCTTCACGTTCCCAAGCTCCACCTCCAAGTCAATAACCTTTTCATCGAGTTCCATGGTCTTCGCCTTGACTGCATCGATCTTGTCGTTCATGTCATCCATCTTCGTCAGGAGTCTGTCGAGCTTCGTGTTCTGCATCGTCGCGTACATGGTGAACAACTCCGGAGCCTGCTCCATCACCTCTCCCATCTTCGAATCATCGTCGCCCGTCGCATCCTGACGAGCCTGCTGTAGTTTGGCCCTTCGTCGCTCGGGCGTTGAGCTGGATTTCTCGCCCGCACGAGCCCCCTTTTTCTTACCATCCCTGTTCTGGTCCATGACTTTAGCAAGCGAGTGCAGTGACCCCCAGACTTGAGCCCCAGACTTGAGCCAAAATAGCTTGAGCCAAAATGGCTACGGGGGAAGGGGTAGGTAAAGGGAGGGTTGGAGGAGGGGGAGGCCACCGCAGGAGGGGTGGGGGGAGGGGTGGAGGGGAGAAGCATGGGTAGAGGAGGAGGGGTGGAGGAGGGGGAGGAAGGGAGGAGGAGGGGATGAGGGGGGGCGGAGGAGGGGTGGAGGAGGGGGGGGGAGGAGGGGGAAGGGGAGGAGGAGGAGGGGTGGAGGAGGGTAAACCACAGAGGAGCACCGAGAAGCCACCACGGTCGTGGGCCCCGCCCCCCTGCCAGAGCAATCGGCCTGACCCCGAACGTTCGTCCTGCCGAGCGCCACGCCCGGGATGTCGTACCCAGTCTTGGCCAAGGGCGCGCACGCTTTCATGACCTCGTCGAACTCCTCTGGCGGCACCCCGTACTTCGGCAGGATCTCGTCGCGGAAAGTGCCGACACCGAGCTCGAGCTTCCAAGGGCCCTCGGGGGTGAGCATCCCCCAGCCGTCGTAATAGATCCACTCCACGTCATCAGAGGCGCCGACGTAGTCCATCACCTATCTCTTCCTCGTGCTCCCTGCTCCTGCCGCTTCTGCTGCTGCCCCCCACCTCCACCTCCCCCTGCACAACACAGCCCGCCAACACAGCCCGTGGTCTTTGGGAGGTGAAGTCCAATGAGGAACTGGCGGAAACGGTAAGAGGACTAACGGAGCAAGTCATGGCTCGACGCCAGGTGACGTGGGAACACGTGTATGGGCACACCGGCGCGCATGACAACGAACTAGCGGATCGCGCGGCGGACTTGGATCGCCAAGGCATGGCTTCGGAACAGTCTCTGCGATGGCTCGCGCCCCCTCCCCAGGTTGCCGCCCTCCGGTGGCAGGACATCGACTTCTGCAAAAAATGCGTCATTGAGGTCTTGTCCAAGGACATTAAGGGGCATTTCCGTCGGTGTCCAGCTGTCGGTTTTGCCATCACTCCAGGGATGACCAAGTGTCGGACATGTAAGGTGGAGGTCAAAAAGGGGTGCAGACACGCGCACGAGAAAAAGTGCCGCGGGGGCGAGCTCCATAATATGACGTGCAGTAGATGTGGAAAGGTGTTCGAGCCAACTTACCCTCCAGGCATGATATCCCGTCCCTGTGGAGCACATGAGACATGGTGTCGCGGCGTGCGCGTGCTAGCACCCCGTGACCCTGTGGCGCCCGCGGCGGCAGCCCCCGCGGCTGCCCCATCCGTGCCCCGAGCGAAACCGAAGGCCAAGGGCGGTGCCAAGGCGGCGGCTGCCGGGCGCGGGAGAAGCGCGGCAGCCAACCCTCGAGGCCACGTTCTTTGCCCGATGCTGGCTCGAAAACTGGCGGTGGCCACCCCCGGGGGCCATCCCTCCAGGCCGCGGTTTTGCCGAATGCCAGTTCGAAACATGGCGGCTTTCCTCCTCCTGTGTTTTTCTCCTCCCCTCGTTGGTGTGCGGGTGTGCGTGCTTGGTAGCTCCCCTTTGGTGGTCAACGGTTCCCGCGTCAGTTTGTGTCTCGTGTGGCTGCACCCTTTGTGCCTGGCGGCGATCATACGTGACGTCGCGTGGGCGGCAGACGATTCTATTGTTCCGTCATGTGCCAGACCTGCGCCTACTGACGCAGGTCACGCCGCCGCCACGCCCCTTGCAGCCGGGGCTGTCATCCGTATTGTGTGTTCTGCGGAGGCCGTTGAATGTGTATGTGTGTTTATACCTAGAAGTGACTCCCCTCTTGTGCCCTTATACCTAGAAGTGACTCTGCCTCACCCTCCCTTTTTCCCGCTCCCTTTCGTCCCCTCCCCTCGTCGTCCCCCTCTCCGTCTCCTCCCCTCCGCTCCCCCTCTCCGTCCTCTCCCCTCCCCGTCCCCCTCTCCCCGCTCCCGCTCCCAGCCCCTCCCTGCCCCCTCTCGGACCACCAATCACATCGTGTATGCTCGTGTTTGACCATGGTGCAACGTTGCAGTCCCATCTCATCATTGTTATGCGCGTCGCCGCAGCTCCAGGGACCGCGTACGCGCCTGCCCCACCGCCCCCGGTCGACCGTTGGCTGCCATGGCGGCCGCCCGTCGCCAGCAAGTGGACCAGAGCCTTGCCTCGCACGACGAGCGTCTCGAGCGCCTAGAGCGTACTGTTCAGCGCCACGAGGCCAGCATCCGTACGGTGCTCCGTAGCACTGTGATGGTGTATGAGGGCTTCGTCAAAGCCGACCTGTTCTACATGCAAAAGCACGCTGCGGAACAGTGGCGGGAGCTGAAGGAAGGGTGGCCGGAGGTTATCTGCAACTAAGGAGGCGGCGGCCCACCTCGGTGTGGCCTGGCCCCTCGACGTAAACCTCGACGACGGTGCCCCGGAGTCCGAGAGCGCCCGGGCCATCCGCAATCTGTCACGTGTCCTCTCGACGCGTGGGCTGGTGACGGGTGTTTGGGACCAGTCGAAGTACAACGAGGACGGTGGCAACTGGGAGCGGATCACCGGCACTTTCGTGACCACCCTTCGCTTCGGGACAGAGTCTCTGTTAGTTGAGAGCGCCCTGGCGCCTCTCGACGCCCTGATGCGCAGAGCGTCGGGTCTTGCCGTGAACGGGCAGGCCACGCGGAACCCTGACGAACCAGTGCGCTCACGGGTGTTGCTCTACCCTGAGCGCGGCCAGAAAGGTGGTAAAGGTGGAACGAGCGGCAAGGGCGGCAAGGGCGGCACTGCCGGCAAGGGCGGCAAAGGGAAGGGCAAGGCCAAGGGCGCCAGGGGCAAGAAGGGCGGCAAGGGCGGCCCAGGCGGCAAGGGGGGCGTGGTGCAGGCGCTGGGTGGGGCCAGGCCCGCCGGTCGCGTGCTCGCTCGCCCGGCTGCGGCCGCGCCTGCGGCCGACGCGGGGGCTGCTGCGGGCGGGGCGAGCGCGGTTGCCCCGGCGGCGCCGGCAGCGGCTGCCGCGGCGGCTGCGCCGGTGGCGGCAGCGCCAGTGGGAAGTAACTCCCGCTGAACGCCCACGTGCCCCGGGAGAGTGCATGATAATTCAAAGAACGCATGAGAATTTTACTGGTCGGGTCCTAGACGTTCATGGGTACAGTCCCGCGGGTAATTAGCATGGACGCAGTGGGCTACGACCCTGATTTGTAAGACTTGTATGACAGACTTGTATGACTTGTACTACTTGCATGACCAAGCCGTCCATGGATACATCGCTGCTTTATAATTGGCATGGACACCGGGGGCTACGCTGCCGACTTGCATGACTTCTTGTATCTCGCCGAGGGAGCGCTTGGGTGTCACGCATGGGAACCGAGACCCCGTCCTCAAGGATGTCCTTCTCGTCGCCTTCGTTTTGTTGTCGGATGCGGCTCGTTTATGTTTCTTTGTTCAAAGTGTGTGTTGGTGTGTGTGTGTGTGTGTGTTTGTGGTTTGTGTCCCTGGTGTTTGTGCCCTCAGGGTTGGTCCCCTTCCCTCCTCCCCCCTCCCCCCCCTCATCCTCCATCGCCTTCTACTTGATCCTAGGAGGCTGCCGGGTTCATCGTGAAGGCCGGGAGTCGCTTGCGGCTTTCATCCCGGAGGCGGAGGCGGAGGCAGGGCTCATTGGGCTCATGGGGCTCATAGGGCTCTCAGGGCTAATCGGGCTCATCGGGCTCATACGCCTCATAGGGCTCGTGGGGCTTTTAGGGCTCGTAGGGCTCAGACGGCTCAGTGGGCTCATACGCATCGTAGGGCTTTTAGGGCTCATAGGGCTCCTAGGGTGCGTGGGGCTCGTGGGGCTCGTAGGGCTCATGGGGCTCGTAGAGGTCATAGGGCTCCGTGGGCTCGTAGGGCTCGTAGGGCTCATCGGGCTCGTAGGGCTCCTAGGGCTCGTAGGTCTCGTATGGCTCGGGGGGGTCGTAGGGCTCATAGGGTGCTCTGGGTTCATAGGGCGCATTGGGCTCATTGGGCTCAGAGGGCTCATAGGGCTTATAAGGCTCGGCGGGCTCGTAAGGCTCATAGGGCTCATAGAGCTTATAGGGCTCCTTGGGTGCATGGGGATCGTGGGGCTCATTGGGCTCAAAATCTGGGAGAGAGCGGGATCCACCGCCGCTTTACTGTGGAAAATTCGGTCCCCCCCCTCTGAAAATCCCCCCCCCGTGCTGGACCACCCCCCCTCCTTCCCCCCGGCAAAACCTTCCCCTCCCCTAACACCCCCCCCATCCTCCGGAAAACCAACGGGGGGGGTCACTACTGGTTCGAACCCTCCCTCAGAAAACCAGACGGGGGTCACTGCTGGTTCGAACCCTTCCCCCCCGCCCCCCGCCCTCGAGAACCGGGAGGGGTCACTACCGGTTCGAACACCCCCCCCTCGAAAACCGGGGGGGGTCACTACTGGTTCGAATCCCCTCCCCCCCCTCGAAAACCGGGAGGGGTCACTACCAGTTCGAACCCCCCCCCCCTCGAAAACCGGGTGGGGATCACTACTAGTTCGAACCCCTCGCCCCCCCCCCCCACGCTCACCGCCAGCAAACGACTCCCGAGTCCCTACCACCGTCCGCATCACATACCCCACTGCTGTCCCCAGCACCACTGTCCTCACCACCACTGTCCCCACTGTTCCCACCGTCCCCACTGTCCCCACCAGTGCCCCCACCACTGTCGCACTGTCCCCGCTGTCCCCACCACTGTTCCCACCACGGTTCCACTCTCCCCACTTTCTCCACGGCCCAAACCACTGTCCCACTGTCCCCACTGTCCCACTGTCCCCGCCGCTGTCCCACTGAGCTGTCCCACTGTTCCCACCACTGTCCCCACCATCGTCCCCACTGTACCTCTGTCCCATTATCCCACCGCCGTCCTCGCCGCCGCCCTCACCACTGTCCCCACCACCACCGTACCCTCCACTGTCCCACTGTTTCCACCACATTCCCACTGTCCCCACACCACTGTCTCCACCACCCCCGTCCCCACCACTGTCCCACTGTCCCCACTGTTCCCACCATTGTCCCGCTGTCCCCACCAGTGCCCCCACCAGTGTCTCACTGTCTCACTGTCCCCACTCTCCCCACCATTGTCCCACTCTCCCCACTTTCCCCACGGTCCCCACCATTATCCCACTGTCCCCACTGTACCCACCACTGTCCCACTGTCCCCGCCGCTGTCCCACTGTGCTGTCCCACCGTCCCCACTGTCCCCATCACTGTCCCACTGTCCCCATTGTCCCCACCACTTTCCCCACTGTACTACTGTCCCACCACTGTCCTCACCACCGCCTTCACCACTGTCCCCACCACCCCCGTCCCCACCACTGTCCCACCTTTTCGCACCACTGTCCCGCTGTCCCCTCACCACTGTCCCCACCACCACCGTCCCCACCAATGTCCGCACCACTGTCCCCACCACCACCGTTCCCACCACTGTCCCAGCATCCCCACCATTGTCCAACTGTCCCGAAGAACGGGAATCGTTTACCAGCAGCGAGGGGGTGGGGGGGGGGGAGGGAGTTCGAACCGGGTGTGACCCCCCCCCGATTTTCGAGGGGGGGGGAAGGGTTCAAACCAGTAGTGACCCCCCCCGGTTTTTGAGGGAGGGGGGGGGAGGTTCGAATTGGTAGTGACCCCCCCCCCCCTTTTCATGATTAACTGGGGGGGGGGTGAGGAGGGGTTCGAACCGGTAGTGACCCCCCCTGGTTTTCGACGGGGGGGGACGGGTTGGGAACCCCCAGTGACCCCCCCCCGGTTCTCCGCCAGCAGCGGTAGAACACGTTCTTTCAAATCTGGGCTCGTGGGGCTCATAGGGCTCATAGGGCTTGTAGGGCTGATAGGGCGTACAGGGCCCATAGGGCTCATAGGGCTCACAGGGCTTGTAGGGCTCATAGGGCTCATAAGGCTCGTGGAGGTCGTACGCCCCATAAGGCTCATGAGGCTCGTAAGGCTCATGGAGCGCCACCAGGCTTACATTGCCCATCGGGCTCCTCGGGCTCATTGTTTTTTGTATGCAACGTGACCCTGGCCAGAAACTCCACAGCGGCTGCCTTTCTCGGCAGAGGTAGCTGCGCGAGAAGATCCAAGGTTCGCCTGCCCAGTGGTCTATGATACAACGGCAGCGGCTTTTCTTAGCCGAAAGGGCCGTCGGGGCATACAAAAGGGAGAGGAGTTCACTTGGCAACGGCAAGTTCAAGCTCCGTCGGCCTGCTCTAGCAGGCCGGTGAGGGCCGGAAAACCAGGTAACTCTGTTGCGAAGGGCGGCGTTCTGTACAGTGCCGTTGGTTCGCTCGGGTAGGAGACAAGGATGGTCAGAAGAGGGGAAGAGTTCTTCTCCTGTTCCTCCTGCGCCTTCTTCACTCTTATACCTCGGTCCGACCGTAACCGTCACAGCGGATCGGGACGCCGATGCTGGAGAGCTGTCTTTCACGACTCGGGTGCTGCTTGTTTCGGCAGGCGGGGCCTGCTCTCTGAGCTTGTCACGTGTATCACAAAATCGAGCCCTGCTCGAAGCACCGGCCTGGCTAGGCAGGCTGGCGGCGCGAAAAATGCGGGTGACCGAGTAAGCAAGGCCTCACGCGAAGTACCACTTCTGGTTCAGGCCGCCCTGGCACGGCTTCATGTGAAGGATTTCAGACTTATATAACTAATTATCTTTTCATCTCTTGCTTTACTTTCGCATCCTTCCACCGACCTTCCGTGAACTTCCGCATAATTGATGTTGACGGTTGGCTTCCGCAATCCTTCCGGAAACCTTTCGCCACCCAATACATGCGCCTAATTGATGTTGACGGTTGGCTTCCGCATTCCTTCCAGAAGCCTTCCGCCAACCTTCTGCCACCCCGTACATGCGCCCGTATGCCTTCACATGAACACTCATACGGCATCATGCGTAAACTTGTCTGCGACAAACACATCGGAGCACATCACAATATCAATATATAATTATGTGTGACGCACAGCTTTCACAATGAATGATCGTAAACTCTGCTTTCACATGATATACTAGTATGCTTTTGAACAGAAGATATGAACACAAAGCTGTCGACACAATGTCGGTCAAGGGCATCGCATTCACACTGGCGATGAATGCGCCGATTATAAATGATGAAGAGGCAAAAACAATATATACACATATATAATCATTTGACGGACCGTCGAAGCTGTAGTCAAGGCACTTGTCGTCCCACTTCGTCTTCATCTGTTCCCCGTCGATGTACCACTGCCGGTTGGCTCTGCCGTGACAGTGGTACATATACATATTGCTGTTGCCCGTGTTGCACTCCAAACATTTGGTGCCCCGCATGCTCCCCAGCACCTTGCCCTCGAAGAGCACCTTCTTGAGACACGACATACCCTGGCCAAAGTCTCGTGAAGCCCTGATCTTTCTGTTGATGGAATACCGTCAAGTCATCCGGGTTCCAGCAGAAGGCCTGACATTGGGCACTGCTCGCGCATACCCCCTCCCAACCCGCGGCGCTCGCAGAAGAAATGTTAACGTCGATGCAGAGATAGTTACCCCTTGCCAACCTCTCGACCGACGACTTCCAGGTATTGTTGCCGACACTCACGCTCTGCACCGCCTTAGAAGAGGAGCAACTTTCTTTGTCCACCTTGTCGCCACTCTCAGCCGCGGGGGCTTTGAGAAGGACCTCCCCTCTGCACTGGAGCTTGGCGAGATGATCGGGAGGCGCGCTTGGTGAGCTTGCCCTGAAAAGGTGGGTTGCCCCACCATCGGCGAAGACGGTCTCAGTCAGGCCCCTATGACCCAGGACCTTGAAAGTTTGGAGCTTGGCGTCTTTGAAATGGCACGCGTGGCCCTGCTCGCGGTCGAAGCCAGAGGCGGGGAGCGGGCAGGCACCATCCTGCTGCTGCGCGCCGTAGAACTTTTGCCATGCCGCCAGAGCCTCGGCCTCGCACTTCTGTCCTGCAATGAAATGCAATGAAATCGTGGAGCCCCCCGGTCGCAATCCGCGCAGACTCTCGGCGCGTCGGCAAGGATCCGCTGCCGCTCTCCACAAAAGAACCTGCATCTACGTCTCCACCCGTGGCGCGGACAAGAAAGCTCCGTTTGCATCTGGTCGTCATCCGTCTGCCTCCGCCCGAGCACCGCAGCCCCCGCCGATGCGCTGTGGATGGTGCGCCCGTCGTGGTCGACGACCATGGCCCCTGCGCCTGCGCTCGCAACCTTGGGCGCCAACGCCTTCGAATTGCATGAATGCCAGCACAACGGCCCAGAACGAAGCCATTCCCGTCACTGGTCGTGTGCCCGCGCTTTCTTTTCAGATGCCAAACCGCCAAATCAAGCTGTTCGAGCTGATTGAACGAACGCCTTGGGCCAAAATGGCTACGGACGGTGCTCCTCGGGCTCATGGGGCCCATAGAGCTCCGAGGGCTCGTAAGGCTCATGGGCTCGAAGGGTTCAGAAGGCACGTAAGGCTCATGGGCTCGAAGGGTTCAGAAGGCACGTAAGGTTCATCGGGCGAATAACGCGCATACGCCTCACAGGTCTCGTAGGGTTCATAGGGCTTGCAGGCCTCATGGGGCAACTCTGAGTGTGACCGAGTCGCAAGAGTGAGTGCGAAGAGGAGGAGGAGGAGGAGGAGGAGGAGGAGGAGGAGGAGGAGGACGAGGAGGAGGAGGAGGAGGAGGAGCCCACGCCTCGGAGGGGGGCGCGGTCTGTCAGCCGCCCGCGCCTAGCCCCCAGCGCCGGCGCGCGAGCCGACGGCCAGCTCAGTGACGCTGACGCCGCCGTCCTCGTCCAGGGCGGCAGCGACGGTCTCGCCGTCAAGATGATCTTCAGCAGGTGGTAGATCACCAGCAGAAACAGGTACAGGGCGGACTGGAGCAGGCACAGGCAGCGATCCATGTTGCCCTTGACCCGCAGGAAGTACACCACCAGGCAAGGACGCAGCCGCCGAACCAGCCGAAGGCTCCACCCCCTCAGTGTCGGCGGTGAACTGCGCAGCCATCAGTAAATTGAAAGCATCTTGATCCTCATCAGCCTCTCCAGCTTCATCCTCAACGTCGTGCATGCTGCAAGCGTCCACGTCAGGCACTTCCATGCTTTCAGCTTCGGCCTGTGCCATCATGAGCTCGTCCACGCCCACCACTCAGTCGTCGAGGGACGTGGCCTCGGCACCGAGTACAGGAGGAGCGGGAACGTCCTCAGCATCGCCATCCAATCGAGAGCCTGGGTTGTGCAACATCCAGATCACAAGCTCGCGCTGCTCTGCAGAAAGATGGTAATTTTCATGCAGATATCGAGTAGCTACCACAATCTGAGCTGGTGAAAGAGCCTCTCCATGTACCGCAGCAGGAGAAGAACCCTCATGCGCCACTGTGATCGCAGACCGTGCTAGAGCACTGATAGTTTGGAGCGCCCGCAGTTGTAGCATAGCTTGACGTTCCTCATCGCCGTCACGATGAACTGGAGCACCAGATCCTTCTTCAGGCATGTGTGGCGGCGACGTTGACGCAGCCGCAGGTGAAGACGAGACAGCCGAAGGCCGAAGCGCCCCCCCGAGGGAGCCGTCTGGGTAGATAACGCCAAACCCATAGGTAGCCATCGTTTGATTGAAATCATCATCAGAGCTATCATTGGCAGCCACTGGCGAGGAAGGGCGCGCAGAAGAAGTCCAAGTAGGAGGAGACGACGCCGAAGCCGCAAGAGGTGCCGATGAAGAGGCCGCCTGATAGAACTCCTCGTCAGAGCTAGCGTCGGCAGCGACTGGCGAAGAAGGGCGTGACGGTGAAGTCCAAGTTGGGGGAGCAGCTGCCGAAGCCGCAGGCGGAGCTGACGAAGAGGCCGCAGCATCACCGCCTTGATCACGCCTGAGAGACTCCCGAGACCTGCTCAAGATCAGCTACACTTGCGCTTCAAACTCTTCGTCGGTGAGGATGGGGCCGAAGTGGGGCGAGAACTCTCCAGCATCCATTGTCTCATTCTCGTACTCGTGCGGCGGAGAACCCCCAGGTGCAGGCGCCGCCGTGGCATTGGCAGCCTCGACCATACTCTCGATGTCCTCGTCGGTTGGGTTGGGATAGCCGTCCGCATCAATACTTTCGTTGTCCTCGTCAGGCAGATGGGCAGAGGCAGCTGCTGACGCGGCATCCAGAAGGGCTTGCTCATGAAGGTGTGGAAGCAGGAGCAAATCAGGGGCCGCACCCTTTGCAGGGCCAGGAAAGAACGCGCGGCGAACTAGCTGAAAATTCTCGCGCTCTTCTGGTGGCATCCTCGTGACATCAGGGCACCAATCCAACTGCCGCAGGTGCGCCAACCCCTGGCGCCGTAGCGCTGCAAGCCGGCGCCGTTCATTGGGCGGCCACGGGTCGCTGAGTTGTTGACGGAACCGCTCCCTCGGTATAGCGCCTTGGTGCCACCCATGCAAGCAAAGATCAATGGCAAGCTCCCAGCGCTTCGCCCCGTCCGACATCGTGTTGGCAGGGTATTGCAGAATATCTTCGAAACCGCCATATCGCAACGTGTTCGCGGTGTAAGGAACGCACCATTCCACCCACTGCTGAAAGTCGCTGCCGCTAGTACTGACAAGCAAACTCGGAACCCATCTCAGAGACCACAAACCAATGCGATCCAGAAGAGCCGTATATTGAGGGTGTCCAGGGAAGCACGGAGGAAGAGGATCACCTCCTGCAGCACCGACAAGAAGCCAATCACCGTCACATTTTGGGCGAATGCCACCTCGCTTTCCCGAAGAGCCACAATCTGAGGGTGTCCAGGGCGGAACTGAGGAAGAGGGTCACCTCCCGCAGCACCAACGAGTGGCCGAGCGCCGACGCGACCCGAGCGAATGCCGCAGCTGCTTTCCACCTCCCAGATATCTACAGCCAACTCATCAGCACGACGGCGCAAGTCCTCGGCAACTAGCGACCCAAAGCCCCGCAGCTCAGGAAGAAGGGACCAAGATTCAGGCCGAAGGAGTTGGATCTCTTCTTCGATGTCGAGCGCACCCACAGCAAACGACGCAGAACTATGAGACCACCAACGGAGCTCCGAGAGAAGTTGGGCCCGCTCATGTGCCACCTTGAGCCAGCTGCTCGATTGCGATTGCTGTAATGCTGCGTAGTGTTCGACGAGCCTGAGACGACCAGCACGAGAATGGTGCCACTCTACATGAGCCACGCTTGAAGCCAGCGCAGTTCGTTCTTCCAAGGCAGCAAAAGGCTCGCTGAACAATCCCACGAAGCGCTTGTAGCGAAAGACGATGCTCAGGAAGTCCGTTGTCCACTTCATCCAGTCTTCGAAATCTGTCAGGCCATTGGCAACGAAGAAGAACGAGCACAGCCAATTGCGCGCCCATGATTGCACCAAAGAGCCTAATTCCGCCAACCGCGCACTCCTGATGGGGCCGCACCCACTCGGCTGTAGGATGGAGAATTTGGCTTCACCCCATGCTGGCGGATAGCGAACACGCCCAGGTAGACAGTCGTGCAGTGAGTGATGGCTACGTGGTAAATCAACCCTGAGTACTGGAGGCCACTGGACAACAGGGGATGGCGGTTCAGGTATTCCCGTCGTACCCAGTTGCTGCCGCGGACGAAAGTGGGTCCTAGTCCGCCCAGCCTTCGGGGACGCCAAGGCTCGTACACGAATAGCACCCCGCGCTGTATGGAGAAGACGCTCAGGGCTGACGTAATCCAGATGCCGTACTTCGTGGTCGATGATGGTGGCGAGCTGCAGGTTCATCAGATCGTCGTCATATGCACCGCGGATGCCCCACCGATCCGGAACGTTGCGAGGCAGTTCGATGCGGCCACCCGGCTTCGCCATAGCAGTGCCCCACGCGAGACCGCGGCAAGCAAGGTAATGGCTAATCTCATCTGAGCAGCCTTCGCAACCAAAGATACATGACCGAGGCCCAGACGGCGACGAAATCCTCGACGACGCGAGCCAGCCCCCGCACAGGCCGCGGAGCAGCGCTGACGCCCAGGCCGTGGGGTAGGTGGCCATCTTGTCTTGCAAATATTTCCAGTCGATCTGTGTGAGATCATCCACCAGGGAAGGAAACAATTTGGACCACCGTTTGACGATCGTGACCACCAGCGGCGAGTCAGTGTTGTACTTGATGGTTGGTCAGAAACGGCCGCATCATGTCCTGAAGTAGCGCTACATAGGCGGCGCGTTGAACTGCATGACGAGCATCTGGGAAATATGTGAGGAGTGCGCGCGCCGCAACAGCACCCGAAGAGGCAGTGCGTTGCGAGGCCGAAGCCAAGTATTCCACATAGGCTGGCTGATCCCAGAAGTGAGGAGACATAAGATTTCGAAGATCAGCAAGTACTCGGAAAGGGGCCCAGCGTTCGGCTGCTACTTGAAGACGATGAAGGTAACGAACGTGCTCAGGATGGGAGGTGAGTGCCGAACGAATAAGCACCGAACCACACACTGGACCAAGAGCACGTAGCTTGGGGCCACCCCACTGGCCAAGACAATGAAAATCCACATACCGAAGGGCGCCACCAGGCAACCGCAGAAGCCGCACGACGTTGTGAATATCTTGTTGCAGTAGCCGCTGGGGGAGGGGAGCGAACTGGGCCACGTAGGACAGCGTGGGTAGCGCTCTGGCGATGTAGTTGATTGCACTCAAAGAGGCCGGCGCAGCCGACGAAGAAAGCGCAGAAATGCGTGTTCTGTATTTATCCCACGGGCTCAGCCAAGAGCATAAATCGGTAACGGCGGGTCCCAACCACATGCCCAGGTAGAGCAGCTTCGCCTCGATGCGAAAGGCGAGCCAGCGCGGCACCAGTTGTTCAAGCCCCATTCGCAATCCGTCCCTCAGTTCGCCGCCAAACGCCCCCGCGAGCGGGGCGATAACGCACTCCGGTGGCTTGAGCTTCAGGTTGGCATTTTTTTTCAGCCACCGCCATGACCCGTGCCAAGAACCGCAGGTCCACCAATGCGAATAACACTCCACCGATATCATCAGCGCATGCACGAAAGAGACCACGATGTTCGAGCTCCAACCCAATCCGAAGATCTTCAAGAAACGGCCATGTGGCTGCCGCGAACAGGCTACCAGACAACGCACAACCTTGGATGACGCCGCACTCAATGGCAAAGAGATCCGTAGTAATCCCACCAACCCGCCCCACAGCAGTGACAGACGCATACAGCGAACAACGGGCAGAAAAGAGAGCATCAGGAAGTCGAAGCTGTTTGAGCACCGTGAAGAGGTATTGCTGGCTCAAGCTGGGGAACGCCTGGCCGAAGTCGAGTGCCGCCAAGATCGGCTGCTGAACCCTCGCCCGAGGATGAAGGGACGGAATCCTCGCCATGACGTCGAGCTCAAGAATGTTCGAAGTGAACTGCCTGCCCGCGATAAATCCCCGCTGCGTCCTTGATGTAGTTTGCTGTGCGATCGGCGAGAAAGCCACATTAAGCGTTGCTGAGATGACCTTCGCATCAGTATTGCGGAGGCCGAGGGTGCGCACAGTGTCAGGGGAGCGAACGACCCCACGCTCATCATCGTCTCCAGCATGACACCCTTTGGGAAGAAATGCCTGCAGCGTCGCACCCGCCGACGGGAAGAGCAACTGGCCATCCATCATCCAGCGACAAGCCTGCCATAAGACCTCAGCTCCATGCTCGCGCGCTGCCCATGCAACACAGGGGAGGCCGTCCACTCCAGGAGCAGAGCGCGAGGGTGCCAAACGCCTCAAGGTACGCAGAAGCATCTGGCACGACGGCGGGGGCAAATCATCGAACACACACGATTTGACAAACCTCTGGGCGCACCTCTCAGCATGAACAGGGTGTGCAGGTGGGCGAGCAGACACAGGTGCCCAATAGCTGACCAATGCGTTCAACTTCTCGGTAGGATCAGAAAGCTGCTGGTCGCCCACCTGAATGGCGCGCAGCGTGAGTCGCTCGCCGAAGGGGGCCCAAAGCTTGGCTTTCCTTTGTGCTGCAGAAGAGTGTCAGGAGAGACCTTCGCGCGGCCTTTCCCATGTAGAGCACCTTTTTGGAGAACTGCGAGTTGTTGCTCAGCCGCTCGATGTTGAATGGTATCCACCCGACCTTGAAACACCGATGGATGCACCAACTGAACCAGCCCCTCGGGGGTGATGTTGACGCAGCTATCGAAGACCTCGGATGAGTTGGCAACCTTCTGAGCCAGCCGCGCATCCTGCCGCCAAATAGCGCGCGCAGCTTGCCGAGCGAAAATCAGCTGGGCTTCAGGTTTGTCGATGTCAGTAACCAGTATTTGCTGGAGCGTGTCATATGCCGCTGCGTCTATAAGCACCTTGTACCTCTCCATCTGACGAGGTGGAGACATGTCTGTAAAGAAACGCCCACCTTGGCGCAGAAGCTTGTCGAGTCGGGCGCGAAAGTCATCGCACAGATATACAAAACGCGGAACAGGGCGCCGATAGCTATCGTCAAGGGAGCGATGCTGAAGATGGACCCGAAGGGCAGCATGGTCCGAAATGCGCTGTTCGCTGAGACGCTCAGGGGACGAAACAACAGCCGCAGAGTGACGAAGTTGACAGGCGACCCATCCAGGCTCGGATAACCAAAGACGATCAAGCTGAGCTACAGTATGAGATTCCTTGCAATAGTGCGTAGGGTCTTCCGCCGAAATCTCAATCATCTTGCCCAGCGCCACCAACCAGCTCTTCATATGCGTGCGATTGTTGTTGGTCGGACGGGTCGATCGCTTCAGGCTCGGCTGAGAAAGGTGTAGTGGCTCCGATGCAGCAAAGTTGAAATCACCACAAACTACTACCAATCTTGACTGAGGGTCAGCTTGTGCCCACTCCAAGCCTGTTGAAATGAGAGCAGATATACGCTGAACATCGCCCTGATGAAGGTCGTGGTTGTGCACGTTGTAATGGCGAATCTCAGCATGTGCTCCAACCAGCCACGTCTTGAGCACCCGACCTGAAACCAGCGAGCGAGAAGAAGACGCCGCCAGCGAGTTAGCAGAAAGCGGCACCACCGTCGCCACACCACCTCGCGCTTGGCCGCAGGCGTCAGTGTCGAACGGGCCGAAGACAATGACCTCTGGAGCGATCCGCCGCAAGAAGAAGCGAAGCTCGTCCAACGACTGATGCACCTCTTGTAAGGCAAAAACAGACGACGAGATCCCAGCTAGCTGTAAGTACGCAGCATTAGACATCGCTTGCATGCCACGCCAACGAAGAAGCGCGCGGGCGTTCCACGTGACAAAGGACAGCTCAGAGCACTTTAGAGGGATACCGCCAGTGGCCTGATGCAGAAAGATGTCGTCGCAGGTGCTAAAGAGACCACTCTGGCGCCACCGTTGGCGCAGCGATAGGATCAAGGAGGCGCCGTAGCTCTGCACGCGACCATTGCCGTGCAGTGATCGCCGCACCATGCCAGAAAATCTTCGTGGGGTCGCGACCAGGCTGCGGCTCGATTCTGACGATTGGGTTCCAACTCTCAGTGATCCACCCATTTTGACGATCGAAGAAAAATTTGGCGTCTTTGAACTCATCGCGAAGTGCTGCAACCATTCTTTTTCCTGTGATCTCCATCTTGATCTGGAACGGATTCTTGTCGGGGCCGATCTGTAGTTGGGTGCTGCCCCCACTGGCTGCGGGTAAGGGGAAGCGCATCCATTGGCCTTTATCTGGTAGACGAAGGGCAGATAACGCGGCAGCAACCTTCTTTCCCGCGATACCCACTGCCCCAGAGAACTGGATCGTGAAGAGCTTGTCTTGGTCGTCGCCCAGAATGGTGAAGCCGTCGATGCTTGCACCTTCGAGCCATTTATCCACCGAGTCCTGAACGTCACACTTCTTGACGAGGGTAGGGGCAACGACCTTGAGAATCGTACCATGCACCGCACGATTGAACCCAGGTGTTGGCTTAGGCGGTGGTGGGGATCGATTTGCGACCGCCAACTCTTTGCGAAGTTCGTCAACCAGGGACTTGAGCTGCTCCATGTCAGTAGCCAGCGTCTCTGTGCGGGTGTCAATGTCACGGACCTGCGATTGGATGGCGTCGATCTGCAACTGTAGTCGTCTCTGCATGGCCTCGAGCTCGGGACGAAGCTGCGCCTCCAACTGGGCCTTACATGTTTGCGGTACTTGCTGAACGGCAGTTTCCACTCCTTTGATGGCGGCCATGACGGGGTCGACAGCAGACGAGGCGGCCTTGCTGGCAGACGCGGTGACCAGCTCGGTAACCTCGCTCTGGAAGATGCTGAACTTGGCCTGCAGTTCGCCGTGAATGAGGCCCTTGATGTGTTCTTCCCAGCCATCCGAATCCATGAAATCCTCTTCACCATCACTGGATGCACCTCGATTGGAGCGGGACCGAGCGTCGTCGTCACCAGCGGCTGCAGGCTGTGTCTAGATACAGCCGAAGCGCGGGTGCCGCCGGGAGACGCTAACTTTGGCAATCCCGTGAGGAGTTTGGACGAGGCTGCGCATCCTCCACCTCGTTCGCATCAGTTCCGGAGTGTCTAGCCGCCATCGCTTATGCAGCCCGAGCGGTACACTTGGAAGTATTGGAAATCAGGGTGGTCTTGGAAATACTTGAAATCTGAACGTATCGTATCACCTCTTGCTCCGCTGAGCTGTGCGAGCATTCCGGAGGAATCCCACAACCACCGTGCAGCAGGCAGTGGCTGGATCGAGCCGTCGTGGATCTCAGACCAGCTCGGGCGGGAGTCGCAGCTCGGAGGTCGGCCAGAGCTGCCGCCGGCTGCCCCTGGTGCTGGCAATAACCTGAGAAGGCCTGTCCTTCACGAAGGCGCAGAGCGCGGCCTCGGTCGCCTCTGAACCAAACCCAGGCACGGTCGCGGGATCCGCATCCTCATCCTCATCCTCATCCTCATCCTCCTCATCAACATAATAATCGTCATCATCCTCAACCTCATTACACTAACCGTAGACCTCCTCGGCCGAACCATTGATCTGGGACCCACCCGCACAGCCGCACGCCCTGCCTTGCCTGAAGGAAAGGTGGCAGCAGAGGCGGGTGGCAGAAACGGGCCCGCTCCATTCTGAAGATAATGGAACACAGCCGAGTTTTAAGAGGGTGGCCGAGAGCGGCACAGTGGTGCTCCGCAGCCTCATGCTGCGGGGCACTGGAGCACTCTTGAAGCTGCGCATCGGCCATGAGGAAAAAGTGTTCCTCCACCTCCCCCGCCTTCTGATCCCCCTCCTCCTCCTCCTCCTCCTCCTCCTCCTCCTCATTACTGCTAGTCACACAGCGCATCGCAAAAAGTTGCCCTGGCAGGCGAGCGCGAAAAAGTAGGCTGTTCCACTCTCCTGCGAGGCCAGCTCGGCCCGGTGCATGCTGCTCTGGCCAGTTTGTTCCGCACTAGAAGACCCTAAAGCACATCGTCCCGTGCTCGGGGTGCTTGTCGAATAACCACCCCCGCCCGTCCTCAAGCCTCAAGAAGAGTTCGTCATCTAAACCTTTCACTATCAGGTCCACTCTGAAAGACTCCTCTGAGTACACCTTGTGTTCCGTCTTCTCTGAATCAATATTGGGTTCTGTACGGATCGCAATGGGTGCTCCGTTTACTGGCCGGTACTCCCACGTCTCGTCAATCATCCTCTTACACAATATGTCCCCGTCTTCATCTTTCTGGTCGAACACCCACCCCCGCCCGTCCTTGAGCTTCAAGAAGAGGATGGTGCCGGTGTCTTCAGAGGCCTGTATCTCACTCACGGAGAATTTTTCGCCTGGCTCCAACGTCTGACCCGTTTGCTCCCCATCGATGAAAGCACTGTCTCGGATGGCCATGGGCCTCCCGTTCTCGGGATCGTAGAGCCAGAGCTCGTCCACCGGCTCGAAAAGCTTGTAGCACAGCTCTAGGCCAGGTTCCCGGTCCAACACCCAACCCCTGCCGTCGGCGAGGCACAGGAACGTGCACTGGCCCTCGCCTCCAGCGAGCTCCTCGATCTCAACGCCTCCTTCAACGGGAACAGGCTGTTCGACCATCGGTGGCCCTTCTTCTGCGCTAACCTCGAACTTCTCGCCCGGCTCCAGCGTCTCGCCTGTTTCTGCTGCGTCGAATTCGGGCGCTGATAGGGTGACGATAGACCGACCATCCTGCGGCTTGAATATCCACTCGTGGCCGTCGAGCTCCTTCTGTCGCACCCTCGGCGCACGGGACGACGACTTCATGCAGTTACTGCAGCAGCTTTGGCACTGCCTGAGGGAGTTCTCGGCCGTAGCCCTGAGCTCGTCCAGGCCGTTATTTTTGCTGATGAGGAAGAATAGGCACACCAGACAGATGCAGCACATGGCGATCCCAAACATAAGGCTGAGCACCACCATCCACGCCGCGGGCCCGTCGTCGTCTTCAGAATGACCAGCCATGTGCGCCTGGCTGTCGCGCGAATCGCAGCCCTTCTTCTCGGTCTCACAGCAGTACGTCTTCTTCTCGGCAGACCACCCAGCAAACCTCTGGTCGTAGCCCGCGGCGCAATCAAACTCACAGCCCTTCCCCTCCTTGCTGCAGCAGTGACTCTTCTTCCGCTCGGACCACCCGAAGGCCCAGCTGGAGTAGCCCGCATCGCAGTCGAAGTCCACCTCCTCACCATCGCCGCCCGCACCGCCATCGCCGCCCGCACTGGCGGTGCTTCCGTCACCAGCGCCGCCCGCACTGGCGGTGCTTCCGTCACCAGCGCCGCCCGCACTGGCGGTGCTTCCGTCACCAGCGCCGCCCGCACTGGGGGTGCTTCCGTCACCAGCGCCGCCCGCACTCTTTTTATTTGCGACGGCGTCCGCGGGGGCCGGCGCCGGCGTCGGCGCCGCCGTCGTCGGCGGTGGCGGCGGCGCTGGCGTTGCCGGTGGCGCTGGCGCCGGCGTTGGCGGCGCTGGCGTTGGCGCCGCCGTCGTCGGCGGTGGCGGCGGCGCTGGCGTTGCCGGTGGCGCTGGCGCCGGCGTTGGCGGCGCTGGCGTTGGCGGCGCCGGCGTTGGCGGCGCCGGCGTCGAGAAGCTGTAACCGCCACCGGAGGTCCCGTAGGAGTCAGGTTTAGCTGGCACGACGATGAAGCTGAAGCTCGGAAGGGTCTTGCTCACTGGTTGTTCGAGCGTTATCTTGCCATCTCCAACGCTCTTCACTGTCGCTTCCTCGTTCTCGGCGCTGCTGTCGTCAGTGTCGATGATGACGATGTGGCTTCCCACCTGAAAGACGTCCGTATTCTGCACGGAGAGCTCGGTGTCTCCCTCCTTGATTTCTGCCGTGCAGAGGGTCCCCAGATCTTCCGTGTTAGCGTTATTGTTCTCCAGCAGGGAGTGAAACCTCCTTGTCTGCTTCTGACCCTGCCGCTGGGGGCGATCGGCATGTGTTGCTGCCGCGCGTTGCCAGGGGGACACCTGGCTGGCCAGCACGAGGCTGGCGAGGAGGAGGACCGCCACGGCCGCCACGAGACCAGCCCTGAGCCGCCCCTGCTGGGGAGGGCGGGCCTCGCCCAGCGGCGCCGCCGCCCCCTCCTCGACGTTGAACTCGTCGTCGTGGCCCGGGACCTGCTCCATGCCTCGGTGCTCCATTTCCTCCGCTGTGGCCCCGTATCTTGAGGGCGGCGGCCTCGCAGCGCAGAGCTTGTTACCACTTCAAGCCCAGGAGGCCTTGAGCCAAAATGGCTACGGAAGAAGAGGAGGAGGAGGAGGAGGAGGAGGAGGAGGAGGAGGGAGAGGGAGGGTGAGGAGTGAGATGGACCGAAATCCCACCAGCCCTCTGGGCGTCGGTGGTTTAGGGAGTTTCCTCTTCCACCCCCCCTTCTTCCCCTTCGGGGGGGGGTACCCCTCCCCCTACCCCCTCCCCTGGACCTGGACAGGGGGTTCCGCGAGGTGTCGGAGCGTCCAAAGCAGCCTCGGCGAGGAAGCCAAAATCATTGGTTCTACTAGGGTGTTGGCCCCATGTTGGCCTCTTGGGGGGGGGGCCTAATTAAAACTCCCCGCTTGTTTGATCGATCTCCTCCACGATGGCCCCAAGAAGCGCCCAGGAGACCCCGAGAGGTCCCAAGATGTCCCAAGATGGCCCCAAGATGGCCCCAAGAGACCCCCAAGAGGCCCCCAGGAGCCCCCCAAAGCACCCCAAGCGGCCCCAAGAGGCCCCCCCGAGGCACCCAAGACGCCGAAGAGCCCCCCACGACCGCCACGAGACCCCCAAGACGTCCCAAAACGCCCAAGAGATACCCCAAGAGGCTCCGAGAAGCATCCAAAAGACCTCTGGCCCTTTTGCTTGCTCTCTTCCTCCCCCTTCCTCCTCCTATCCCTTCTCATCCTCCTCTTCCACCTCCGCCTCCTCCTCCTCATCATATTCATCCTCCTTCTCCCTACTGCCTCATCCATCCATCCAATGTTCTCTTTCGCCCCCCTCTCTCCTTCACACGGTTCGGCCGTCCCCCTCTTTGCTCCCGCGCTTCCCTGATCCTCTCAACTCGCCTGGACATCGTTTCTGGGTGGGCTGGTGGGGATACTTTTTAGTCAGAGGCCGCGGGCGAGCGCGCTGGCGGCGAGTCAGGTCAAAGCGGGCTACGCAGAGACGAATTAGGCAAAGGAAACGCGGGACAACAAACATAGCAACGCGCGGGGCGACGGCTAAGCGCGGCCGAGGCCTCAGGTGGGTGGCTGAGGGGACTGAGACTGAGAGGAACTGCCAGCGTCGGAGGCGCCAAACGTCGGCAAGTCAACGACGGCCAGGAACAACTCCGAGAGAGAAAACGTGATACCGTACTCCGACGACTGCGTGGGCACCAGGGTGGCCGTGGCCAACGAAACGCCGGTCGAGGTAGGAAAGAGAAATGAAAAGGCGAGGCCCCGGACGTCGCGAAGCGCGAGAACCAGGGTGGTCCAAAGGACCGTCGGCCAATGAATTGTTGCCAGGAGGCGAGAGCGTTGGCAGGCTGCAACTCCCAGGGTGGTGGAAGCCGAGAGACCCCTGGCAGCAGTACGCACGAGCGCGGGGAAGCGGCATAGCCGCGACGCAAGCCAAAATGGCGCGGGTCACCACGTACCTGTGCGAGGGAAGGTGTCAGGTTGACCCAACACGGGCCCGACTAGGCACAACGCACAAGGCTGACACCAGGGATGACGAGCGTACGAGTACCTCGGGTGAGCGGAAGCCGACCAAAGACCATCCGCACGCTCGGAATACTGGACAAGACGAAGCCGGGACGGCCGCTAGCCCAGGATGAGGAACCGCGATTTGAGCGGAAAGGCCGAAGCCGGAGCGGTGGGGGGACAGCACCACCACAGCTGGTGGGGATACGCGAGGCGTCTAGAATATGTTGACGAATGATGATGACTGCGTGAGCCGAGACGTGATGTCGCAAGCAACGACAACGAGAGCAGGGATGATGCCAAAACAGAAGGGGTTGATGCAAACATACACCTTCCACAATTCCGAGAGTTTCCGTCGCAGAAGGTCTTGGCTAAATTCTATCAGGAAGAGCTTCCAGAAGCTCTCATACTTCGCTTGAGTCTGGTTTGTGGAATAGGCCCGGGCAAGGAGCCAGTTAAGCAAGCTACGCATTGCAAATATTGGTGAGCCATCGCAGGCTACGCAGTCCAAGCTGCGCGGCGCAGTCTGGATGGCGTTAAGAACCACACGGCGCAAGCTACGAGGTGTTGGCCCTGTGGCGCTGGCTATAACATGTACATGTACAGGAATGCGTGCGGTGCGAGGCGACGCAGTGGCAACCGTGGAGTCTTCGTCGGACATCGCGTTTTCGCTGAGCTGGCCATCCTCGAAAGTAATAACGTCATCGGAGGGAACAGCGTCTTCGGAAGCAACAGCGTATCGAGAGAGTCTTCGGGAGGAATAGCGTTCACGGGTGGGATAGCGTCTGCGTGGGATCGCGCCTTCGCGGGAAAAAGCGTCTTCGAGGGGAACCGCGTCTTCAGCAGGAATAGCATACTCGGGGAGAGTAGCATCTTCAACGGGAATAGCGTCTTTGCCCGGAAAAGCATCTTCACCTCAGGGCCCCGTTAACCCGGACACGCTAGACCCGGACACACAACATCCCTCGAAACCAATTTTTGTCCAGACGGCGGCACGAACAAAATACTGCACTGCAGCATTTCCATCATAAACCCGGACACAGGCTGCATTTCCATCATAAACCCGGACACAGGCTGCAAAAAGCTGCAAGACCCCCTAAACCCGACACGAACTCGAATACTGCAGTGCAACGAAACAAAACAACACGGGTGCTGGAAAATGTGACTTTGCAGGAAAAGGTACCGTTTCCTTGGTTTTTCCCGTGTCCTGATTTATCTGTGTCCTGGTCTCATCTGGTCTCTGGGGGCTTGATCACCGGAAATTGCGTCTTCGCCGGGAATAGCGTCTTCGCTGGGAATAGCACCTTCACCGGGAATAGCGTCTCCAGAAGGGACAACGTCTTCACCGAGAATCGCGTCTTCAGAAGGAATAGCGTCTTCGCAGGGAATGTCGCTTTCCCCAAGAATTCTGTCTTCGCAACAGTTCGCGCTTTCGACTTTCGTCTGCGCCCAGGCTCCGCCTGCGCAGGAACTCACGGACACCGAACCCAGTGGGATTAGTTAGCGTCTTCGCCAAGGACAACGTCTTCAAGCGCCTTTCCGTCTTCGGGCGCATTTGCGTCTTCAATGTGATAGCGTCTTCCAGCGCATTTGCGTCTGCCCCGTCTGGTTGTGCAATTCCGTCTTTAAATGGAAAAGCGTCTTCGCCCGCCCTATCGCCCTCAGCCAATTGCATCTTCGAATGGCGTCGTCGTTTTCGGCCAAACCGGCACACCCCAGTTACCACCCCAATGTATATATCTACATACATATCTATATATATATATATAAATTAGAACCATCGCGCGCGCTTCGCGCGCGCTCAGGTTCTAGCAGGCCCCAGGCCTTGACGAATTCACTGCTCCACTAAAGTAGTGCACCACAATCCACGCATGCCAATCTGCATTCCGAAAAGCCTTCGGGGGGCGGAGGCCGTATGAATCGGGTTCCCAGAAGGCCTTCTGGGAGCATGGGTTTGGGGGGAGTCTTGGGGAGCCTGTTGGGCGTGCCGTCGTCGTCGTCGTCGTCGTCGTCGTCGTCGTCGTTGTCGTCGTCGTCGTAATGTCGTCGTCGCCTATTGGGGCGCGCCGTCGTCGTCGTCGTCGTCTTCGTCGTTTCGTCGTCGTCGTCGGTTCAAGAAGGCACTTGGGGCAACTTTGTGCGAAACGATCTGCGGAGGGCCGCGAGAAGGCGATCAATCATGTTCCCAATCAACTTCCCAGACAGCTCTCATGTAGCATGACGGTACTTCGAAGCATCCAGAGACTCGCGGGCCCATAATGAACCATGTCCCCGGAAGGCTTTTTGGGGACATGGCTTGTTGGGGTGTGTTGGGGGATCTCTTGGGCGTTCCCTGGGGGGCCCCTTGGGCCTCCGGGAACTCTCGGGCCCATGATGAACCATGTCCCCGGAAGGTTTTCTGGGGACATGATTTCTTGGGGTGTGTTGGGGGGCCTCTTGGGCGTTCCCTGGGAGCCCCTTGGGGGTCTCTTGGGGCTTCCAGGGGGCCTCTTGTGCGCTTCACGGGGCTTCGTGGGAGCCTCTTGGTGGCCTCTGGGTGCCTACAGGCGGCCTCGAGGGCCAGAGACCTCGAAATATCGGTTGGCGGTCCCCCTCTGGGCCCTCTCTTCGGGAGCTCTTGGGGCACAGTTAGGTTGTTTTGGGGACCTCCTGGGCCGTCTTGGGACCCTCTTCGGGGCCTCGTGGCCCGTCTTGGAGCGATCTGAAGGGCCTCCGAGCGAGGCCGTGAGGGAGCGCTGGGAAGCGGGGAAAGAAAGCGAGAACGCCTAAATCCTTTAACAACCATAGGAAAATTAATGAATCTTGCCTCCCAGGGCCCTCTTGGGGAGCCTCTTGAGTCCGTCCTGGAGCGTGTTGGAGTCCTCGTCGGCCGTCTTGAGGGCAGCTTGGGCGTCTTCGGGGCCTCTTAGGATCGTCCAGGGCCCTCTCGGGACCTCCATTAGCCTGTCGTCGCCTGCTTCGGGGCGGGCCCGACCTGAGCCCTGAGCCCAAAGTGGCTCGGCCGTCGCCGTGGTCGTGGCCGTCGTCGTCGTTTGCCGATCGGCGGCGTCAACTGGTGTCATCGACGTCGATCGTCGTCGTCGTCGTCGTCGGTCGTCGCCGTCGACGACCGTCGTCGTCATCGTCAATTACCGTCGCCAACCACCGTCGCCGATCGTCGATCGCCCTGGAACCTTCCCCCCCCACTCCTCCTCCCCTCCTCCTCCTCCTCCTCCTCCTCCTCCTCCTCCTTCTCCTCTTCCTCTTCCTTCTCCTCCTCCTCTTCCTTCGCCCTCTCCGTCTCCTCCGCGCGGAAGAAATCGAACAACATGTCGCGCAAATGACGAACTGTGGCCCTCTGGGCCTTTCTGAGTGTCCTCAGAGGGCCCTTTTGGCGCGTCGTCGCACAAGAACACCGCCTTCGCGTCCGGCTCCTCGGGCGTGCCGCACGCCCATGCATTGCGCCTCGTCCGGCCGCCGGCGCGGTACAGATGGTTCTTGCCGCTGTCCGTGTTGAAGACGCCGGAGTGGGGCGCCAAGACTGCCGTGCCCGGCGCGCGACGGACGCGGGCGGCCCCGGCCGCGCTCTGCACCCTTGCGCGCTTGACGGCCGAGGGGCCTGCGCCGCTGGGCGCTGCCGCGGCGCCCGCGCTCGTCTCCGCGGGGGGGCCCCTGGGGGCCGTCGTCGCCGCGGGGCCCAGGCTGACCTGCTTCAGGGGGCGCGGCGCGGGGTGGAGGGCGCCACTGCGCGCGGATCCAGCGCCCCCGCTGCCGGGGTGCCTGGGGCAGGTGCCGGCGCGCACCCCTCTGGGACTGGTTTCCACCCAGCATTGACGGCCGACATGATGGGGGACTTCGCCGCCAGCTCGGCGACGCAAGCCGCTGAATCGCAGCGTCGGGGCATGCCCGAATTCGGCGCCCAGTGCCCCACATCGTCGAGCTGTTGGTCAGGGGGCTGCAGCTGCCTCCCGAGCGTCGGGCACAGGTGGAGCCAGCTGTGCGGGGTAAAAATGATGGCCTCCATGACGCGCATGCCGCCCATGATCAACAAGCTACGCATGACCGCCGCCACGTCCGAATACTTCGCGACCCTCCCCTTGAAGCCGCGTAAGTCCAGCGTTAGCGCGCCCAGGAGGTAATCGGGGCCCGGCAGGCCAGCCTGCGCCAACTCTGCCAGCCACTGGCCGCCACAGTCCTTCCCAGAAACACCGACGCGAAGGGCTGCCCAAGGGACTCGCCGAGACCGGCGTTTCATCTTCCAGCTGACCTCGACCACGGCGTCATCGGTCAGGTGGATGTTGTCGCTGTGCTGCGCGTCGGCGCAACGGAGGCAGCCATGCGCCAAGAGCGCGCAGAACCCCGCATACACGCGGAGCAGAGAAGATTGCGCGTTGAAGACTGCTGTCCCCATCTTCCCCAGCATTTCCAGGGAAAGGCAGGGCGCCTGGGCCGGCATGGCGGCCGGAGCCGCTCCAGCAGCTGGCGGGGACACTGCGCCTTGACCAGAGGAGCTTTGGTTGGCCATTCGAAGCCGGCTGCGTTGGCAAGCCAGCGAGGGTCAGCGCCGGCTTGCCGCGAGCTTGGTGCCGCTCCGCCTGCAGCTAAGCGGCGACGCCCCACTCGGAGATGTCCTTGAAGCCCCAGGAGACGGCCAAAACGTGCTTCACCAACGCCTCGGCGCCTCGGCTGAGGTTGGCAGCATTCGTGATGAGCAAGACAGGCACGTCAGGCATGAGCAAGACGCGGCCCTCGTCGAGGGGCGACGTCAGGCATGAGCAAGACGTCAGGCATGAGCAACGTCAGGCATGAGCGAGACGCGGCCCTCGTCGAGGTGCGTTTCGGCCTGACCGCCCCGGTGTAGCTGGGAGAGTCGCGGTGCCCGGTCGCCGAGGCAGTAGACGAGAGCCAAGCCCAGATCAACCGCGGCCTCCAGCCTCTTGTCTTCCTCGGCTTGAAGCGAACCAGCGCTGGCCACAGCGTGACTTGGGGAATCTCCGCCGATGGCCGCTCTCACCGCGCGCCTCTCGGCCTCTCTGACCTGGCGTTCGGAAGGCAGTCGCGCAATCCGCTTGGGCGCGGCTTTCGGGCGCGATGGCAACAATGTGGTCGGCACCGTTGGCACGCGCTGCCTGCCCACGCGTTCCATGGACACCTGCCGCTGCACCCAAGGGGTCAAGATCGCCCTGGACCTGACGACCGCCTCGGTGAGCAACGCGTACCCCCTGACCACACAGACTCCAAGAATGCAGTTGGGATGTGCCAGAGGGAGAATACCGCCTCGGGCGAGGGCACCCAAGTCCGTGGGATCTTGTATGCCCTCCTGCAGCAAGCGGCGCCCTAGCGCCAAGACGGCAGCCTGACCTGCGCCGGCCGACTCGTCACAGCGGCGCAGAAACTCTAGCAACACATCCTCCTCAAGCGCCTGGCGGCCGTGCGAAGACAATGCTCCGACGGCCGCCGAACCCAACCCGCGAAACTGTCGCTCCGGAGAAGACGGCTCACCGTGCCCAAGGATGTCTGGTGAAGCATCCGCTCCACCGAGCGGGGTGACGGCGTGTGCCGACCCGAGCAAGGATGCACTTGGACCAGACGGCTTCGGCGCGGACCCCGTGCGTTCCCCTGGCAAGCGCACCCTGCTCTCAATGCTCACTGCAGCCCCTTCCCTGCCCTCGCCAGCAGGACCCAGTGGGCCCGACCGCCGCACACATTGAGATGGACCTCCGACCCCGCCTGACCACCTACGATCTTCACAGAACTTATCACAACACGACAGCAGATCATAGCGACTGCGAACACGACTGAACACAACATGACACAACATAACATGCCAGAACAGAACACGCGCATGACAGAACATGTCAGAGCATAACATAGCAATGCCAGGACAAAATGGAGCATAACATAACATCACATAACATACCAGAGCAGAACATGACATAACAGAAGACGACAGAACACAACAGAAAGGACAATAACAGAGCATAGCATAACAAGCCTTGACATAACAGATCATGCCATGACGCAACATCACATAACATACCATATTACGACGGCAGAGCAGAGCGACACATAATAGCAACGCGTATCATACTATATTACACAGGGCCGAACCGTCAACAATCAGAAAATCACAGAACGTACCATAACATAACATTACATAACAGAAGGCGACATACCACAACACAACACAACAGAGCCGAACATAAAATAACGCACCGTGACAGACCAAAGCAAATCATGACACAACATCACATACCACTTCGTAATACGACAGCAGACCTTAGCGACGACGAACACGACTGAACACACCATGACGCAAGATAACATAACATGACAGAACATAACACGAGCATGACATAGCATAGCAATGACATGACAAAGTAGAGCATACCATAACATCACATACCATGCCATAACAGAATATGCAATGCTAGAAGACGAAAAAACGCAACATAACATAACATACCCATGCATAACACAACACACCTTGACAGAGCATACCATATCATGACACAACATCACAGGACATACCATATTACGACGGCAGAGCAGAGGAACACAGAATAGCAGCGCGTATCATACTATATTACACAGAGCCGAGCCGTCCGCAAGCAGAACATCACAGAACGTACCAGAGCAGACCATGACCAAACTGACGACATCACACAGCATAACAGAGCATAGTCGAGCATATCATAACACACCTTGGCATAGCAGCATACCATTTCAGGACAGCATCACAGAACATATCATACCACGACAGCGAATCGTAGCGAAACATACTAGCAGATCGCATCATACTTTAATATACTGAACCGAGCTGCCAACAGCATCACGGAACAGAGCAAACTATATCATAACCTGACAGAACATATCAGTCATCACATACTTCCACAGAGCAGATCAGACCACAACATATCAAAACATATGGTGGCAGATATGAACATGCCATAACATACACAGTCATAAGAGACACATCGAAATTCAGAGGAACATCTTAACAGACGACGCATCCAACGTTACAGGCATTACGACGTCACGCAGGCCCGTCGAGAACATAACAGGACATAATACAACATAACATGAAAAAAACGTGACTACACGGAACACGGTTGAACCGTTTTTTTTATTTAGAAACGGCAGTTGTGCGGTGGTGAGGGGAGGAGGAGGACAAGTAGGGCGGAAACGTCCGCCTTACCTCCCTCCTCCTCTTCCTCCTCCTCCTTCGTCGTCCGCCTCCTCCTGTTCGTCCTGCTGATGCTCTTCCTCTTCCTCTTTCAACAGGCTGCGGCTCTCTATCCGTTTCGCACCGCATGTTTGCGAAGCTTGTTTTTTCGCCCTGGGGTTTCTTTCAGCTTCTTTCGTCAGGAGCTCTGGGGTTGTTGGATTTGGAGACAACGGAATTCGCCACCCGGCCCGAACGCCGCACTGGCCGAGACCACAGGGCCCCGCGCGCAGCGTTCCACCAATTAGGCGACTGTTCGCCGTCGGGAACAAACGCTTAAGGTTTCGGTGGGAATCGCTCGAAACAGCATCATTTTTGCACGTTGTTTCTCCCCCTCTCTCCCTCTCTGTGCCCGTCGCCTGCCGCAGCGGGTTGCGCTTCGACATGTCGGTGATGATGGAGGGGCCCGAGTCGAACACGAACTCGCCCCCGCCGCGGGCCCTCCTGCGGAGGGAAGAGAAAAAACGGGGGATAAGGGCGGAGGGAGGAGCCGGAATCGTGGAGGGGGGGGAGGGGAAGAGGGAGGAGAGAAGGGGAGAGGAAGCAAACATAGAAGGACGAAAAGGAGGAGGAGGAGGAGGAGGAGCAGGAGGAGGAGGAGGAGCAGGAGGAGGAGGAGGAGGAGGAGGATGAACAGTGGGATGATAAAGAAATGGAGAGAAAGAGGGGGGCAGAGGAGGACGAGGAGGAACGATGAGGAAGAGGAAGGGGAAGGGGGGGATGAAGAATTTGCCGGGAGGAACAGGCGGACGATGGAGGGAACCGCGTCCACCACGACTGAACCCTCAGTGGGTTTGCTTGTGGGTTCCGTGCCTACCCTGCCCTGCTACCCACCCGCCGGCCCTCCCTCCACTGCCTCGCCCACACCACTTTCCCTCCACCCACTGTTTCATTTCCTCTATTCATCTCCTTCTTTCCCCGCCCCCACCATGTTATCCCCCTGCCTGCCTCTCCCTCCCTCCCACCACCTCCCCCCCTCCCCTTCTTCTATCTCTCTATCCCTCTTTCTCTCTGTCTCTCTCTATCCCTCTCTCTCGCTTTCCCTCTCTCTCTCTCTCTCTTTCCATCTCTCTCTCTCTCTCTTTTTCTCTCTTTCTCTCTCTCTCTCTCTCTGATTATCTCGCTCTTTCTCTCTCTCTCTCTTTCCCTCTCTCTCTCTCGCACCACCATCGGCACGCGGGCGGGCAGGTCGAGGCCTGGCCGCGCGCGTACAGCGTGTGCCCAGCGGGGGCACGGCAGCCTCTCGCCACCAGCCCGCGCATCGAGGCGACCTGCTCGCAAGCCAAGCCGCCAGGCACTCATCTTTTGGACGAATAACCGACAGCGCCGTTCGAGCCCAAATGGCGACGAGGACCCAAGACAGGGCACCGACAGGAGCGAGCGCCATCCGAGACCCGCATGGGTCGCAGAAGCCACGCACACACCACTCCCGCGGGGACGGCCCGACCCACCCAGGAGCCCAGACCAGAGATCCCAAACAACGCACTCTCGGAACCCCAGAGGGGTTGCCAGAGTGCCCCCAGGACGGCCCCGAAACGGCCGAGAAACCCGAGCCGCATCCAGCAGGGCCGACGACGCCTCAGAGTGCCGTTCCAAAATGGCCAGGCACCTAAGCGCACTCCCACTCGCACTACCTGCCGCGCTTAACCTCCTTGAGCTTCGCCAACAGACCAGGACGTCGCTCAGCGCGAGACTGCTGCAACACCGCCTTGAGCTGAGCAGCGCAGGCCAGTCGGTACCTCAGGCAGGCCCCAGAGGTGCGCCAGTCCCGCCAGTGCCACTGGATGCACCTGGCGGCAGCCAGCCTCCTGCTCACGTCCACGCGCGTGGCCGCCTCCACGTGCCCACGGAGGACCATGAGACGGCGGGCAGGCGAGACGACGGGCTGCCCCCCAGCAGGAGCGTCGTCCCTCAGCAGGGCGGCGGACTGCACCAGGCACTCCGCGTCGGGCACAGCGTCGGTCTGCAGCTCCTTGACCGTGCCACCCCTCCTACCAAAGTTGACCGAGTCGGCAGCGCAGGCCACGCCGACGGCACGATGACCATCTCGAGCTCGGCCCTCGTCGACACGGCGAGCACGAGCCCCAACATGCCCCCCCCCCCCCGAGGGGCACCGTGAAGATCGTCATGATATTCCGCCTCAGCCTCCAGCGCATCCGCAGCAGCATGACGACCGCCAAGACCTTCCCCCTCGCACTCCAGCACATCCTCGAAGTCGTCGCAGTCGCCTCCCGAGACGCCGCCCTCAGGATCGAAAACGGGCAGGTCGTCCTCGTCGCCGATGCCGCTCTCCACGCTCACGCCGCCAGACTCCCGCCCAGCAGCTCCAGGAGCAAGGTGTCCACCCTCCCCGACGTCCTGCACAGCACCGCCATGAGGACCAGCAGGGACGGCGTCGGACTCCAGGTTGGTGTCGCACCTGCCGAGCGTCTCGGCCTCCCACGCCCACCAGCGCGCCCCGCTCATCACCGGTGGCGACGACAGCGCCGGGGGGGGGCTCACCTGCCCGCGCGGCGCCGCAAGCACCCTGGGCGGCGGTGCAGAGGCGTCGCGGCACGCGGCGCCTGCAGAGGGAGGCGGTGCGCTGCGCGCAGCGCGGCCGCGCCTCGACGCCACCTCCTCCCAGGCGGTAGGCGCCGCGTCGTACGCCGAACGAGCCGCTGGCAGCCGCCGATGCAGCGAAGGCCACCTCCACGGCGGTCTGGGCCTCCGCAGCTGTACCGCAGCCCTGCTGCGCCTCCCCCGCCTGGGTGCGCGCCTCGCTTCACGCTGAACTCGATTGAGCTCCTGTTGATGCATCGCCCGCACGTCCGCGGCGGGGAACGCGGGCTGGTGGGAGACCACGCTGCGCCTGCCCACCTCCATGGCGCTCGCGTCCGTGCCTGCGATGTCCGCCTCCAGCACGGGCGCGACGAGCCCCACTCGCTGCACGAGCTCAGCCGCCACGGCTTTCGGCTCGGGAGCACCGCCTGCGGCCCCCACGCCATCGGCCGCGGCCCCGCCGCTCGCAGGGGCAGAGGCGGCGCAGGAGGCAGCCAGGGCCGCGGCCTCGCCCGCCGCCACCGCGTGGCGCAGGTCGGCTTGCAAGCCCTCCACGAGCGCCTCGAGGTCGAGCACGCGCCGCAGCGCCACCGCCAGGCGCCCAGCCGCCGCCCCACGGGCAGCGCCCTGCCTGGCACGCCGCGTCGGCCACGGCGACGGCGCAGCCGCTGTAGCCTCTGGGAACTCCGCCGCCGCATCGGCCGCCCTGGTCCCGCCCGCAGCCATCCCCTGGGGAGCCATCGCACCGCGGCAGAGACCCAACGCTGCCGCCCGCCTGGCGCCCAAGCAGGCATGAGCCAGAATGGCTACGGACTCTTTCCCTCTATATATGTGTGTCTCTCTCTCTCTCTCTCTATATTCCTCTCTCTGTCTCTTTCTCTGTCTCTCTGTCGCTGTCTCTCTCTTTCTCTTTCTCTCTCTCTATATGTTGTTTCTCTCTCTCTCTCTCTCTCTTTCTGTCTCTTGTTCTGTCTGTGTCTCCCTCTCTGACACCCACCTCCCCTCGTCCACCCGCCCTGACCACCCCAGCATGCGCGGCCAAACGCCCTCCACCGCTGGTCTCGACGTGCACTGCGCGCTGGCGCCACTCGGCGCGACCACCTGGACTTTGCGGGCCTTCCTCGGGAGACTTCCCCAGGCCGCCGCCCGCCCACCCGCTTCTCCCGAGCCCCGTCCGCGAGGCTCCCTCAGGCCGTCGCCCATGCCGTTACCTCTGGCACGGATGCGCGTCCCACGCCACAGAGGCAGGGGCTGGGGCTCCGCTCCCAGGGCCCCCCAGCAGCCGACCCTCCACTGCCTCCGAGTCCATCTCCGCCGACTCCGCCCTCACCCACCCCAGCCATGGACAGGGATGACGAGGATGAAGAAGAGGCCCTCGTGGTGGCGGGTTCCGTGCGACTCGGTCCACCCCTACGGCTACTCGCCTTCAGCCGTGCCCGTCGACCACGGCCCCGCGCCGTGGGTTGCGCCTTTCATAGTCACGTTGTGCACGGTTGCCCTTGGTGCACCCTGTCTGGACGCTCTGC
The DNA here is from genome assembly GCA_963575745.1 of Prorocentrum cordatum. Taxonomy (NCBI): domain Eukaryota; class Dinophyceae; order Prorocentrales; family Prorocentraceae; genus Prorocentrum; species Prorocentrum cordatum. The sequence continues at coordinate 1,748,798 of CAUYUJ010021614.1, forward strand.
CTGGGTCGGCCGTCGAGCCGAGCCCCTGGACCACCACCAGGAGGAGGAAGATGAGGAGGTTGTCGCTTCCACAATCATTCCCCTTCCATCTCACACACACACATATACACACATACACTGGGCCTCCGCCATCGCTGGGGACGAGGGTACAAGACCCTACGCCCTCCCTCACTCCTACCCGCCATCCACGCGCATTCAGGACGCCCACGCGGCTGGGCCATCGAACCCAGGCCGTGGCGGAGACGTCCCCAACCCGCTGCCTACTACTCAAAACCTCCGCCAAGAAATCCCGCGCGGCCTCCACAACTCACGTCGCCCTCGCAGCGGCGTGATGCGCCGGACACCACTGCGGCGAGCCCGCTACGAGCACGCGGGGGTCGTCTAATCTTCACCCGCCCCCCAAGCGCTGGAGGAGGAGCGCCAAGAGCAGCAACCCGCCGCCGACTCCCGCATCGATGCTTGCATCGACGCGTGCGCCTTCGACTTCAACGGCGCTTGCACCGACGGCGCCACAGCATTGACACTCTCATCGACGCTGGCATCATCGGCTCCTGCATCGACGACTGCACCGACGATCCCGTCGGCCGCAGCATCGACTTCTCCTGCACTGTTGTCCCCGTCGCTATTGTCGTCTCCGACGCTACCTGCACTGGGGCTGCCACTCGTCAGAGAGCCCCCTCCGCAGAGGCCGCTGCCGTCCGCGCCGATGGTCCCACCGACCCGCCCGCCCCGGCTGCGATACAGGTCTCTCCCCATCCCTGGCCTGCACAGGCCACGGGAACGCGGGGGTCCGCGGACGACGACGACGACAACGACGACGACGCCGACGACGAGGATGACGACGAGTATGAGGACACCCACATCCCCCCACCGGACAGCCCTAGCTGCCCCAGCAGGCACGGCCAAGCACCCTCCGCCGCTGAACTCGACGCGCACAGAGTGCTGGTCACTCCGCCGCTGGCCCCTCCCTCCGTTCATCCCCGTCCCCCACCCTCCCCACCCCGGCCTCCCCCCCTGCCTGCCTCTCCCTCCCTCTTCCCTCTCTCTTTCTCCCTCTTTGCCGCCCACCTCCCCTTGCCCGCCCGCCCTCACCACCCCAGCATGCACGGCAAGCGCCCATTCGAATAGAACCCTGCAGTAGCTGGACCCAGCTCTAATCGAATCCCACCATAGCTGGACCCAGCTGTTATAGCATCCTAGTCGGGCTGATAGAATCCAGCTATGGTTGGACCCAACTCAACTTGAATCCTACTTCGGTTCGATCCAGCTCGAACTGAGTCCTACTACAGCAAGATCCTGCTCCAATTGAACCCTACCAAGGCTCGGTCCAACTCGAAGAGATCCCCACTATAGTTGGATCCAACTTTAATGGCACCCTTATCGGGATCGATCCTGCTGTTATAGAACCCTGCAATAGATGGACTCAGTTCTTTTTGAACCCTATTAAGGCTCGAGCCATCTCTAATCGAATCCTACTATAACTGGTTACTGTAGCTTTAATAACACCCCATTCGGCTCGATCCGATTCTAATAGAAACAAGCTATAGCTGAATCCAGCTCTTGTTGAATCCGACTAAGGCTTGATCCAAATCAAGTCGGATCTCACTATCGCTGGACTCAACTTTACTGGCATCCCGCTCGGGCTCGATCCTACTGTAGTAGAACCTTGCTATAGCATGGTCCAGCTCTACTAGAATCCTACTGGATCTCGCTCCAACTATCATACAAACCCACTGTATCCGCATCTAACTTTAATAGCACGCCAGTCGGGCTCGATCCAAGTCTAATATAATCCAATTATAGCTGGATCCAGCTCTACTTGAATCCTACAATGGCTCGATCCAGCTCTAACAGAAACCTACGATAGAAAGTTCCAGATCTAATTGGATCCTACTAGGCTCGATCCACCTCTAGCAGACTCTTACTAGGGCTCGATCCAGCCTTCACAGTATCCTACTAAGGATCGATCGGTCGTCGTCATCGTCATCGGCGGCGTCGTCGTCGTCGCCGTCGCCGTCGGCATCACCGTCACCGTCACCGTCGTCGTCGTCGTCGTCGTCGGCGTCGTCGTCGGCGGCGGCGTCATCGTCGTCGTCGTCGGCGTCGTCGTCGGCGGCGGCGTCATCGTCGTCGTCGTCGGCGTCGTCGGCCTCGTCACCTTTGTCGTTGTTTGCCATTGGCGAAGGGTGGGGGGAGCCGATTCGACCCCTCCCATTGCAATTCTCATAGGGAGAGGGGCGGGCACCCCCACCCGGTTCGACCCACCCCCCTTGATAGAGGGGAGAAGGGCTCTCCCCCCGTTTCGAGACTCCCCCTTGCAATTCATGCCCCCCCCCCCTTCACCCTGATTCGAACCACCCGCCGCCTCTTGAGGGCAAAGAGGAGGGGGCCGGTTCTAATCCCACCCCCGGGCCACGCATCTCAAGGAAGGGGGTGGCCAATTCCAACCCCTCCCCCGCCTCACCAAAGTCCGCAAAACACGCTCTTTCTGAATTTTGCAATCCGCAGCCCCGAAAGATCGGAACTCTTCCCCAGGTGTAGTTTCTCGTCTCAGATCCGTTTTGAAGGTCCCTGGGCCCGAAAACTGCCCCCGAAGGCTGAAATCAGGGAAAAAAACAGCGGGCAAAAAAAATCAGATCGTTGGACATCTGGGAGAATGGAAAGCCAGCCCCAATTCCGCGTGAACGAGTGCGCGCAGCCGCCGCACACCGTGTGGCCCTCCAACACGGTCACGCGCCGGCCCGCCCGCGCCTCTGGCATGCCCGAGATGGGTACGGAACAATGATGCACAAAAACAAACCCACCTTGACTCCGGATCCGCCGTGCTCTCGGCGATTTCGCAAGCAGGGCGGACATTTCCGCCGTGCTCTTCTGACTCCTTTGATGTAGATTTCTGCCCTACTTTGCCGTCTCTGTTTCCGCCATACCGTTGCGGAAATATCCGCTCTACTTTCGGGAGGCGGGGATCAAGGGATTTCCGCCTTACGTTGGAGGTTTCCACCTTACGGTTTTCGCCTCACTTGGAGGCTCGAGCGATGAGATTTCCCAACATGTGATCAGGAACGTTCGAGACTCTCAACAAAAAGAAATCCTAAACCCGAAAATGCGTGCACGCTGACTCTCGAGAAACATCTGAATAACTCAATGGCAGAACTATTATCACTTATCAATCGAAGGTTAATTTATTTACTCTCGCCTCTGGCCTGGCCACCAGCGCCGTGCAGGCGAAAAACAAATATAATACATTGAGCCGTGTTTTGTTTGCCTCTGTTTAGGCTGACGACGCCTTCAAAGCGGAGAAGCAATACATTGATTGTATAATGCTGTTCCGCTGCTGTTGCGGCCGTTGGCGCCCGGCACCGCCAGCTGGGGTCCAAAGCGCGTGTCTGGACCCCAGAACGTGTCCTGGACCCCGGCTGGCAGGGTCTGGCGCGCGTGTACCCTGAATATCACGGTGGTTCCTAAAGAATCTGGGTTGCCCTGGCGCAGGAGGACTAAGGACGGAATTCGCCAGTTCGCGACTCCTTGACAAGCAGAGATCATCGGGTCGCGCCTCAAAAGAAAGGCGCGGGGGGCCATCCTCGATCTGATCGTCACGAATGTGGCAATCGGTCGGGCGTGGCTGTGGCCGTGCTGTTATGGTCGGTTGCTTATGATTTGTTTTGTTGTTCGGATTCTGGGCAGCTGCTTGTAGCCGTTTGCGGCTTTGAAGCTGTCACGTGGCAGCATGTTGCCGTTTTCGTTGTTGCGGTTAAGGTGGTTGCGCATGGTTCTTTGTGTGTGTGTGTGTTTTGTGGGGGGCTTGTGGCTATTTGTGCTACTGTTGGGAGTCTAGGTGGTGGCTGCCGATAGCTCTAGGCTGTTGTCGGTTGTCAGATGGCTTTTGGTTATGTTTTACGTTTTTGTGCGCTGGCCAGATGATTGGTGTTGTTTCTGGCTGGTGGGGCGTTTGGGTCGCTGCTCGTGGCACGTTCTGCTTCTCTGGATTTGGGAGGTTGCCTGTGGCTCTTGTTGCTCATTGAGTACTTGGTTGGTCGCGCAATGAGTTTCAGCTGTCGCAAACTAGGATTGCTGCATATTACCGTGGAATGGTTGTTAGTCTTGCGGCGATTGTTTGCGTTTCCCCCCCCCTCCCCTGCCGCTGCTGTTCGGGTCTTAGATGATTGCCGGTTGCTCTTCTTGATTTGGCGCCCCGAAGTGTTTCTACATTGCGTTTGTCAACTAGTTATCGCCTGTCTGGCTCGCGGGACTTTCTTTCTGGGGAGACAACCGCTGTGCCCTGCTGAGTTTCACAACTGGGGGGGCGATTGGACAATTGCCTCCTGATGCTTCTCCGATGGGTGTCTCCAAGTGTTGCTTGACATGATGTTTGGCTTATTGGCATGCAGACGCGCTTGCTCTTGAAGTCAAGATGAATAATGCCGTGCGGTCTTCTGTAATTTGTTATGCTCTTGTGGTTTTGGGGTGTTCTGCGTGGCTGTGCGGCTTTGGGCCTAGAGTGGTGACATCGTGTTGTAGTTGCTGTTGGGTGTTTGGGTCATTGCAGGTGACTTCGTCAATTTCTCGATTTACTTTAGTTCTGCACTTAATCTTGCGAACTTCCTGTAGATGTGTTGCGTTGGCCTGCTGTTCGTCGGATCGGAAACAGATGGAAGAGGACGACGACGAAACAGGGGATTAGACGGAAGAGAAGGAGGATAAAGAGGAGACGCGGGCAAGGGAATAGGAAGAGGATGGAGGAGGAACGAGGAGCAACAACCATAATGACGAATAAAAAATGAAAAGGGGAGGACGGGAGGAAGGAGGATATGAAGCAAACCGATTAGGGTCACGATGAGGGAGGAAAACTAGGATGTGAAGACATGCGGGAAGGAATTGTGCGAATGACGGTGGTCAGGAGCATTGCGCGAATGACTCATGACGGCGATCAGGGACAACTGACGACTATGGTGAGGGAGAGCACGAGGAGGACGACGATGAATCCCTAAATGAGGACGGATGAGGATGAGGGGCGGGAGGAGGAGAATGATGAGGAAGAAGTGGAGAAGGGAGGGGGAAGGGAAGGAGGAGGGAGAGGAGGAGGAGGATGATACCGAACAGAAGGGAAGTAGGACACGACATGCAACAACGGATCTGAACTGGGGGTACCGAGCAAGCGAACGCGAAAACGCAGTTTTACTGACAACGTGAACGCGCAGGTCTTAAACAGCGATTATGTGCAAAAGCGAGGCTTGAATGCATGGAAGGAACATCACAATGCAAGAAAAACCCTAAAACGCTGTTCGGGGGAATCATGGAAACGAAAACTAATCAGTTATGTTGGGGTCATCATACTTGACACCACCAGCCACGTAGCCGTTTTGGCTTTTCAAGTGTTGCTCATTGTGTTGCACACTATAGCTCCTGTGGCCCGTTTGCTGGGCGTCGGCAGCATTGACCGAGCAAGGGAAAGTATACGCCGCCACCAAGCCTTCGCCCGTCGGATGCCCAGTATGGGGGTACTTGTTGTGCATATGGCCTCCTGGCGTGGCTTCGAGCCAGTATACACCGAGATCTGTGCCCCAAGCGGGCCTGCGAAGGGCCAAGGCTCGGTGATGGTGCGTAGCTTCGCTCCCTAATTGACACGACAGCCGGCGTCGTGTGCTGATTGACCCCGTTGCACTTATCCCCCATCCCCCCCCAGCCGCAACAATATCATCAACAACACAAGCACCCAGCACCGCACCCAATGTCAAGAAGAGCCGCCAACAATCGCCTCAAACCTGGAGGCAGGGCGAGCCGCAAATAGAAAACCCAAAGCGCACCACTGTTAAAGAGCAGCAAGAACCCACACAACGCGCAGAAACCAAAGACACTTCCAACAGCCACACAGCACCGCACCACTCATACATATTAACCCGCCGATATCCAACAAGCACCAGCGCACAGAGGCCACAACCACATCAAATCAGACAGGGCCGCCGCCAATCCATTTGACCCCGCGTGAAATACCATATGGCAAACCAGCAACAAATCCAAGACCCACAACGACAAAGAGGCTCGCCGAACCGCCCAAAACCGCAACACCAGACAGCACCGAAAGCAATAACGCAATTGTTTGAAAGCCGCAACGGGCTACAGGCAACCACCTGGTGCGCCCTACATTTTAGGGCGCGGCCGCGCCCTTAGCTGACACAAGCCGTCTCAAAGTAAGGGCGACTGTGGCCTGGTGCTAAGCACAGCTTCAAGACGATGCGTGCGCATCTGGGAATCTGAGTTGCCGCGATACTCGGGGAACGGTCGGACCGAGGACAAAAAACATCCTTCAAAACCATGGGCACCCTCCCCGGTCACCAGGATGCACAATAATATCTAACAAACACGAAGAACACTGCGCACTAGGGCACGTACACTCCCCGAACCGACCTCGATCTTCTACCTCGGTATGGCCGCACTCAGCGTACACCCCAGCCGGCCGGGATCCAGAACGCGTGTCTGACCCCGGCCAGCTGGGGTCCGGCCGCGGACTCGAGCAGCATAATCCAACGGTTCAGCTGCACCACTGCTCCGACGCACCCTGGGCGCCCTGGGCACCTTCGAGCTCCTTAAGATGGCTTCCAAGGCGGGCCAAGGAAATGGTCCAGACCCTGGAATTGGCCAGGCAGACTTCAAGCTTTAAGGAATGCCCCAGGGGCTCGCTGGAAAAGCCGATTTTCCTTATGCAATGCCTCGACAGTGCATCTTCGCATCGTTTGGGGTGCATCTCCGACGCAATGGGAAAATCAACCAAAGTACGGCGGATCTGGAGTCGGGGCAGACACGCTCGCGTCGTCGAAAAACACTCCAAAACCGACAAAGGCCGCAACTGGGCAGGCGACCCTCTGTCTCAAATGGGCAACGTTCGCCCCCAAGAGAGGCCAAAGGGCGCCCAAGAGGCCCTCAAGAAGGCCCCAAAACGGCCCCAAGAGGGCCCAAGGACAGGCCCACGCGTTCAGCCTCGAACGTCTGGAGGCCATACCTCCATTAAGTTAGGAGGCAACTACTGGGAGGTCTTCGCCGGAAGGATTCAGGAGAATAAAGCCCCATTCGGGGGCTGTTATGTCGGATTGGGCCGCGGATTTCATGGGATCAAGCCAGACCAAGCCAGATTGGGCGGGATTCAGCGGGAATAAACCAGATTAAGCCGGATTTCGGACCAGGGCAGAGTCAGACTTTGACCTCCCAGGAGTTGCATCCGAACCATTGAGGTGGAAACTTGCGTGTTTCTGGGGGCCTTGCGGGACCGACCCCACAGCAAGCCCTGCTCAAAATGGGGTTGGAACTGATGTCGGCATTCGTCACAATGGGCGCGGGCTCCAGAAAGTCTGATCGCACTTCCGATGGCCTCCGCTGGCCTTCTGCCAGTGGAGGCGGCCTCGTTTTCCTTCCGCGGGCTTCCGCCGCCCTTCTCCCGACTTGCGCCGAGGAAGAGATGCCAACCCTTGCAGGGCGACGAGATCTACACACATCCACTGCTCCCTGGCCAGGCCCAGCCTGAACCCAGCAGCGGTGTATACGCCACGCCCTCCAGGCTTGGCCAGGAGGCCGTGTACACAGCTCCTGGGCCTAGGAAGGGCACGTGCAGGGGCCAGTGGATATGCAGAGGTTTCGTCGCCCGATCCTTCGATCCTTGAAGGCGAGGTCGTTTCTGGAACGCCTCAATCCTGTCCGTACCTATTTCGACTGTGCCGAGCGCCAGCGCCGCGGCACAGGCGAGACCGCCCAGACCGGCGCCGACAACCACCACGTCGGCCTCCGGCTCGACCTGCTGGGGCACGCGCGAATCCCGCCACCCGCGGGGCGGCAGGGCTGCCCGCGGGTGGCGGCCGGGCCGAGGGAAAGAGTCACCCGACGCGGAGACCCCCAGATGTGCACTGATGTGCACCGAGGGCAGATGTGACGCCCCAGGGGGGGGGTGGAAGGAGGTGGGCAGAGGGAGGAGGCTGGGGCGGGGGGGCGGGGACAGCGAGCCGGGGCAGGGAGAAGAGAAGAGGGGGACGGGGAGGAGGAGGAGGAGGAGGAGGAGGAGGAGGAGGAGGAGGCGGAGGAGGACGCGGACACCCTGGCTCGTTCCGTTGAAACGCCCGAGGATGAGTGTGCGTGGGCGAGCCTGAACACGAGCGGCCGAGCATGAGTGAGTCTGCGTATGGACGCCTGGGCGTGAGTGCGCGCTGCGTGCACCAGCTCTTCCAGCAGATGGGGATGGCCCTCACCCCCCGCAAATCACTCTCGAGCAGGTGCTGTCGCCTGCACGGCTCTACGGCGGCGGTGATGCGGTGGCGTTGCTGTGTTCCTGCTCGCAACGCCCACCGCCAGAGGCGGCGGAAAGCTTAAGAGACCCACGTACTAAAAATGAAAAAGTGCTCGTGCGCGGAAATCCAAGAACCCTGGCGAATTTTCTGTTGCATAACTATGTTTGCTTCATGCGTGTTAAAGAACTCCACTTTGAAATCCTTACAACAACTACGGTTTTTGAATGGTTTCGACACGCGCGCGGCGGACACGCGAATGCGGCACGCATTTTATGTTTTGATCGGAATTCGTCCGCTAGGCACATGCTGGATCAACACGGACGCACCGCGTGGTGAACCGGAAATGCGGGTTTAGAGGCGAGATGGCAAAAACCACATGGTGTTCCTGTGATTTTACTTTTGCACGATTTGCCATGCGAAACCACAACATATACGGACACACACATATATATATATATATATATATATATATATATATATATATATATATATATATCGACATGTGCACGCGCGCGCGGGCCTTTTTTCCCTTCAGACTACGAGAGCGATGAAAACAGCCGGCTTCCCAATTGATGGAAGGGGACTCAACCAAGCAGAACTGCTGTGCAGCCGCCCTCGGCCGCAGAGCCAGCCGAAACTTGTGTCACGAAACTCGGCCCCTCTGTCCCGGCCGCGTGGCCGATAGCCTGCTCTCCCACATGACACGCGAGCTCCCGTGAAACAGAAGACGAGGAGGAGAGGAGGAGGAGGAGGAGGAGGAGGAGGAGGAGGAGGAGGAGGAGAGAGCCGCAACAGTGACCAGCCTCAAATCTATGATAGGCTGGTGCGCCCGACATTGACCTAAAGTCTGCCGCAGGCGTAGGCTGGCACGGGCCCGTCGATACGAATTCCCACCTAAAACGTATCTGCCAGAACGGGCCAATGATGCGATCAAAACTCGATGGCGCCAGCGGTCCATCCAGAAGACCAGCATCCAAGAAACGAAGATTGGTCCTGCCCAAGCACTCGGGAATCCCCCGCGAGCGCAGCTCCGGTCAGAACGAATCAAGCTAGCTATCACGATGTCGGAAGGAGGAGAGGCGGCAGCGGCGGCGGAGAGAGCGAGGGAGGAGAGGAGACGAGAAGAGACCCAAGGAAAGCCAAGCGTTCACAGCCAGGAGGCTTCACGCAATGGCGATTAAACTAAAGCAACATACAAACGAAAATACGGCAAGTATGAGTATGGAATGATACCGGAGATAACCCCAATCAGAGTCTTTTTTGATATTACAAGAGATAGGGCTATAGGGCTATAGGGCTATAGGGATATTGAGCTATAGGGCAATAGGGCTATAGGGCTATAGAGCTGAAGGGCTATAGGGCTATTGGGCTATTGGGCTATAGGACTATAGGGCTATGGGGCACCCCCGGGCACCCGGGCACCCCCAGGCACGCCCGGGCACCCGGGCACCCAGGCACCCGGGCACCCAGGCACCCCGGGGCACCCGGGCACCCCGGGGCACCCGGGCGTGCAGCGAAAATCGGCGGCAAACCTAACCTAACCATATGAATCCGCTAGGACCCCTACAGAGGCAAGCTCTGATTGGGGAAGAGTTGGGCTACGCGGCACGAGCGCGCCGCGGGGGGGCGAGGATTACCCATCGCCCGGCATGCAAGCCCGGCGCACCATGCAGCGCAAGAGGGTCCCCGAGCGGAAGAAACACTAAAGAAAGCAACATAGCACAAATAACAAAGCACGCATGCACACCGGACAGAAACAGAGAGGAGAGGGAGGAGGACGGAGGAGGAGCGTTGCCTTCACGGTCCCCACTGCTCGACCACGCCCTGCATGGTGCCGCGCGTGGAGGTCGGAAGCGTGATGATGCTCGGCTCCGCACTGCAGGCCCCCGTGGCGCCCTGCTCGTGCCTTCCCTGCGAGTCATAGCTGTGATGCGGATGCTCGAAATCCAGCGTCGAACTATGATGCTCGTCACACCGCTCGTGCCACCCGCTCCTGCCTAGAGTCCACCTGGGTCGGTGCCCGTGTCGGGCCGAGAATCGTGACCGGCGTCGGACTGTCGGCGCAGGCGTTGTATGCCGTGCTGCTCCTGCTCCGTGCTGGAGTGCTCGATCGTGTCGCCGTCCGACGCGTGGATGTCGAATTCGTGCTGCTCCTCGCCGTGATGCTCAACAATGCGTTGTGAGCACCTGCCGTGCCGCTGAGGGCCCGAATGCGCGATGGAGTAGCCGTCGAACGGATGTATAACAGAGTCGCATTGCTCCTCGTCGGCGTCCTGCTGTCTGTCGTGCACCTGTCGACTCGCCCCGACAAGAAAAACAGATATGGTGTGATTTGGGTGCGCGCTTATCCGCAGAATTTCGGCCACGCTCGTGGGACGGCCTTTTTCGTCGGAGCTGACGACGGCGCTGGCTCAGGAGCCGGCGTCGGTGCGGGGGTCGGCACTGGCGTGGGTGACGGCGTCGGTGCTGGAGACGGTGCTGGCGTAGGCGCTGACATCGGTGTCGGCGACAGTGCTAGCGGTGGTGCTGCAAGGGATCTTTGACAACGTATCGTTTGCGATGCACGAATGCGCGCGCATTGTATTATTAGCATTATGTGGATATTACCATCATCAGAATTATCATTATTATTGTTGTTATTATTAATTATTATATTAATGTGATCCTCCTTATTTTTATTTCTATATATATGACAGGGATGAAGGGAGGGCGATAAGGGGACTCCCTGGGATGGTATGAGCTCATCTGCAAAACCAGCGACGGGACATAATCACTGCAGTGTCCCAGGGGAAACTCAGAATCCTGGGGGGAGGAGCCTATGCATTTTTGAAAGAAGGAGATCTACGAACCTCGCACAATCAAAACTAAAATCAAAATGCGGCGGCGCCGGACGGCGACGGGCCACCGCAAGCCGCCCGGACCAGCGCACGGGCCCAGTTCCTCGGGCGAGAACTGCGAACCCTTCCGTGCAAGCGCCGTTTGTGAAAAAAACGAACAAGCGCTCGTGCTGCTACCTTGCGCACGTAGCAAAGGGCCTGGGATCAAGCTCGGACAGGAACCCATCCACCCCGCGCGCTGCTGGGCCTCGGCACACCCCCGCGCCGGCTCGACGCCGACACCGCCGCCGTCGCCGCCGCCGCCGCCGACGACGACGACGAGGACGCTGGCGAGGGCGCCGACGAAGGCGCCGACGAAGGCGCCGACGAAGGCGCCGACGACGACGACGACGGCGACGACGACGACGACGACGACGACGACGACGACGGCGCCGCCGCCGCCGCCGCCGCCGAGGGCGCCGGCGAGGGCGCCGACGAGAACGCCGACAAGGACGACGCCAACGTCGCCGACGACGCCGACGACGCCCACGAGGACGCCGACGAGGACGCCGACGAGGACGACGCCGACGACGCCGACGAGGACGACCGCAGCAGGCCCCGCCGCGAGCCCAACGGCACGCGGCCGCCGCCGCCCGGGCCGGCGCCCGCGCGCCGCCGCCAGGCGCGCGGCCGCCGCGGCCGCGGCCGCGGCGGCGGAGAGGCGGGCGGAGGCGGCGCCGCGCGCCAGCCTCGGCTGGGCGGCTGGCAGATGGCGGCGCACAGAGGGGGGTATGGGGGGAGGGGAGGGCTTCTTAAAAGGAGGCGGCTTCTTAGAAGGCGCCGGTCTCACCTTTATAAATGGGGCCCGGGCCTTAGCCTTCTTCCCTCCCCCATACCCCCCTTTTGCGCGTGGCCGAAGCAAGGCCGATGATCCTCAGAACCTGTTTTAGCGCCAGCGTGTGTTTGTCCTCCGAAGCCCTCCAATCCAGTACGACGCAGGCAGCGTAGTTCATGAAGGTCAGCACGGGCTGCGTGCCGAAAGGGGTAACACACACATTGGGCACACACACACACACGTCCTGAAGATCGTCGCCAAGGCGACGGGCTCTGTCTTCTCGAAGGCCCCCGATGTGTGGGTTCGTCGCCCGCCCAGGGCTGGAGGCTCGAGGATCGAAGCTCACATGTCCAAGCTTTGACGCGTTTTCAGCCTGCCCTGGGCCTGCGCCCAGACATCCGGCGCTTCGATGTGTTCGACGCGTGGGCCCCAGGACCTTTGGACCCAGGGCCAGCTGCTCATCCCGGGCCGCTGCTTGGCGGCCCCGAGGCCCCAGACTGGCCTGCAAGGGGCAACAACTACCCCAGCAAAGCACCCGCATGACAGTATGGACAAGGGTGAGAAAGTATACATGCACACACACACACACACATGCACGCACACACACACACACACACACACACACACACACACACACACACACACACACACACACACACACACACACACACACACGCACAACCCACAACCCACAACACACACACACACAACACACACAACACACAACCCACACACATACACACACACACACACACCCTTAACGCCGGGGACTCCAGAAAAAGCGCCCCCCCCCCTCCTAACGCATTTGACCCACCCTGGGCCTCTCGGGAGCACCCCACGAGAGCCCGAAGACGACCCCAGAGGGATCCAGGCGCTCTGGCGCGCCCCCGAAACGACCCCAGGCAGCCCAACGAAGCCGTCATACCCCCAAAGATCGCTCCAAAACGTCACCTGGGGCCTCCAAGAGCACTTCCAAAAAGACCCCAAAAGCAAACATCGTTGATTCGCTGTTGGTTTTTCATGAATTCTGGGGTTCTCCTCTCTTCAGCTTACCGACGCTCCAAGACGGCGGTCTTCTGGGCGTCCGAAGCTGCTTTGGAAGCTCGAAAATTGCCCCACAACCATCCGAAAGAGCTTCCAGGCAGTCCAAGAGAACCCCAAAACGGCACAACAGGGGTCCAAGATGGCCCTAAGAGAGCCCCATGAAGGCACAAGATGGCCCCAAAACACCCTCCGAAGCATTCCAAATCGTGACCAGGTCTTTCAGGGAGACTGTGTGAGGCAGGGTGGCCCGAGGAAACCCCCAGAGGCCCCTAGAAGACGCCCAGGAGGCCTCCAGAAGAGTTAAGAAAGCCCGAACAAGTTTGATGAGGCCCCCTGAGGCCCTCCAAGGAGGACCCTCCGCAAAACGAGCTGAGAAAGATGGGGATAATATGCAAGGTATGGCGAGAATGCGGAAAAGCATGGAGGAAGGATGACTAATAACATAATTGCAACGGCGATGCCCGAAAAGGCAACAAAGAGATATCGCTGAATTGTCGGCTTGGCCTGCCTGCCATTCCGCTTGCATACTAAACATGAAAGACCAAGGTGCATGGCGCGAAGCGCCAATGCAATATTGTATGTATGTGTATAAATATGTGAATATAGACATATATACATATATACATATATAGATATATGTGTATACACACATATATATATATATAGATGCATCACGACAGTCTGGGGAAGAAAAGGAAAACTGAGGGGACGAAGAGCGGACAGAACGGATGACCACGCGTGCCGTCAATATCCAGCCCGGGCTCGGATGAGAGCACGGCCACATGCCTATTAGTAAATGTTTTGCCATATATCGTGGCCGGCCAGACCAACACTGTAGCCGGCATCGAGAGCACGATCCCTGAATACATCGTGGGGAAGCTCAAACCGCTACTGGACCACCGCTGAAAGAGCTCCGCGCTGGGCTGTCTCGGGCTCCCCGCCCCGCCTGCGGGACTTGTCTGCGGTCTTTTTCGACCCCTACGGAAACCTTCGAACGAAACGCTGTGTAGCGTGAAAGAAACGGGTGCTGAAAGAAACGGGTCCTAGACCCCAGGCCAGGGCCTTCCCCCGTGGCCAACTCTTCATCCGGAGCCGTTCCCCTACAGATTCGGGGCCCGGGGAGGGCCCCAGGACCCGTCCTCCTCAGAACCCGTCTCCTTCATGGCGAACCGCTCCGGAAAAGCGGCGACAAAACTGGCGACGCACCGGCCGCTGGTCCCACTCAGCTGCGGAACGAACCGCCGAACACGCCGCCATTTTGCTACCTTTTCCGTTTTCCATCGGTCGGGCGCCCACTCCGCGCGCAGTGTTTGTTTGTTCGTGTGTATGTGTGTGTGTGTGTGTGCGTGTGTGCGTGTGTGTGTGTGTGTGCGTGTGCGCGTGTGTGTGCGTGTGTGTGTGTGTGTGTGCGTGTGTGTGCGTGTGCGTGTGAGCGTGCGCGTTTGTGCGTGTGTGTGTGTGTGTGAATGTGTGTGTATGTGTGTGTATGTGCGCGTGCGTGCGTGAGTGCGTGCGTGCGCGCGTGCGTGCGTGTGTGTACGCGTGCGTCTACGTTATCACGATGCACCCATGTGCACCAAGATGGACCGGATTCTCTGGAGCAGGCGTCGCCGGAAAAATCAGCCCGGCGACGGACCCAACCGCGCGCTGCTAGCGCCGAAGCCGCGAGAGTCATCTTCGGTGGAGCTCCTCGCGGGGGCACGAAACGTGTGAGGAATGTGCCAGTGTGGAATGGCGGCGGCGCGCGGGCACTGCCACTGGGCCTCTCGATGGAGCTTCCTGTAGGCCTTCGGCGCGGCTTCCTCTGTCCGCGATCTGTTCGACGGGGGGGCGCAAGGAAAGCTGGATGGTTTAAGATGGCCGCTCCCGTTTTGTTTCTCCCTTTTTGCCCGCGCGCTCCAAAGTCCAAGGCCGCGGGCGCAGCGCGGCGCGAAGCCCCCGCGACGCGCGCCGGTCGCCCCGAAGGGGTCCCAGCGACGCGCGCGGGTTGTCCGCTGCGCGAAGCAAAAAAATCGAGCTGACTGGCCGATAGCGGGCGAAGCTCCAGCCGCTGGGCCGGCCGAGCGACGACGGGCGAGCGAGGTGCTGGGCAGGGCGCAGCGCGGAGTTCCCGCGACGCGCGCTGGTCGCCCCGAGAGGGTTCTAACGACGTGCTCGGGTCGCCCGCGGCGCGAGGCCAAGCGGTTGGGCCAACTCTCCAGGGCAGGCCTCGCGGATCAACCCGGTGAAGCCTAGCTCCCAGGCGAGGGCCGTCGCCTCCTTCGTGAAGCGCTTCGTGCGCGCCGCAAACTGCTCCAGCTGTTTCCGCAAGCCCTCTGGCGGCCCTGCCCCAGAAAGAACTTGATGCGCGTCGCCCGCATGAACAGGAGGCCCTCGTGGCGCGTGGCGTGCGAGAGCAGCGCGTAGAGCTCTAGCCACCAGTCGTGGTCCGCCTCCTCGGACTCATCCGCCTCCTCTGCCTCCGCCTCCGCCGCCTCCTCCTCCTCCGCCTCCTCCTCCTCCGTCTCGTGGACACGCGGTGGGCGGGAAGACGAATGTGGACTTTGCCACTGAGGCCGTCGGTGGAGCTCCCTGTGTGGCCACGAGCCGTGTAAGGGGTGTGCCGACGCGGACATGCGGTGGGCGGGGTGGGCGCATGTGGACTTTGCCTCTGGGGCCTTCGGCGCAACTCCATATGGGACCACAACCGATATGACCATAACCGATATGGATATGCGGTGGGCGGGAAAGCCGAATGTGGATTTTACCACTGGGGCCGTCGGTGGAGCCCCAGTGGGATCACGAACTGTGTGAGGGGTGTGCCGAATTTGGCACGCGGTAGGCGGGATGGGCGCATGTGGATTTTGCCTCTGGGACCTTCGGTGGATTTCCCCTCGGGACCACGAACCGTGTGAGGGGTTTGCCGACATTGGCGTGCGGTGGGCGGGGTGGGCGCATGTGGACGTTGTATCTGGGGCATTCGGTGGAGCTCCCTTCGGGGCCGCGAGCCGCGTGAGGGGTGTGCCGAAATTGACATGCGGCAGGCGGGGTTAGCGCGTGTGGGCCTTGCCTCGGACGCCTTCGGTGGAACTCCGCATGGGGCCACGAACCGTCTGACAGGTGTGCTGAAATGGACATGCGGCGGGCGGGTGGGCGCATGTTGACTCTGCCACTGCGGCCTTCGGTGGAGCTCCTTATGGGGCCACGAACCGCGTGACAAGTGCGCCCGCGTGGACATGCGGCGGGGGGTGAGCGCGCGTGGACTTCGCATCTGGGGCATTCGGTGGAGCTCCCTATGGGGCCACGAACCGTGTGACAGGTGTGCCGAAATTAACGCGCGAAGGGCGGGGTGGGCGCATGTGGGCTTTGCCTCGGGGGCATTCGGTGGAGCTCCGCATGGGGCCACGAACCGCGTGGCAGGTGTGCTGACATGGACATGCGGCGGGCGGGGTGGGCGCATGTTGACTCTGCCGCCGCGGCCTTCGGTGGAGCTCCTTATGGGACCGCGAGCCGCGTGAGGGGCGCGCCCGCATGTGCCGAAGTGGGCATGCGAGAGAGCAGAGGCAAGGGTGAGAGGAGGGAGGAGGTGATGATGATGATGATGATGATGATGATGATGATGATGATGACGATGATGATGATGATGATGATGATGATGATAATGACACGCCCTTAAGAGACGGGAGTCCGCTACCCACTGAACTACGAGAGCCGCCAGACGCCGAAAGCGCCCGACAAGGGATGGCATGGCGAGGAAGAAAGAAAAGGCAGGAAGACAGGAAGACAGGAAGACAGGGAGACGGGGGGACAGGAAGGAAGATAAAGACAGGGAGGAAAGGCGAAGAAGAGAAGAGACAATCAACCCACAAGTGATCCAGTATAAACAGTTGGATTTGAGGTAACCCACGTTGGACAAACTAAGGTGCAAAGATGAAGTGGCACTGATGCTAGCGCGTTGTTGAGTACGAAACTTATCATGCAATCCTGCATTGTGAGAACGTTTGAGAAATATCAACCCAAGAATTGTGAAAGAAAGAGAGACCCATACGTGCGGCATCTAGCACTGAGATTTCGGAGCGACAATCGAATCCAAATGCCGCGGGGGCCATACTCAACCCAAGAAGTAGAGCCAGCGCCGTGAGCTTGAGAAAGCAGTGTGCCTATCAAGCATAGGATTTGCCAGCTCCCTACTGATTGGACGCACGCGTCAATGAGGCCCCTCATATATCCAGCTGCCACCGAGGTCGAGTCGGGGACTTGGGGGCTGGGGAACGCAATCTATGAGATAAACAGGGAGTAATTCCTTTGATCTCTGCGACAGACTGTCGGGCAAGGAAGAATATATTTGTGATACTGCAGGGCTTCGAAACTGCATGGTTTCGAACCGCTCGCTTTCCAAATTGTTTCGGATGCTCTCAAAAAGAGCATACCAATCGCGTCGGTCATGTCTACAATGCTTTGAAGGATTGCATTCGTAAATTGTATCTTAGCTGCCATTTGTGACTCAATATCCTGCCTAATATAGGTTCGTAGACAAACTTGACACATAGTTCAAAACTCGTACCGTACGTGTTTGCTGTTATGATGTTTCCGTGCTGCTGATAGGGGGCTCCAGGTTCACCTCTTGCAAGGCTGTTATTCTGACTTTCCGTCGGCGCCGAGATATGGTGAGAAATCAGCCAGGCATAATGTTCGCAAGCTGAAAAACCCAACAGGGGGTCCGCGAGGATCTGATGCGACCAAGCAGGGCGCCCCCTACGAACCAGCGCCTCTGCCAGCTGGGACCTTTGGTCTTGGGCAGGTCCCGTGACTTCAGCGCAGCGTTAATAAACCGGTTGATCTCGACCCTTGCGTCGCTTCCTTTCAAGTCCAAAACAGTAGAGATTTTCCTGGCTACGTCCACAGCTGACACAAAGCAACTGGAAGACTCTTTAGCAGGAGGCTCCGGGGCAGCTAAACCAAAGGGCTGGGACGTAGAAGCCGACGCAAGGTTTGGTTCCGCTATATCTTCCGGCGGGGGGTCTCGCGACAAATGACGCAAATTGCACTCTCCGGTTACCTTCGCATCAGGGAAAACCAAAACTCGAACGCCCCGCCGCCCAGATGCGACGTCTCGAATGCAGGTGCGAGCGCTCTTTCCGTTCAGGGGCGCCCCTTGCCACTCGCAAGGCCGTGAATTTGGACTTCGCCCCCGACGAAAAACGAGGTCAGACGCGCAGGAGAGGCACCGGACAAACCATGGCCACACTTTTCCTTCTCACCCTCCTCCTTCCTCCCCCTCGCGCCATCGGTATACTGACCATGTTTGCTCGCAGCTGGTCGATGCGTCGAGAACCAGAGGTGGCCGAGTGGGCAAATCAGAATGCCCCGCCTGGGGCGCGGCGATAGCAGGGAACGCCGCGCTCCGAAAGGCATTCATAGGAGTGCTAGATTAGGAGCTAGCACATCATCTTTCAATGAATATTGGAAAAGGTCTTTTAGATATCAAAGGGTTCTACGACGCGGTGACGCGGGATCTGTTGATCGAGGGGGCGCTGAAGGTTGGTTTCTCACCGACCATTCTCGCCTTGGAGCTGGAGCGGCGCGCTGCCCCGCGTGCTCTTCGGCAAGGCGGTGCTTTCTCAGCGCCGATGTGCCCGACGCAGAGCATCGTCCAAGGACTTCGGTCTGGTACGAGATTCGCGCGGATGATGGTTTTCTTTGCGTTACGCACAATCACCACGATGCATCCTCATTTCAACAATCGCATCTGGATTGATGACCTGGCACAGAGTATCAGAAGTTCGGGAAAGAGAACCAGACAGTTGCTAGCAAAGGGCTTTGATAGACACGCGCAAGCACCTTCGCAAACAGAAGCTGCAGATTACAGTCAAATCAGCGGCATCGTGAACTAACAGGTCGGACTCCAGGCACGCGGCAAAGCAGGTACGCAGAGCTGGTTTCACCATCGAAGCTCAATCCTAAGTGTCCTGCTTGGGAATACACTTGGGAGGTGGACGGCGTCTCGCTCGTGCTGTTCGTCGTAAGCGCCTTGAGAAGTCAGCCCTCACGAATGCCAAAACCGCCCAGCATGCAGCAGCTTCAAAAAACAAGTGGCACCCAGAGCAGAGCGTCAGGGGCCGTTTGCAGCAGGAGCTCATGGTCACCAAATCCACGGCGCTGTTGGATACATTGTGAAGTCGTTTCGCCGCCGCCAGGGCCATCCATGCGCGCGCTGCCCCCTCGGCAGGGAGGCGCCCAACCACGGCGCTCGCTCTCCGGGGCGAGAGGGGCGACCCAGGCATCACCATGCCAGAGGACTGCCTCAAGCTGTGGCTCCGCATGCGGGCTCACGAAGGAGCTCATTTTCGCAGCGCAGCGCGGCTCGCATGGCCTGGCGCAGTCACAAAATTTCAAGACAGGGAAGTTCAGAATCGGTCTCGCCATATCAGGGGACCAGTGGGAGCGGTCATGCGCTACCTAGTGGAGACGGGCTGGAATCCGAGATCGGCAGGGTCTTGGTCTCGCCCAATGTCAGAGGACGACGAGGGGTGCAATGGAGTTCCCCCCCCCCCCCCCCCCCCCCGAGATCTTCATTGAGGGCAAGGGTGTGGATCTCTCCATCGACTTAGTTAGAACGTTTCGTCACGACCGTGAAACAATGTTGCGGACCTCGGCCAGCGGGCATTTCTGCGGGTCAGGTGCCGAGGGTGGAGTGCACGCGCGCTCCTACGTGTGCCTCCTGAAGCAGCGGCGAGACACTCCACAAGGGCATCGGCTTTCCGAAATGATGACGGCAGTCGCAGTGGGAGCTACGTGGCCCAGACAGATCTCGGCGAGTTGCTCAGAAGCCAGTTTGTGTTCCAGATATGCGTCCACGGTGCAACAAGGCCGTGGAAACCCAATTCCACCGAGCGTTGGATTGCGATTGCAAAGAAGGGTTGTTGGCCTACGAGAATACCGAGCATGTAATTCCTGAAGCCTACGCGCAATGGGGATCAGCAGAATGTTTCTGGCTCCGAGGGCTAATTCCGAAATCTTGGGTAGCTGTGCCATCTCCTCCCCTAGTGGAGAGCTGGGACGTGACAGGGGAGTGGAACGAGTTTCAGCCAGGCGTTGCTGGCGAAGGCACCCGAGAAGCTCCACGACATGCCTTTGGAGACGCCAGCGGAGGCAAGGATTCGTCCGATCCTCACCTTCGCCGAGTTGGAGTTGGTCTCGTGTTCACCGAAGATCCAGCAACATCCTCAGGCCTCGAAGTCCGTGCAACACTTCAAGGGCCTCTGCCAGGTCACCGCCAAGTGGTGGGCAGAGGCGAGCTCGTGGCACTGCTGCTCGCGCTGCAGCTCAGCTATTGGTTCATTGTGTTCGTCTCGGATAATTTCGCCGTCGTCAATGGATGGTATCAGGATCTTTGTATACCACCGGCAGGTTCTGAAGCGGACATCTGGGCCAGGATCGGCAGAGAGATGGAAAAGCGAGTTCGTTCTCCGGTAATTGTGCTGTTTGTAAATTCTCACCTGGATGGAGAGGCTGTTCACAGAGGCAGATTTCCAGAGTGGCTTATCTTAGGTAATCAGACTGCTGACGCAGTTGCCGAGGCCGCCGCAGCGAATGCCCGACTGTGTGAGCAAGTGAGACATCGTGTGAACAGTACTGAGCAGAAGGCGTTTTTAGTTCGGCACCGTCTCCTGAGGGCCAACCTAGATGCAATTGACAAGGAGAGGGAGCTCGGCCTTTTGGGCCGACGATCAGAGCGTAGTGACATCCCCAAGCCTCCAGGGCCCCTCCAGTGCTCAGTGTTTAACTCCTCCCGCGTCTTGTCCGAAGACGGGAAGAGCTGCTCTGTGTGTAGAGGTCCCGCCACTCCAACCACACTAACAGAGTGGAGGAATAGCCCGCGCTTTCGTCTGAAATCGCTCGGGGTACGTTCTTTGCTCTCCCCAAGGGTGCTCGTCAACATATAGCTGGGGGGTGGGTCCACTATAGTCACAGTCTGCGGTCCCATTCGGGGCTCAACGTTTGGTTTTGCATGTCTTGCGGGAGTTTCGCTCAGCGACAGCTAAGTGACAACCTCAAGAGTCAGTGTCAAGGTGGGACTAACCCAACGCGTCAACAGCACCTTCATTTAATTTATGCGGGGAAGCGGCCTAAGGTTTCAAGCACCGCGGAGAAGGTCAAGCGAGCGAGGCTATAGTGTCGGGCCGGCGGCCTTGGACGGAGCGAGCGTCGCGCGCGGCCGCCCCGCGCGCGCGCCCGGCCGCCCCCGCCCCCTCCACCGACCCCGCCTGAAGGCCGCCGCTGCCTTTTCGAAGCTTTGAACTCATCACTTAGCGAGTGCCTCATCTTATCTCATCCCCCCACATTCGAAAATCTGACAATCTTCGTAGGATCAACTTTGGAACCAGAAGAACCCCCAGCCGCCGCAGAAAGTCCCACATCTGCTGAGGGAGAACCCACATCTGCTGAAAGACAATCCACATCAGCTGAAGGACACCCCACATCTGCTGAAAGAGAGCCCACATATGTTGTAGAAGGTCCCACATCTGCTGAAAAGAAACCCTTTCTGTTGTCGGGGAGGCTTCCATTCTCACATCTGCTGGAGGAGAACCCATATCTGCTGAAGCAAGTCCCACCTTTGCTGAAGGAGAACCCACATCTGCTGAAGGAGAACCCACATCTGCTGAGGGAGAACCCACGTCAGCTGGAGGAGAAAAACCCACATCTGCTGAAGGAGAACCCACATATGCTGAAGAAAGTCCCACCTCTGCTGAAGACAATCCCACATTTGATGAAGAAAGAGAGAACGAAGTGCAATTGTCCTGCTTTGCTGGGCACTGGGAGGCGGAACCCGAGGTCTCTACACACACCATCCGTAGAGCTACGGCTCTTACGGCGTGGACAACCCTCAAAAGAAGGATATATATCTGATGAACTATCCCAGTTGACATTGCACGGGAATCGATATGACGAAGCCGGCTCCCATAAAGATTGACATCCCATACTCTCCGCAACGTTCTCCGGCTCACGACATTCGACACACGAACTGACTGAAGGGATCCCCTCGTACTGCTCCACAACAGGATAAGGCATGTTGTGCACAAGGCCAAGATCGAAACCCGAGAAGAACACCGCAAAATCGTAATCGGCCTGGCGTCCAGCGACGAGCCTCGATCGACGCAATCTGCGCTTCTGCGAAGTACTCGGTGAATGGGAGAACAGAGATAGTGACGAACGAACAAGAGAAGGATAATAACAAAAATGCTTAGAAAACCCAACTGTAGGGTAACCAGAACTGTGTCTTCCTGGAGAGGCCTCGCAATACCAAGGGGCCCACCACACAGAAATGACATCTCAGACATCGCCGGCAGCCCCCGCGCGCCCGTGCCCCCCCGCGAGCCTTGAGCCTTGAGCCTTGAGCCAAGAGGGGGAGGAGGGGGAGGATGAGGGGAGGAGGAGAGGAGGAACGCGGGGCGCTGTCTCTTCAAAACGAAGACCCAACACCACAATATGGTTGCGACAAATGTACACGTCCGAACGATGCCAAGTCCACTTCCCATTGCCGTCTTCTCTGTCCCTTTAACAATTGTGGTGTCTCCGTGTCTCCTTTCCCCCTGGAGGGTGTGGTTCCATTTTGTCAACAGCTAGTACAGCTCGACGAGAGCTTCAACACGGCGGGACTGATGACCCGATCGACATTGTGTGGGCTGGAGCATATCCGACCGAACGGTAGCGGATTCGAGTCATCCCGGATGGCGATGGGGGGAAGGAGGAAAGGCGAGGGGAGGCGACGGGGTTGAACTTCAAACGTCGCAATCGCCTCGCCTCGCCTACTCCTTTTCCTGTTCCTGTCCCTGCTACTTCTCAATGCCCCGGCTGGCCCTGCTGCTAGTCCAGGGAAGTTCTGGGAGGGCTCCTTGAGAGCTGAGTAGGGTTTTAAAGAAGGGCCAGCTGCCTCTCCAAGGCTGTCGGGCAGGGAGCCTCGCAGGAGCGTGCTGGAAGTTGCAGTTTGCCCTGGAAGCGTTTTCCGACTCGTTCCCAATACGTGTGCCGCAAGCCTTTGCACAGCTCCCTCACAGGGCTTCCTGGACTCGCGCGCAGCTCCCGTTTCAAGCTTCCAAGCTTGCGGGGTATCCTTTCAAGCTTCCTTGCAAGCGTCTCCCATAAGGTTGCGGGCTACTCGGATTGCTCCTGTGTAACTTTTGTGCCACGCAGCGACACGGAGCCCTCCTCCTCCTCTTCTTTCT
Organism: Prorocentrum cordatum; assembly: GCA_963575745.1. Lineage (NCBI taxonomy): Eukaryota > Dinophyceae > Prorocentrales > Prorocentraceae > Prorocentrum > Prorocentrum cordatum. Next base: position 1,771,968 of record CAUYUJ010021614.1, read on the forward strand.
CCTCCTCCTCCTCCTCCTCCTCCTCCTCCTCACCACCACCACCACCACCACCATCGACCTCCGCCACATCCTCGTCCCCGCCATTCTCCTCCAATGCGCGTTTCTTGCCGCCACGCCCGTTTCCGCTCCTCACACCTCGCGTCCCTCCCCCTCTCCCCCCCCTCCTCTCCTTCTCCTCCTCCTCCTCCTCCTCCCTCCTCCTCCTCCTCCTCCTCCTCCTCCTGCTCCTCTCCTCCTCCTCCTCCTCCTCCTCCTGCTCCTCCTCCTCCTCCTCCTCCTCCTCCTGCTCCTCCTCCTCCTCCTCCTCCTCCTCCTCCTCCTGCTGCCACCAGCCAGCCTCGCCGGCGCAGAGGCCCTCGCCGCGGGCGCGGCCGCCACACGCAGCGGCGCTGCCACCGTCAGGGTCCACGCGGGCTGAGCGAGCGCCATCGAGGAGGGGGCGGCGGGCGGAGGGACGGTGGGCGGAAGAGTCGTCGAGAGGGTACCGATACCGCAACTCTGCGAACCTCTTTCGTGCAGCGTCCTGGACAGATACCCACAAGCCCTGTACAGCATGAGTTGCTTACAGCGTTTCCTCTTCCAACCCCCCTTCTTCCCCTTCCAGGGGGTATATTCCCCTTCGGTGAGGGGTGTATAACTCTTCCTTCTTGATAAGCATCCCCTCCCCCACCCGACTGGCGACACACCGGGGATACTGCCACCACCACCCCACCACCACCCTTGGCAGAAAAACAATACGAAACGAACACTGCGCTAAAATCCGGATCATGCGCGGCATTCCGCGATCAGTTTGCATGGTTTTGGGCAGATGCGGCCAAGGTGCCTGCATATTGCCTGCACCAAGATCGAGGTCATACGCGGGAGCTCCGCAATCACTTTACAATATATTTTGTTTGACAGGGACGGCGGGGGTGCGCGCATATTGCCTGATGGGTGCAATGCCGTCCCCGCCCCACCATCCCTTGCCAACGCCACTGCGAAGTACTCTTTGCATTCAGATCTTGATCATGCGCAAGCGCCCCGCGATCGTTTCGCGTTGGTTTTTGAATGGGACGGCGCGGGGCCGGCATACTGCCTGGTGCGCGCAGGCTTTCCATCCCATTCAAATAAAAATCCGAATTGCACTTTGCTAAGGACGGTGGGAGGGGGGGCGGCATATTACCTGCCGCGCAGGCCCACCACCACTGTCAAAAATTAGCCTGGCGAAGGACCCAACCATATGTAGTTGTGAATACCGCAATTATCGGTATCGCAGTCGGTGGAGCTCCCGATGGGGCCACCAAGCGCTGCACTGAGTGGGGGAGACGCATGCGAAATTTGCCACCGAGGCCTTCGGTGCAGCTCTTATGGGCCACGAAACGTTGTGCTGGGTGGGGGAACCGCATGCGGACTTTACCACTGGGGCCTCCGGTGGGGCTCCCTATGGGCCACGAAACGTTGTGCTGGGCGGGGGAGACGCATGGGGACTTTGCCACTGGGGCCTTCGGTGGAGCTCCGTATGGGGCCACGAAGCGCTGTGCTTGGTGGGGGAGACGCATGCGGACTTGGCTACTAGGGCCTTCGGTGGAGCTCCCTATGGACCACGAAACGTTGTGCTGGGTGGGGGAGACGCATGCAGACTTTGCCACTAGGGCCTTCGGTGGAGCTCCCTACTGGCCACGAAACGTTGTGTTGGGCAGGGGGAACGCATATGGACGGTGGCACTGGGGCCGTCGGTGGAGCTCCCTATGGTGCCACGGATCGGTGGGGCTCCCTATGGGGCCACGGAGCGCTGTACTGGGTGTGCGGGACGCATGCGGGCGGTCCCACTGGGGCCTTCGGTGGGGCTCCCTATGGGGCCACGAAGAGCTGTACTGGGTGTGCGGGACGCATGAGGGTGGTCCCACTGGGGCCTTCGGTGGAGCTCCGTATGGGGCCACGAAACGTTGTACTGGGTGGGGGCGACGCATGCGGACGGTCCCACTGTGACCTTCGGTGGGGCTCCCTACGGGGCCACGAAGCGCTGTACTGGGTGGTGCGGGACGCATGCGGGCGGTGCCACTGGGACCTTCGGTGGGGCTCCGTATGGGGCCACGAGACGCTGTACTGGGTGTGCGGGACGCATGCGGGCGGTCCCACTGGGGCCGTCGGTGGAGCTCCCTCAGGGGCCACGAAACGCTGTACTGGGTGGTGCGTGACGCACGCGGGCGTTCCCACTGGGGCCGTCGGTGGAGCTCCGTATGGGGCCACGAAGCGCTGTAGTGGGTGGTGCGGGACGCATGCGGGCGGTGCCACTGGGGCCGTCTGTGGGCTTCCCTATGGGGACACGAAGCGCTGTAGTGGGTGGTGCGGGACGCATGCGGGCGGTCCTATTGGGGTCTTCTGTGGAGCTCCCTATGGGGCCACGGAGCGCTGTACTGGGTGCGGGATGCATGCGGGCGGTGCCACTGGGGCCTTCGGTGGAGCCCCCTATGGGCCACGAAGCGCTGTACTGGGTGGTGCGTGACGCATGCGGGCGGTGCCACTGGGGCTTGGGGTGGGACTCCCTATGGGGCCACGAAGCGCTGTAGTGGGTGGTGCGGGACGCAAGTTGGCGGTGCCACTGGGCCGTCGGTGGAGCTCCCTGTGGGGACACGAAACGTTGTACTGGGTGGTGCGCGACGCATGCGGGCGGTCCCACTGGGGCCATCGGTGGAGTTCCGTGTGGGGCCATGAAACGCTGTACTGGGTGGTGCAGGACGCATGCGGGCGGTGCCACTGGGGCTTTCGGTGGGGCTCCCGATGGGACCACGGAGCGCTGTTCTGGGTGGTGCGGGACGCACGCGGGCGGTCCCACTGGGGCCATCGGTGGAGTTCCGTGTGGGGCCATGAAACGCTGCACTGGGTGGTGCAGGACGCATGCGGGCGGTGCCACTGGGGCTTTCGGTGGGGCTCCCGATGGGACCACGGAGCGCTGTTCTGGGTGGTGCGGGACGCATGCGGGCGGTGCCACTGGGGTTTTCGGTGTGGCTCCCTATGGGGCCACGGAACGTTGTACTGGGTGGTGCGTGACGCATGCGGACGGTCCCACTGGGGCCGTCGGTGGGGTTTTCTATGGGGCCACGAAGCGCTGTGCTGGGTGGTGCGTGACGCATGCGGGCGGTCCCACCGGGGCCGTGCGTGGAGTTCCTTACGGGGACACGAAACGCTTTTCTGGGTGGTGCGTGACGCATGCGGGCGGTCCCATTGGGGCTTTCTGTGGAGTTCCGTATGAGGCCACAAAACGCTGTACTGGGTGGTGCGTGACGCACGCGGGCGGTCCCATTGGGGCCTTCGGTGGAGCTCCTTATGGGGCCACGAAACGAGTGAGGGGTGTGCTGAAACGGGTGATGCTGACAATGATGATGATGACGGGAGGAGGGAGGAGGGGCAGGAGGAGAGGAGTAGTGAGGACGCGGGGCGCTCTCTTCAAAACGAGGACCCAATACCACAGGATGGTTAGGAACAAGTGGGAAGCTATAATCGATGCGCAACGCTGGCAACAAAACCGTCATTTTGGATTGCATCTGGCGCGCCTGGCGCACCTGGTTCGCGCGGCGCACCTCGCGGGCGTCGCGCTCCTGGCTGGCGTTTGCACTGGCTCGCGATGGTGGTCGATACCAGCCCCTACCTATGCTGAGACTCCGGTGCTATTTTTGTAATGGGAGGGCGGAAGGTAGTGAGCGAGGCAGCTTGCGACGTTCCCGCTGGGAACTAATTCGGTGTTCCCCACTCAAAGTAAACAGCCCTCCCCTCAGCGATTGGAAGCCAACCAGGACCCATGCCGCCCCCCCACCATCGCTGTCATAAAGCCATACAATATGAACCAACGCGGACTCCAAACAGTGTACTTCTGGCAATGCAGATTGTGCAACCTATGTGGCGCAAGCTACGATGTGAAATCTATGTTGTACAAGCTCTTCTATGCAGCAGAGGTGATGCGCTCTATGAAATACGATACTTGCTTTGCAACATGTGTGCGGCAACCTGTGTGGTACAATCTGTGGTGCGCTATATGTTGCGTATTAAGTGATGCCCCATCTATGTTGTGCATTCCATGTTGCGCGATATGTGCGATGCACTCGATGTGGTGCAATCTACATGTCGCAACACACGTTGTGCAACACACGTTGTGCAATAGATGTTGTGCAGTATATCTGGTGTAATTCACTTGTGGAACTCGCAGTTGTCAACTCCACTGATCGCGCAATCATCCCACCCACCCACCCGCAACCTCTTTTGCAACGCACAAGCGGCGGCGATTGCCATGAGTGCTTGGTGTTGGCTGGTGCATCTCTGCGGCCGCGCCAGCCCGCACATGCACTTGCGGCGCAGCGGCCAGGTAGTTTGGTGCGACCGGCGCGGCCGCGGTGGCGCTGACCGCTGGGCACATCCCAGCGGGCACTTCAGTGCGAGTCGGCGCCTTGGGCGGGCGCGGTATCATGGAAACGTCGACAACGGTAGAAACGATGATGATGGTAGCGATGCTGGCGACGATGATGACACCGACGACGGCAAGGCCACTGACGGTGCCGATGCTGATCTCGCCGACACGATGACGGCGTCCTCGCGTCGGTGATTCAGGTTTTGGAAGGAATTCGACATGCGCGCGCGGCCGACGCGCGAGAGGGACCCGCATGGTGTTATTTGATACGGGTCGTGTCCCCACCCAGCGCACGTGCAAGAGCGTTCGAATGATTTCGGCATGCGACGCGAGAGGCCCGTTTGGCAGAATTCTATGACACGGTTGAACAATTTCGGGCCTCAGGAACAATTCACACAAGCACAAGCGCACGTTTTTCGTTAAGCGAAAACTACCGTTGCCGAGCCATGTGATTTAGATGTTTCTGGGACACTCGACTTTGAAATCCTGACGACACCTGAAGTTTTTGAAAGATTCCGGCGTGCGCGCGAGAAGACGCGCGCGTGTGCACTTCGTCCGTCTGCTGCAGAGGATTTATTGCGACCGACAGCACGCGCGCAGGTGCGTTCGAACGATTGCAGTGCAGTCTATGTTGTGCACGACCAAGAAGCGCGCCGCAGGCGCAAAACGAAACTCGTACCATCTGCGTGATGCAATCTACGTGGGGCAATCGATGTGGTACAATGAATTTCCGTCCGCAGTGAGTTGTCCACTCCACTGCTCGCGCCATCGCCCCACCCACCCGCCCACCCGCAACTCAGTTTGCAAAAGCCATGTTGCGATTGCGATGAATGCTTGGTGTTGGCTGATGCATCTCTGCGGCCGCGCCAGCCCGCGCATGCTCGCGCGCGCAGCGGCCAGATAGTTTGGCGCTACCAACGCTGCCGCGGTGGCGCTGACCGTTGGGCACTTCCCAGCGGGAAAGTCAGTGCGAGTCGGCGCCCTGGGCGGGCGCGGTATCATGGAAACGTCGACAACGGTTGACGCAGTGATGATGGCAGCGATGCTGGCGACGATGATGACACCGACGACGGCAAGGCCACTGACGGCGCCGATGCTGATCACGCCAACGACGATGACGGCGCCATTGCGTCGGTTATGAAGGTTTTGGAGGCCCTCAGGGCTGCTACCGCTGCCTTCTTTGCTTCTGCCAGCCTCTTGCCAGACATGTGTACGATTGTGTCTCATTGCAACCCAGCTCCCTCAGGCTCAGTTGCTTCTGATCCAGGGGGTATCTGTCCCAGCGTGCAGCGCCTTGCTATGCAAGGCGGTCTGGCGGTGTGCATGGTCGGGTGGGCCTGACGGCGGGTCAGGCTGAACCTGGGACCCCTGGGGGGTATAGGTTGACGTAGAGACAAGCTGGAGAGACTGTCTCGCGGTGCTCATGGTCAAGGCTGCCTGCTGGCGCACACAGCCGTGTGGTCCCGCGCCCGCCCAGACCCAGCAGCAGACGTTTGCCGTCGGCGCTACAGTTGAACAGGATTGATGCCGCACCGTTTGATCTGCAAATGCTCGCCTTCCTCCCCCCCAATGCGCAGATTACCGCTGTCTGTTGTCTGTTGCCATGCTTCTTTCCGTGTCAGGGGGAGAAGATGACTTGCCCACTCAGGTATTCAATGAGCTGTCGCAGGTGCACCATTTTGGCCTCCTGCACCGCATCGCGACATGCCAACTTGTCTAGCTTGACCTGCTTTTTGCTTGCACATCTGGCCAAACACCGAGAGCCGCGGTGAACCTTCCCGCCCTCAACCAAGCGCAATGATAGCCGCCCTGTTTCCGCTGTTGCCTCGTTCTGGCCGTGCTGGGGCGAAGAAAACTCCCTCTCTCAGGTGCTACGAATGACCGCAAAGGTTGGCTGCGCAAAAAGGCAGCTCACTTTACTGCCAGTTGGTGCTGTCTGCCTGCTTTCCTTGACTGAGGTGCCCCAGAATAATTATTATATCATTAATATTATGCAAGGTTCGTGCCGGCCTCTGCTGACAGGCTCACTGCTTCATCAGCGTCGACGTCCAAAAAAATCGTCCCTCCTCCTCCTCCTACCCCTACCCCTCCTCCTCCTCCGAGTCCACCTCCGATTCCTCCTGCAACCTCCCCCTCTTGGGGAATGATGGCTTCCCCCACCCTGTCTTCTACTGCATACTACCCCACCCTGTATTCTACTGCATACTACTGCATACTACTGGGCATCGTTCCTGGATCGGCTGGTGGAGTTGCGCCAAGCGTCTAGAATTTCAGTGGGAATCCCGCCGTGGCGACGAAGGCCTGGAGGGCCCTCGTCGACGAGCACAGGTACCGGTATCTGTTCCTCCGAGGAGCGGGGTAAGAATGAACGACAAGTCTGCCGTCGCCCCGAGGGCGGCCAAGAGTGGGGCGTCAAGCGCGCCGCGCGGCGCCTGGGCCTCCAGCGAGGCTGGCGACGGCAAGTGCGCGCGCTGCGCGGCGGCGCCGCGCTGCGCGCGGCGCGCGGCTTGGAGCGGGCGGGGGGGCGGGGGAACGGAGGAGGAACGGCAGAGAAGGGGGGGTGGACGGGGGCGGGGTCTGGTAAGTGGCGACATCCGAACCTTGACCCCGCCATCCATCGGTTCTCTTGAATCGATGGGGGGGCGGGAGTCGGGTTCGGATTTGCCACGAGCACGAATTCCGAGTCCTAGCCCCGCCGTCCATCCAGTTGCGGGAATCGTTGATCAGCGAGGGTAGGGTTCGGATTTCGCCGCCGAAGCAGAGACGGGGGTGGTGGGGGCGGCGGCATTGGAGAGACAGGGCAGGGGAGGGGGCAGGTGGGTGGACAGCAAAGAGGCAGGGGGAGGGACGGCGGTGACCGGGGGTCAGTGGGGTCAGAACGAGGCGGGCAAGAGGCCTGTGGGCGGGTGTGGAGGGGGTGGAGCCAGAAGGGGAACGGGGAGGGAGGCAAGCGAGCGGACATCAGAAGGAGCGTCAAGGGGGTGGTCAACGCAGCGGGGGGGGGGAAGGGGAGGCGGAGGGGGAAGATGTGCGGTCACGCACTTCAAACAGTCGCCCTTCGACTCCCACTTGGGAATCTTAGCTGGACCGCTCATGAACACGACCGCATGTGGTAAACGCCCACCCACCCTTCCGACAGAATGGCACGCCCCCGCTCTCACCGATTCGCGCGAGCAGTAAGATGGAAACTGTCTCCATCGCACATGAAAATTTTACACTGGGCTAGATGCAACACGTCCCGCCGTGTTTGCGGCACCGCGGCTCAGATAAAACCACAAACTCCACCTGTAGAGATGTTGAAACTATTGTTGCTGCTAGCTGGAATGTCAACGACCATATTGGTACCAACATGTTCGACTAAGTTTGAAATAAGAGCTCGTACAGTTAGAAAATTCCGCCACCACTAGAAAGGAATTCCGTTTTCCAGTGACAATGTCAGCAGCGCGAGGATAGGAACGGCACTCGCACATACAGTGTCCGCGCCGAACGTTGCGTAGCCAACTCTTCGCAAATGGGAACTGCCACTGGTTTTGACAACCCCTTATCTTGCATGGCAAATTGATTATGTCATTGATTCCGTCATCACTTTATATCCCTTCGACGATCCGCTGTCGAAGATGCGACTGTCGAAAGCCCCCGCTAGCCGTGAAGCCTGATCCTCCCTTGCTCGCTGTCCCCCGACAATCGTGTTGGGCGTCCTCTGCCGCCGACGGTTGCCATATGTGGAAATTTCTTGTCGACGAGTGTACGTATACTATGTCTTCCCGAGCTGCACGATACTTCCGGGGGATGGCGTGCCACGTGATTAGTTCTGGTTTGAATACAGTGGCCCTAAAGCGCGGCTTTTGTGATTCACCTTTTAAGCGCATGGTTTGTTTCAGTATGCCACCTTGATTTCGCGCAGTGGCTTCTGTGCTGACACCTCAAGCCAACAAATATGCACGACTCTGATGGATCTCCAAACCAGAACCCATCGGATCGCAAGAGGAGAACGAGGGAAATGATTCTGAGAGCGCGTAGGATGGAGGATGAAAGAGGGAAGATGCCAGGTCGAACGCGGAACCTATCCCAAGTGCTACCCCGCTTGCGGCGTCGCCGTAGCAGACAACGGGCAAGAAAACCCTACAAGAACGCTGAAACAATTTATAACGTGATTTTGCCATTCAAAAAAGAACTGGCAGGGCAAGAAAAACACCAAGAGGGTGGGACACGTAAGAACCCCATGAGGAGGCTTCGTTGTGTCAGGATGCTCCTGCTGTGCTTGCAGGCATGCGCATGCGCCGCCGAGAAGCAAACGCTCCTGGCCACCAGTGACCCGTCTGGAAAGTTGACATGCGCTGCTCAACCAGAATTTGATTGCTTACCTATCTAAAAGAGTGTGACTTCGAATCCGCGTTCCGAATCGGCCATGCTCGCGAGTCGTTACACCGTCTGTGTGCTTGCGCCTTGTAGCCGCATCTTGCTTCCGCCCCTGGCCCTGTGATGCGCCATCAGACACGTATTTCTAGTAGAACTCTGATCCCAACACGATGTCCCCGTGCCTCCTTGGATTGGGGTCCGCATCTTGCGTTCATCTTCAGCCCCCACCGTCTCCCTGGTGCCTCACTGGTGCCACACGATGGCGCTGTGCCTTACGCCATGCATGAAAGAATTTCCTCAATGACCCCGCCGGCCGTGCCTACCTGGGTATCCGGACTGGTCGCTGGCAGCCGCCAGGATACGATTAATGTGTATTGATACCGGGGCCTTGTCGCGGTGGCCATCGCACGCATACCGCCCCTCCAGAGGATGGGGGCTCAAGCCTGGTCGATCCGCTGCGAGTTCCCCATCCTGTGCTTCGCCGCTAAGCCTCGGCCGCCGCCCAGCGCCCCCACCACCCAACCCTCCGAGCGTCGCCAAGGCCCCTCTAATCTTGGCCGTTCTCCGTTCACGCACTCGTCCAACTCGAACTCCTGCCCTTCCTTACCAATCTCGCCGACATCCTCGTCCTTCTTCTCATTCTTTTCAGGCTCGCACCAAGCCCCGCCAGGCAAACAGCGACACACAGTAGAAGGAAAGGTCGAGCAAGATCGAGGGCAAGGTGGACGGGGCATCGCTGAAACATAGCAACACAGCTTTTGAGCGAGGACCACTGCCGAGACCAAGACCGCATCCTGAACACCAGAAATACGAATCCCACCAGCCCTCTGGGCGTCGGTGGTTTAGAGCGTTTTCTCTTCCACCCCTCCTTCTTCCCCTTCGGGGAGGGGTTTACCCCTCCCCCTACCCCCTCCCCACTGACCTGGACAGGGGGGGCGGGGAGCGGTGAGAGCGTCCAAAACGGCCTCGCCGAGGAAGCCCAAATCATTGATTTTACTAAGGTTTTGGCCCCATTTTGGCCCCCAGAGGGGGCAGCACTAATTGAAGCTCCCCTCTTCTTTGATCGATTTCCTCCAAGATGGCCCCAAGAAGCGCCCAGGAGGCACCAAGAGGCCCCAAGATGGCCCCAAGATGGCCCCAAGAGGCCCCCAGGAGGCCCCCAAGAGGATCCCAAACGGCCCAAAGAGGCCCCCCCGAGGCACCCAAGACGCCGAAAAGCCCCTCAGGACGACCCTCTACTCGCCTGGGCGTCGTTTCTGGACGGGCTGGTGGGGATACGCGAAGCGTCTAGAATTGAGTCACGCCTCGCAAAAACAAACTGGTCAATGATGCATGAGTCCATCACAAGCCAAATACCACACTCCATGGCATTCGGCACTGTACCCCAGGGTGTTGCACTGACATGCTACAACTTGCAACCCCGACGACTGTGACAATTGTAGCGTTACTTGTTCGGATGGCAAGCGTGATCATGAAAACGGTCATGACAGAAACAGTGATGACATCAATAAGCATGTGTCACAGACAACTTCGGGAAAGCATGTCCAATCACGCGGTGACTGTAGCATTGTGAGGTCCAAAGTATCCAGACCATCTCTCATCCTCGTGCTCCTCGTGATCCTCCTCTTCCTCCTGATCCGCCTCCTCATCGTCTCTCCTCCTCCAGCCCTTCCTCCTCTTCTTCCGTACTCCTCCTCCTCCGCCTTCACCTCCCAATGTTCCGTGGCCGCACTATCCATATCAGTAGCTCCCTATCCATTCCTTACAACCTCGCCATCATCACCATAACAAGTGGCACGCGTGCCCTGGCTCTTGCACTAAGGAGCCGCGAGAGACAGGAGGCTTTCGCCTCCTTCCTCCAGGAGTTTATTTTTGTGGCCGCCGGGGGGAGGACGAACGACGAACGAACGACGACGACAAGCGAAAATAAAGAGGTCCGAGCTCTAGAACACAGCTGCGCAAGATAACAAAGGGTCCAGGGCGAGGGGGACTGGGCCAGGGCCGGGGGGGGGGAGGCTGGGTCCAGGGCCAGGGCCAGCGGGGCAAGGGGGGCGGGGGGCCAGGGCCAGGGGAGGAGGCAGGGTCCAGGGCCAGGACCAGAGGGACGACGACAAACGAAAATAAAGGGTCCAGGGCGAGGGGAACTGGGGACAGGGCCGGCGGGGGGGAGGCTGGGTCCAGGCCCTGGGCCAGCGGGGCAAGGGGAGCTGGGGCCAGGACCAGGGGGGGAGGTTGGGTCCAGGGTCAGGACCGGACCAGGGACCCAGCGGGGCGAGGGGGGCTCCACGGGGCCAGGACCAGGTGGGGAGGTTGGGTCCAGGGCCAGAGTCGGACCAGGGACGACGAACGAAAACAAAGGGTCCAGCAAGGGGGGGAGTTGGGTCCAGGGCCAGGACCGGACCAGCTGCCAGGGACGACGACGAGCGAAAATAAAGGGTTGCCAGGGCGAGGTGGGCTGGGGCCAGGGCCGGGGGGGAGGCTGGGTCCAGGGCCAGGGTCAGCGGGGCGACGGGGGCTGGGGCCAGGGCCAGGTGGGGAGGTTGGGTCCAGGGCCGGGACCAGAGGGACAACGACAAACGAAAATAAAGGGTCCAGGGCGAGGGGAACTGGGGACAGGGCCGGCGGGGGGAGGCTGGGTCCAGGCCCTGGGCCAGCGGGGCGAGGGGAGCTGGGGCCAGGGCCAAGGGGGAGGTTGGGTCCACGGCCAGGACCGGACCAGGGACGACGACGAGCGAAAATAAAGGGTCCAGGGCGAAGGGGACTGGGGCCAGGGCCGGGTGGAGGGGAGGCTGGGTCCAGGGCCAGGGCCAGCGGGGCGAGGGGGGCTGAGGCCAGGACGGGGTGGGGAGGTTGGGTCCAGGGTCGGGACCGGACCAGGGGCCGGGGACGACGACGAACGAACGAAAATAAAGAGGTCCGAGCTCTAGAGCACAGCTGTGCAAGAGAATAAAGTGGTCGGGGCGAAGGGGGCGGCGCGCTGGGCTGCTGGGGAGAGGGGGATGGGGGGGGGGCGACGACGACGCCGAAATAAAGTGGTCGGGGCGGAGAGGGCGCGCGCTGGCTGCTGGGGAAAAGGCTGGGGGGGGGGCGACGACGACGCCGAAATAAAGTGGTCGGGGCGGAGGGGGCAGCGCGCTGGGCTGCTGAGGAGAGGGAGAGGGGGGGGGGGGGGGGGGGGCGACGACGACGCCGAAATAAAGTCGTCGGGGCGGAGGGGGCGGTGCGCTGGGGTGCTGGGGAGCGACACATAGCGACACATGTCGACACAACGCCGAAATAGGGCGACGACGACGCCGAAATAAAGTGGTCGGGGCGGAGAGGGCGGTGCGCTGGGCTGCTGGGGAAAGCGACACATGTCGACACAACGCCGAAATAGGGCGACGACGACGCCGAAATAAAGTGGTCGGGGCGGAGAGGGCGGTGCGCTGGGCTGCTGGGGAAAAGGACCGGGGGGGGCGACGACGACGCCGAAATAAAGTGGTCGGGGCGGAGGGGGCAGCGCGCTGGGCTGCTGAGGAGAGGGAGAGGGGGGGGGGGGCGACGACGACGCCGAAATAAAGTCGTCGGGGCGGAGGGGGCGGTGCGCTGGGGTGCTGGGGAGCGACACATAGCGACACATGTCGACACAACGCCGAAATAAAGTGGTCGGGGCGGAAGGGGCAGCGCGCTGGGCTGCTGAGGAGAGGGAGAGGGGGGGGGGGGGGGGGGGGGGGGGCGACGACGACGCCGAAATAAAATGGTCGGGGCGGAGAGGGTGCGCCGGGGTGCTGGGGAGCGACACATAGCGACACATGTCGACACAACGCCGAAATAAAGTGGTCGGCGCGGAGGGGGCAGCGCGCTGGGCTGCTGAGGAGAGGGAGAGAGGGGGGGGGCGACGACGACGCCGAAATAGAGTCGTCGGGGCGGAGGGGGCGGTGCGCTGGGGTGCTGGGGAGCGACACATAGCGACACATGTCGACACATATCGACATATAGAGACATATCTCGACACACACACACACATATCGACGCATAGCGACACACAGCGACACATAGCGACGCACACATGGAGACGCATAGCGACACACAGCGACACATATAGCGGCACATGAAGGGCACGAGGCACACAGCGGCACAGATAGCGACACATGAAGGGCACAAGGCGACACAGAGCGACGCACACATGGAGACGCATAGCGACACACAGCGACACATATAGCGGCACATGAAGGGCGCAAGGCACACAGCGACACATATAGCGACACATGAAGGGCACAAGGCAGCTGGGGGGGAGCGACGACGCCGCCGAAATAAAATGGTCGGAGCTCTAGACACCCTGTGCAAGAAAATAATTATCAACATCATCACCATCACCATCATCATCATCATTATCACCATCATCGTCGTCGTCGTCGTTATCATCATGATCGACAACGCCGTCATCACCAGTACCATCACCACCACCAGCACAATGACAATAATAATCACCATCGCACACCATCATCATCACCATCACCACCACCACTATCATCATAAAACCGATTCGAATCGAACAGCTCCATGGGGGCGACTTTTGAAAGCAGCAAAATCTGCTCCGCGGGGGAGGGAGGGCGGCCAGGGCGGCTCTGCCGGGGAAGGGGGGGGGGGGGGGGCGTGCGCTAAATTCCCGGGGGCCATGTCGTTCTTGATTTGCCCGTCCCGAATATGTGGGGGAGGGCCCCAGGTATCAACCGATGAAAGCACGCGAAGTCCTTCGCGCGCTCTCTAGAGAATACTGTCTGTCGTACCTCGGGCTCATTATGAATAATCTCGTCGTGACGAAGAACAAAGAACGCAACCTTTTGTGTTACTCAGAGGCCCCTCGATCATGAAACAGCGGCGGTCCAACAACCATGAACGCACTGCTTGATGCACTGCTGCAAATACTGTGCTAAGAGACACACGAAATTATATTAAACATCAACGGGCACGGGCGGAAAAAAGGAGCTAGCACATATTACTTCGCAACATTCACGAAATCAAAACCGTATGATCGGGGGTTCCAAGGCAAGCCGCCCGGGAACATCAACTTAAACAGGAAAAGTCATCGAAACCGAAAAGGGCCCTGCGAGCAAACCTAAAACGAAAGAAACTCTGCACGGAAAGCGCGAGTCCCACGGGCGATCGCCCCTCTGAACAAATATGGCCTGGCAAATCTAATTCACCAAACCACACGTGGAGTAAAACGCTCCACCGCATAAAAACCCAATCCCTTAATTCGCTGTCGAAGCGAGGCTCGGCTTCTCGCCTCGACACCACAACCTACAGGGAAACTCACTTGCCGCTCGTGGGCGGCCCATCCTCGTTGCAGAACCTGCAAATCTCGTACCTCGTCGCATTCTTCGCGCCCCGCAACCCAGCGCATGTGCTCGTCAGATGGTGTGTCTCGCCGTACGTGCTGATGTACACGTCGGGCTGCTTGGCTGTCGTCACTGGGCGCCTTCGGGTTGCGGACGTCACCGTCGGTCCGCGCGTCGGCGCATCTCCGGGGATGGTAGACCTCATAGTCGTCTTTGTCATTTCACTGCTCGTTCCCATCTTCGGTGAGGCACTGTCCGTGCCCTTTGCGTCTTCGTCTTCTTCTTCGTCACTCGTAGCTCCACCTCGTGGTTGCAGTACCGTGTCCATGGGGCTCTCCATCTTCCGCTGGGGCAGCCTTGCGCCAACCTTTCTCCCCATGCAATAGACGATCGCTAGACCGATGCCCGGCGATAGCACGATCACAAACACGAGAAACGTCAGGAGGTCCCACGCGCCTCCGCCCAGATCCACCAGGGTGCGCGCGTCGCGTCCCTGGCTCCCTGAAGCGGCGCCTGCGGCTAGAGTAGCTGCTAGCCTCCTCCCGCTCGCTCCGTAGTGTCCACGGCGCGCTCTCTGCTTCGGCTGTTCCGTAGTCTCGGTGTTGCCCGCATGCTCGTCGCCGGCTTGCTCCAGCTCTTGCTCGCGCAGCTCCACCTGCCTTTTGCTCAGCTTCTTCGCCGCCGCGAAGTTCGGGTCGTACTTCAGCGCATGTACTCCACGTCGTAGTATGTCCGCTAGCGTCTGGCAACTGCTGAGCTTGGTAAGCCCATCGGCCAGCTGCTGCTGGGTGTTCACCCATCTCCAGATCGCGTCAATCTCCTTCATCTGTTCGTTCACGATCCTGACCTCGATGGCAGTACGCTTCTCGGTGATGCCCAATCCCGCGGTAACTGACTGCGAAGCGTCATGGAGACACTTGGCGTCCGTGATGAAAGGGGACTGCTCGAAGTACGTCATGGCCTCGTCGCCCGTCAGGTCGGGCCGTAAGCTCAGCGCCACGTAGATCTCCACCCACACGAGCGAGCCCACGCCCGGCGCGGCGGCCTGAGCCTCGGCTGACAGCGAACTCCTGCACAGGCGTTGCAACTTCTTCGAAGCCCATTCCATAGCCACGATCGGTGCAGGTGTGCCTGCCTCAAGCTCTTCGGCAGGCCCGATGAAGATATGGTAACTACCCTGTGAGCTCCCGTCAGGCCAGCTCGCCCAGCTAACATCCGAGTAAGCTCCAATCCTCATAGCGCTCCATTGCTTGTCGAAGCTGAAGTACAATCCGACGCCCGCATTGGCCTTCAGGACTCGCAGGTCCTTGTTCGCGTCGATCATGTCTTGCACGGTGGCGTTGCCCGTCGCAGCAGCGCGAAACGACGCGGTGGCGGCTGCAATAATGATGCCCTGCGCGGCTGGCCACTGCAACTGTCCAGTCAGCGTCATGGAACTCGTCAACTCCTTCAGTGCAGTGGACTCGTCGGGCTCGCACGTCGGACCTTGTCGATGGAGATCGGTTTGACCGTGTGCAAGTACTTCTCGAACCTCAGCGTGGTCGCGTGGTGTTGACGTTCTGCTCCAGCTCGCCACCCGTCAACGTCAGCTCATGCCCGAAGTCCCACTTGCCGAAATTGAGCTTCTGGTTAAGTAGAGCGAGCCTGGCCTTGAACGACTCGGGGTCGTCCACGGGCGCGTGCAGATCGTCCTCCGTGTTCACATTATTCCCGCATCCCAAGAAGTCGTCCACGTGCTTCCCGGTCAGGCCGTCCACCACGCAGTGCTGGCCGTCGATCACGCAGATGTCGAGCGGGTCGTCACTGGCCTTCGCGGTCCTCAAGCTGAGTAACAAGCAGTCCTCGAGCCAATGGTTCTTGAACCCAATCTCATTGGTGACTTCGTCGGAGAGGTAGTGCCACAGCTTAGGCGACCGCGGGTCTCCGAAGCATGGCTGGATCATCTTCAGCAACTGTCCAAGTTCCAGTCCGACCTGCTGTGACAATATCTCACGCGTCTCCATGGTACGTGTGGCGTGCAGCTTCAATCCGCGGGACTCCACGTTGTCAGCTTGAAGGAACGCTGACTTCACGTCGGCGGAAAACAACTTCCACTGACGCACTGTCGCCCACAGCATGATGGCGCGTCGGCCGAGGCGGCTCAGGGTCGGCGCCTCGTTGTCGAGCTGCCCCTCGACCACGCCGCGATGCTTCACGCCCTGGTGCAGAACTCTCGCTCTGGCCACGTGCTGGCCATCCCTCAGCTTCCACTTCAGCAGGAACCGTAGCGGGCAGCAAGCGGCTGGGTCGACCTCGGACTCGTTAATGGGCCCCCACCCCTCGTTCTTACGGAAGACCTCAAGGGATTCCCACTTCGTCTCCTGGAACTGCTTCTTTTCCTCGGGTGAGAGCCTGGCCTCCACGATGGTGGGGGCTTTCCGCGTGAACGTGACCAAAAGACGGTCTCGACCGATTCTTCCAGCAAGAGCAACTCTTCATCATCTTCGTCCTCCATGAACTTCGCGCCCTCGGCCTTGGCCTCTGACGCCTTCCAGGTGAGCCGCGCCTTCTTATTCGGCAACCCGTCCAAACGGTCGTTCGCCTCCACGCTGCGTTTGGCCAACTGCTCGATGTAGGCCCTGGTCGGCTCACTTGCCGGCGAGGCCGCAGCTGGCGCTTCCGCATGGGCGTCAACAGGTGCTGTCGGCGGCTCCTCTGGCGAGTCGGGCATGAAGCTGTCGGGCGACTGCTCCTCCGCGGCAGGGGTGGCTGGCGCGGCGTCCTCTGGTCGTCCAGCCTCCTGATCCGTCTCCGCGCGAGCGGCGACAGTAGGGGGCAGGCCCATGTCGTCCACAGTTTCGTCGTACTCTGGCTTGTCGCCCTCCTCTCGCAGGTCCTGGAAGTTGAACGTCCCCTTGGTTTGTTTGAGCATCTCTTGTAGATTCTTCGTGGTGCTGAGCGGGCAGCGCGGGTCGCCAGGCTTCGCCTCTCGCCCCCTCCTCGTCTCCGACGCTAGCTCGGGTCGTAGCTGCCCCAAGCTGCATCTGCGCATGGCGCGCCCGTGCGTCAGCCAGGCCACGCCTGCATGTAGCACCTCGTCTTCGTTAGACTTAGCCTCCACGGCCGCGACCAGCGCCGGCCCGTGCCAGTGGCACTTCTCCATCTCCCTGTCCTTGCGCGGCCTCCAGTAGCACGCCCGCTCGCCGATCTCGCAATCCCTGCGCGCGGGGCGGCTGCGCGCGAGCAAGGCGGCTCGCGCAGCGCGGGGGCAGTTCGCTTCGATGAAGGCAGTGCCCACGGCCATCCGACGCACCATGATCTCGTGCACCTCGCCCTTCGGGTCAGCGCGGACTGCTCGGCGAAGCCGAAGTTCTCGTCGCTCAACGCCCCAGGTATCTCGGGCTGCGCGCCAAACGCTAGCATCGCCCGAGAGAAACCGTTGACGTTCCTCAGCCCGCTCCGCTGGCTGGCCGTCATCCCCAGGGCCGTCTTCAGCGAGTCGTCGGGGAACTGCATGTGGTACTTGGCCAACTGTTCTCGACGGACGGCGCGATTGCGCTCCATCAGGCATCAGGCCACGCTTGTGGTGAGCACCCTTGGGGATGATGTCGAACTCGATGTTGCGCTCGCCCATCCACTGCTGCATCTCGGCTGCCGCGTGCGATCCTCCAGCGCCCATGCGCACGCAGTCGGGTTTTCCTGCCCAGGTGATCCACAACTTTTCCTACAGCTTCGTTTCGCGCCTGAGCGTCCCCCTTTTGATCGGGCAATCGACCTCGTACCTTGAGACCTCGTTCATGGTGGCTCGGATTTCCGCTCCTTCTTCTTCCACATTATGTAGTACACGTCCGTGCAGACCACCTGGTTGAAGCGCTTGGCTTTGGGCAGAACCGCTACTCGGACAGAGCGCGGCCTCTGGCGCTTCATGCAAATCTCGCACTGGCATGCCCGAGCGCACTGGATCACTCAGCTGGGGCCTTCGCGTTCTGCATGGCGGTGGCTAGCGCGGCGCTGGAAGGGCGCCCCAGGCTGATGCGCGCTTGACGGCTCGCACGGTGGACACGTTATAACGCTTCGTGAGCTCCCGCATGGCGTCGTTGTACTCGCCCAAGTCGAAGTCGGGTCCGACATCCTCTGTGGCGTGAATTTCGTCGACTCCCTCAATGTCTTCCTCGCGTCCCTGATGCGCGATGGGGTAGGCCGTGCGCTTCGCCGCCCTTACTGGATAGTTCTGGGCTTACAAAACTAGCTTCCCACGAAGCACCACATGCTCCGTCTTGCACTTGCATATCATGCTCCTGTTTTTAATGAACTCGCACATGGTTGACTATCGTATTGTCGGCTTCTGGTACGGCTTAGTCACTCCGTCGACCTCATACTCGGCTCCAAGCCGACACTGATCCAACCTGCAAAAGTCACCCGTGAGCTTTTGCCGCGTCTCCGTCTTCCAATGAAGTCCGCTCAAGGGTCCTTCCACATATGCATGGCGCCTAGCGGCGGCCTGCTTGTCGAAAGTCTGTTTCGCCAGCTTCAGGAATGTGGCTTCCTCGCGCCCCCTGGCCTTGGCGATCGCCTCCTTGCGCCCCTCCGAGAGGGGCGCGTTCGCGCGCTGCCACGAACGCCGGGTGGTACGCGGCGGGGCCAAGAAGATGTCGTCTGGTTTCTCCCTGTCGATGGCCTCCAGAAACTGCCGAATGATGTGCGGCTTCGAGAAATTCCAGCCCTCGCCCTGCTTGACATGCACCACCTCGACCATCGGGTAGTTCAGCAGCTCGGTGGAGAGCCGACCTTGGTCCACGAAGACTTCCCAGACGACTCTCGGACCAGGGCCCTGTAGTAGCGAGCGCATCCCGTCTTCGGCGTTCTCCACTGTGAGGATCAAATCGGAGTAGACGTCCGGCGGCATGCCCTTAGGGTCCTTTCTGGCGCCGCCCTCTGGATCCTCGGAATCGTCTATGACCATGATCTCGTCCGTCTCGCCTGGGACCAGGAACGCCTTCTACGTCTCCAGGTAGTATGCGTCAGCGTCTCCGATGTCCGAGTCCGCGGCGTCGTCCTCAGGTCCCGAACCGCTCGAAGCCCGATCGGGCGAGTCGTCGCTGGCGTTGCTGCCCTCGTCCTCCGTCGGGATACCCGTGTTCATGGCGTCGTCGGGCGCGTTGCCAGCGCAGCCCAACAGGTCGATAATGAAGTGCCCCTTCTCGTCGCGCTCGGAGGTCACCCAGCCATTCTCGGGGCGGTCCATCAGCGTGAACTTGCCCTCGCGATAGTCCTGGACCAGCCCCCGCTCCTCCATGCATGGCCTCGCGACGAGGGGCGGTGCCCACCCAGGCGCCAAGTGGATGGCGATCTCCTTCCTCCCGCCAAAGGGCCAGACGGTGAGCGTGACCTTATGCTTGGCATGTAGCGTCTTGCCGTCGCCGAACCTGAACCTGCGGTCGCTGTTCTCGTACCTCACGTCATGGGTGAGCTGCTTGGCTCGCAGGTACTCCTCCCGCTGTCGCCAATTCTGATGGCCCATGACGGGTCGGGTAGCTCCTCCATCGCTGATGCCCTCGCCGACCGGAAAAAAACACCTCCTCAGTGGTGTTGGCGAACTCGAGATCCTCAGTGTTCGCAGTGCCGCCCACGTCCTCGACCATGTGCGACTCCTCATTTCTGTTCACGAAACGTCCAGCTCGAAATCGCTTGAACCGAGGACCGTGCTGCTGAGTCGATCCCGACGCGTTCGACCTCGGAGGCGAAGGCGGCGGGGCCGACGTAGGCGACCGTGGAAACGCCTGGCCTCCGCGAGGAGGGAAGCGTGGCGGCCCCTTGCCCTTGCCATTGCCTTTGCCTCGTCCTTCGCCCTTGCCTCTGCCGCTGCCCTTGGGCGTCGACCGCGGCTCGCGCGTGGAGTTGTTGTCAGTGGCCAGGGCGACGATCGGGTAAAAGCAGCGGGACTTGGCGATCTCGGCCACGCGCTTCTTGCTCTCGATGAAGCTGACGTGCGCCTCGTCGTCGCAGGCAACCTGCGCATCCTCGACCTCTGGCGGCGCGTCCTCAGTCCCGTCGGCGTCGTCCTGCTCGTGCCCGTAGCCGTCGTCATCTTCGTAGTAGTGGTCGTAATCGTCCTCCTCCTCCAAGTAGCCGTCCTCACCCAGGTACGAGTCCTCGTAGGCGAGACCTCCCTCCCACTCGTAGTCGCGCGTGCAGTTCGCGTCCGCGGTGGCGCTGCTTCCTGCGAGCGTCCGCTCGGTCCTCTTCGCGTCGCGCCTGTCAGGCGTAGCCTCCGCTCCGCACGCATCGAGCAGCACCTTGCGAACCTTCAGCCAACTGAGACCGTCTCTGCACTGGCTACGCACCTGGGCGGCTCCGTTCGGTGGTATCGCGGCTCGATTGAGGAGGCGCCAGCCGGCCAACATGTCAGGGATTTCCATTCCGACCTCCTTCAGCTTGCGCAGCTCTCGCTGGTGGCGCAAGCAATACAGCTTAAGCGCCTCTTTCTCCGGTCGCGCGAACTTGCCGGAGAAGGTGTCGGTTCCGGCCGGCAGCTCGGTCTGATTATCGTACTTGTAGTATTCGTCCAGCACCTCGATGATGGGCTGGAGCGCGTCTTCTGTCTCCAACTTCAAGTCCAGGCCCATATTTTCCGTAGCCTCTGCTGCCTCACCCTGCAACGAGTTCATGATCAGATAGGCGCCCTCGCTGACGGCGTTGAGACCTCTCTTGCGGCAGCACCTCTCGAAGACCTGGAGCTTGCGGCGGAAAACTCTATAACCCTCACTGCGCAGCAGCTCGAAGCTGGGCGCAGTCTTGCTCAAGCCTGCATCCAGGCCTCTTCCCCCGCCCCAGCCGTTCTCGGCGTGGGTCCACCAGCCACCGCTCCTCCAGCGGCTCCAACTGTCATCCTCTTCTCCTAGCGCGGCGCGCAGTCGGCTTCGTCCACGCTGCTAGGGATCTGTGTCCCGTCCGCCGCCTGGGCCCGCGAACCGGCCGCGGCGGCTGGGGCAGCTCCTGCAGCCCCCTGTGCAGATCTCGCGCCCGTGCTCCTTGTCGGCGGCGCCGCTGGCGGCGAGGTTGGCGGCGCGGCGCCCGGCGCCGGCGGCGCGACTGGAATCGGGGGAGCAGGTGGGGCAGACCACCTGCTCCGCTACCAATATCAACCGATGAAAGCACACGGTGACCTTCACGCGCTCTCTGGAGAATGCGGTCTGTCGCATCTCGGGCTCACTATGAATAGTCTCGTCGGACGAAGAACAAAGAGCGCAACCTTCTGCGTGACTCAGGGGCCCCTCGATCATGAAACAGCGGCGGCCCAACAACCATGAAACGCACTGCTTGGTGCACTGCTGCAAATACTGCGCTAAGAGACACATGAAACGACATTAAACATCAACGGAAAGGGTTCCAATTGACACCGGGGACCCCTCCCCCCCGGCACTGGGGGATGCCCCCCCCCCCCCCACCACCACCACTCGGCGCCCGCGGGCGCCCCCCCCCCCCCCCCAAGGAGGCCCCAACAGGCCCCCAAGAGACTCCAGGAGGCCCCGAATCGGCGGCACTTGCAGGAGGCCGCTCAAATAACCAGGACCTCGGAGCATCACAACAGCGACCTGTTGGCGTGTGTGAAGGGCTTTTCCGTTCGAGTGGGGATTTTCCATTGGGGTCGTCGTCTCCATCCTCCTCTGTTCCATTCGCTTGGGCCTTCTTCCTCCCGCGCGCCGACCAAAGCAATATTGAACAACGTCGGACTGCCATCGCAGGGAAGCCCCTTGCCCGCGCCCCAAGCCCTGGCCTAAGCCCCCGGCCCCCGGCCCCAGCCCCGGCCGCGGCCCCAGCCTCGGCCTCGGCCCCGGCCCCTGCCGCGGCCCCAGCCCAAGCCCCAACAGAGACTCCAAGCGAGCCCCAAGAAAGGCTCCAAAGCGTCAGCGCCGTCGTCGTCGCCGCTGCCGCCGTCGCCATCATCGTCGCCGTCTCCCTTCAGGGTCGGCGGCGCTGGCCGCTAGGCCTTCCCAGTGATCGAGGCCGCGGAGCAACGCAACGGCGCGTGGGCTATGATTTTGCTTTCGACGCCTTGAGCCCTCGGGTCCAGGTCCGCGCTGCCTCCGTGCAAGGCAGCCCGCCACCGCGGCGCGCAGCCACCAGGCGAGCGCCCCGCTTCGGAAGACCGCCGACAACTCATGGCTGAGGAAGCCCCCGGCCCGCCCAGCCCAGGCCATGAACATCGGGCCCCGCAGGCGCCCGACGCGCAGGTCCCGGGCCATGCGTGCGGAGGGCTTCCACAGCTCCTAATATGTATTTGTTACCCATGCCGCCCTTCGCGTGACCCCGACCACTGCGCCCTGCTCGACGCCCCCTTCCCTTCCCCTCATCACGCAAATTACCCCCAGGTAATATTGCTTCTCGAATATGTGGGAGGAGAGGGGACAGGTATGTCTGAAAGGAAGCTGCATTTTCCTCCAGCGTTGAAGCGGGGGGCCCCCCCTGTCAATCAGCTCTCGCAGCGTAGCACTTTGCGCCGGGCTTTCTCCGACAGGCATCCATTTCTCGCGAGCCTTTGCCTCCGACCGCCGACAAGCACCTGGCTGTCTCCCTCTTGAGCGGCCCCCGCGGTTCCAGGCCGGGGAGCTCCATGCCCGGCCCCCGCTCGACCCTTCAGGCACCGCCACATTATTGCTCCGAAATTCGCCCCCGCGCCCTGCTTCCTGCTTGCTGAACGTCCTCGCCAGCACTCTGTAATTATTCTCCCTCTCCTCCGAGGCCCCGCTCTTTCTGCGTCGAAGCTGCTTGCAGCCCGCCTTCAAATGCTTCGGCGCAGATGTCATCAAATTCTCCTGCCAATACATCGCCATCATCTTGCGCGCTTCGGAACAAGGCTTCCTCCTTCCGGGGCTTCTTTGCTTGGTCACCCATCGCGCCGCCATTCGCGCGGGCCCGACGCGGGGGCCCCCTCTCGCCATGAAGTCCACAATCACTCCGTTGCCCTGCTTGGTCCTGAGGTCCTTGCTCTCCGCGTCGTACTCCTGTCCTGTGATCGCCACATCCGCGCCCGGCATGTCCTCGTCCTCGCCGACAACTAGGCGGTCGTGCGCGAACGACCCCAGCGCGCGCTGCAACCTGGCGAGCTGGCCATCAGGAGCAGCGCCGTCGCCCCGCGCGGGTCTGCCACTCCCCAGCCGCCCTATCCCGCGCCATTGCTGTGCTCGTGCTTATGCATATTCTCCCAGTGATGTTCCGATTCAGGGGCCGCCGTCTGGTCTGATACTCTCTTAAGCCAGTTGAGCGCGCCGGTGTCCTCCGTCGCCGCGCGCTAGGCCAGGTTGTTCTGCTGATGCCGCGCGCGGAAAGTGGCTCGAGCCGAGGCGGCTCCTGAAATCGCCCCTATCGGCCCCCCTCGAACCCGCGCAGATCGCAGGATAATGATCCTGGGGATGGGGATGGGTGCGCATCGCTCCGCCGTCGCATCTGCCAAACCACCCCCACTGTAGGCTCCTCTCCAGATGTTTCGCTTCCGTCATCTGGCTCGCGAACGCTGCCCCGCGAACCCTGATTTGATTGCAGTTCGTCAGGGTGCGGCAAAGGCTTCGAATGTCACGCTTACCGCGCTGATGGCGCAAGCTCGCGCTTGGTCCCAAGCCAGGCCGCGCGCGCGCTGCCGTCCTCGAGATTCGGGCCGCCTGCGTAGACGCCACCGATCGGGCGGCCATCTTCCTCGCCGAGCTCCGATCTCGACCGAGCTGCCCCATCGCCGCCCCCTGGCGGGGGGTTCGACGTCGAGCGTCTGCCGACCCTTGCCCTCGAGAAATCCGAGACGAGCAGCTGCCGGGCCACCTCTCGACCTGCCCCCCCCCTCCCCGGCGCGTCGCCCAGCCCGCGGGGCAGGTCAGTCTCGCCGCTGGCGGGCCCCTTGAACCCGGCGCGGGCCCGAGAACGGCGTCGAAGGCCGCTGCGCGCGATGCCGAAGTCGCCCCGCCCAACTCTAGGGCCGCCCCAGCCCGTGCACCGGCGGCTCCGCGCCCGCGGCCGCCAGCTTCCAGCGGGCGAGCACCTGCTCCGCGGCCCGAGCTCCTTGCGCCGCCGCCCTCGCCCCGCTTCGCGACCCCCCCCGCCGTCGCGACGCGCCCAAGCCGTCCAAGACGCAGCTCCACCCACCGCAGTTGCGCATCGGACAGGATAGAACACTCAACGCCTGTGAGAAGCGCCCGCGCCACCGCTTCCTGGAACGCGCCCCGCCTCCACCCCCACGGCGTCGATAAGCCCCTGACCCCCCCCCCCCGTCGAGCAAAGCGCCGCCCCCGTCGCCTCGCACCCCCGTCGGGGCCCGAACTCTGCCGGGCACTTGGGCGCGACGCGAGGTCCCAGGTAGCGCGCCGCATCGCTCGACTCGCCCAGGGCGCATTTCCCCCCTTCCATCGCCCTTCTGCCACTTCCTGCGCGCCGTCGAAACCGATGCGCGCGCGGGCCACCTGCTTGCCCCTGTTCTGCCTCGCCCCCGGCCCCGCCAGTGCTTCGTCCAATGCGCCGTCCGCTTGCCTCATCTGCTGCGCCGCGCCTTCGATGGCAGCGCCCGCCTCCGCGAGGTTGCCCCCGCTCAGGTCGCCCGTGCACTAGCGGCGCCTCAGATCCATGTTCGGGGGGCCGCCCCACTCGCGCGCCAACGGGCTGGCTGTTGGCTGCTCCTCTCGCGCCCGCAGAGCCCATCCCTGTTTGCCCGGCAAAGGCAGCGGCGAATGCGTCCACGCTGAACGGGCCGCCCGTCGCCAGTCCGTCGCCCATCTTCATTGCGCGCGCACCCCCGCGCGAGGGCTGGTCCGCCACCGCCGCGCGCCTGCGCCTTCGATTGGACAACTCCACGCCTCGCCACTCCGAGCGCTGCGCCGCTGCGTCATCCAGCGCCCCCCAGCCTGCGGGGCCTAACGTGTTCTGTAAGTCCTTCATCGTCGCCGCGAAGCTCCGACCTCCCCGGGCCAGTCTCCAGCCCAGCGCTTGGGAGGCCATGGTCGACCCCTCCCTGCGCCTGCCCTTCACGGAGCCGTAGCCCTGGATGATCGGTAAAGACGTTAACCTTTTTGCGTCGAGGGCTTTGCTCACGCTCGCAAGCACATGCGCAGCTCACATATGCCGCCGCCCCCTTTCCAACCTGCTTGTCCAGCCCCACTGCTCTGCCCGCGCGCTAGTGCAACGGCGCCGGGCCTGTCCGCCCGACGACGAGCAGCATGCCGCGATGCAGCGCGGTCCAGAACAGCTCCTGGTCTGGCATATGCTTCTCGTGCCCGACCCCGCGCTTCTGCTTCGTCGTCTCCATCGTCGCGGCAGCGCCGGGCCCCGCAGCTGGAGCGGCGCCTGGCCGGGTGGCGCAACTTTACTCTGCGGTGCCTGCCTCGCGCGCCGCGCCACTTTGCCCGCCCCCGCGTTTGCCGGCTCCTTCGTGTCATTCGTCGCCGCTGGGGGGTCATCATGTCCTTCTCTTCTGGCCCCCCCCTCTTCCCATCGGCTGGCCACTGCTCCAGCGCCTCCCTCTCGCCCAGGTCTGCCACGCTACGTTATCCACTCGTCACTTTCTAATGGCATCGGTCGGGGCCCGCCCCCGTCTCGCTGCTGCGCCCCAAACCTGCGCGAGCATTTCATCTCTACCACGAACCTGCGCAGCTGCCAGCACTCCTCGACCTCTTTGATATATCTATATATAAATATATACACGCACCTCCTTCTGCGCAGTGCCCCCCGTGCGCCGCCCATCGCCCCGAGGTCCTCCTCCAACGCAATTTCTTCCCAGTGTCGTTGTTCATCTCTCTAGCGCTTAGAAGCTCACGTCGCGCTGCTGCTTGCCCCTTCTTTCTGGCGCCGCCTCCGTCTCGATGACGTGGCTGAATCCCGTCTCCACCATGATTTTTCGAGCAGCCCAGAATGGCTGTCAAGTGCCGCTCTTTCCACGAGTCTCTGGAACTCAGCTCCTCTCTCCGCCAGCGCCTTCGCGAGATCCTTCAGATACTCCGATGTGCCCGTGCCGTGGGTCACCGAGTCCATCATCGCTGCTGGATCGCATGTTTTCATCACGCTCGCCTTCTCAATCCTCTTTGCGTAGCCATGCGGTGCCTAGAAATAGCTGGCCGTCTTACATCCCCCAGGCCTCCCGTCCTTTCCACTAGCGAAGAACTCCGGTCTACGAGTGCCACGGAAACCCATGGAGCCGTGCATGTTTCATCCAATACCTGCCAGATGCAATCTCCAGATCCTCCTTTGCGCCGTTCTCGTGCGAGTGCCATCCCTAGCCCAGACTGTTCCTTCTGCCATGCCCCCTTCTGCTTTTGATCTGCCTATTCCGTCGTTCGCGTCGGCGGGGAATCACAGGAGAGCCCGCTGCGGAATATCTGCCTCCACCAAGACATGAAGAATTTCGCCGCCATGTTGTATGCGTTCAGCCTGCCCTTCTCGTTCGGTCACACAGGGAAGTACGTCGCACCCAGCACCACATCCATCATGTCTTCCTTAACTCGTAGCGCTAGTGTTTGTCCGCCTGCTCCTTGTGGTCAACCCCGCGTTCTTCGGGTGTGTCTATCCTGAACTCTTTTGTCCAGCATGATCGCGCACAGCCAGCATGTCTTGTATGCACGGCCGAGACTGACATCTCGCCTCCACCATGAGCCTGCCTTTTGCTATCTGTCGTAATATGCCACCTCCTTTTCTGTACGCCGTCTGTGTACCCACGTGCATCAGTGCATCCGCCTTTGGAGCCGCAAGGGTTAGCTCCGCCAGCCGCACCGCCATGGATGCGCAAAGCGGGTTGAAGTCTACCACCCATCTGCTCGTGTCCTCGCCTCCGAACCATCTCTCCAAACGCTCGAGCATGCGGACGCCATCATCATCACCACCATCATCACCACCACCATCATCATCATCATCATCATCATCATCATCATCATCATCATCATCATCATCATCATCATCATCATCATCATCATCATCATCATCATCATCATCATCATCATCATCATCATCATCATCATCATCATCATCATCATCATCATCATCATCATCATCATCATCATCATCATCATCATCATCATCATCATCATCATCATCATCATCATCATCATCATCCATCACCATCACATCATCATCCATCACCATCACCATCATCATCATCATCATCATCATCATCATCATAATCATCATCATCATCATCATCATCATCAGCAGCAGCAGCAGCAGCAGCATCATCATCATCATCATCATCAGCATCAGCATCAGCATCGTCGTCATCACCATCATCATCAACACCATCATCATATAGCACCATCATCAGCAACATCAACAGCATCAGCAACATCAACAGCATCATCATCATAACCATCACCATCACCATCGTCATCATCACCATCATCATGATCATGAGCAAGATCATGATCAGAAACAGCATCACCATCGTGATCCTCATCCGCGTCCTCATCCTCATCTTCATCCTCATGGTCCTAGCTCTTCTCGTTCTGCTCAAATTGCTCCGAACCTGATCCCCACGATACTCGTGATCCTCGTCGTCCTGCTGTTCTGCTTGTTTCATCTTCGCCCTCCTTCTTCCTCCCGCGAGATTTGCTCACCATCCTGCTGTGGCTCACGACCCTGCTCGTCCTCCGCCCGACATCCTCATCCTCACTCATACCCTCCCAAGTATGCAACCGCCGCTGCTGCTCTTGCAAAACCTCGTTCTCCCTGTAATCGTATCTCTTCTACAAATGTTCCTTCTCTCACCGCCCTTGTTGTTCCATTTCTATTCCAAGCTGAACCTTCTGCCCTCCCCCTCATCTTATCCTCGCTGCCTCAGTCCCCCCTGGACCTGTCCTGGGGAGCGATCCCACTGCGAATTCGACATCATCCATCCCAAATCCTCGATCGCCCATGCTTCTAATTCACAACGTGGGCTCCCCCCAATCTAGACCTGATCCCCGGAAGCTTTTCACTGCCCACGGTGCCCGGTGAGGGCTTCCAGAGGTACCTGTTTCACGACGTGATGGGGTCTGATAAGACAAAGGCATAATGAAGATACATTCTGGTGAAAATAATCTTGACGTCCAATCATCAATTTCCCCCCTGGCATCCCCATCACTCAAGCTGGTTCATGAACGCCCGATGGGGGGGGACCCACCGAGCGATGTCGCTAGCACCCACAACGAATGAAAGCATTTCTCGTGGGGGGGGGTGCGGCGGCGGGAGTTAGATGGGTACGACAGCCAAGCAGAGGCCGCCTCAACAGTCTCGCAGACAGCCGAAATCCCCGAGACAGCCTGCAGTCACTCTACAAATACTAGAGAACGCCATCCCCAAAAAACACACAAAGGTTTCGGTCGATGACCATTGAACAACTTGAAAGGGTACCATCGACTGGGCAGTCGGCCGACTACAGTTGCCAGGCGGACTGAGCTAGAGCAGCGCCGAGCAATGCAAGACAACGCAAAACAACGCGCAGCAGTGCAAAGCAACCCAGAGCAATGTGAGTCATTGCAATGCAACGCCAATGATACCAATGCAACGCAAACCTCCACAGTGCGGTTCCTATTTGCAACCCCCTGATCAGACATGTCAATTCTTCTGCTCCCGTGAGGCGTAAGCCAAAAAAATAAAAAACGCCCCCCCGGTACCGCCGGCATTATTTAGCACCCGTGTTCCGAAATCGGCCCGCCCCCGTCCCTCTGGGCAGCAAGAATCTCGTATAACATGAGCAACAATATCAAATTTAACAAACTAGAGTGTATATTGTATGAGACAAGATAGTTTCCATCTGCGACTCGTGCGCCCAACCGTGCAGATTCCGTTCCCACTCCTCTTGACGTCGCATGGTTTTCCCAGCGATCCTGAGGGGCACTCCAGTCCCAAGAATGACGCACCCACCGCACCGCCGGCGTTAGCGCCCGTAGTCAGAAACGTGGTTCCTTCGCGAGCCTCTTCTGGGTAGTAGAAAAATGGTAGTCTGAGCGACAGTGTTAGGAGTTGGTCCGTACATAGAACAAGACAAGAGAGGAGGGCCCTTGCTTTCGAATTGTGGATCTCGCTCGAGACACCTCGTGGCTAGAATTAGTTAATGCGAGCTGAAGCTCAACTTATGCACCAGCCACGCGGATGGAGGGCGGCCCGTTTTGCCAATTAGGGGGACTTTAATGGAGGAATCCTACGGGGGAGTCCCATGAAGAAGTCCTACTAAGATCTGTGATCCTCTTTGATCCCTATCAAAATTCGATCAGAGTATCAATTGCTGGGTCCATGTTGCAACCCTCTTGGGCTCTCATTGGAATCCGATTGGGGTTTTGTTGGGATCCTATTCTGACCTTGGTGGGATCCCGCACTGAGGCGCCTGGGGGCGGGATATCACTTCCAGGGGCGAGGAGCGTATAGCTTCGCCGAGGGGGGTGGATATTTTAAGCTCAAGGTTAAGCCAGGAATCTCTGAGAGCTGGCGGGTCTGGAGGATGTATCGGGCGCCGCGGCCGTTTCATGGCGCTCCAGAGCGCTCTGAAAGCGTTGCAGAACGCTCTGGAGCGATTTATCTTCATGCCTGCCTGATCTTCAAGGCTCCGCAAGCGGGGACTCGTACGAACCAGGACATTGGCACGCCCGACGAGGACTGCAGCCGTGGATCGAAGCGTTCTTCACTCTTCGCCCTCTCAAGACAAATCTGACAAAGTACTTGTTTGCAGCGTCCTGGGCGTGGGGCCCCGCCTTCTTTTTCCTTTCCTCTGTTAATTAAAGCTGTGCGCGGCCCGCTTAGCTTCGACTGGAAGAGGCTCGCTCTCGACCCGCGAATCAAAAAATTGTTTGCAGCGTCCTGGCTCGCGGGGCCCTGAGTTGGGGGTCCCAAGACAAGGCGGCGACGGACCGTGCAGTGACCTCGACATCCCGCAAAACCTCACCGCGCGGTCCGTCACCGCACATGGGGACCATGGAGGCCCCAGTCGCCCGAGACATCCTCGGAGAACAGCTCAAGTCGCAAAACCGCGCAGCACCCCCAAATCACCACTGACTCACCACAAGGTGGTCACCACAAACACACACACACACACACAACCACCCCTCCACACAACCCCCCCACACACACACACACACACACACACACACACACACACACACACACACACACACACACACACACACACACACACACACACACACACACACACACACACACACACACACACACACATGGTGGCTTTCGGGTAATAGCTCGGGCCCTCCAGCGGCCGTTCGCGACGACCCAGACACCCTGGGGAACGCTCTCGACGAGGCGCGGCCGCTGAGGGCATCCCGAGGCTGGACAACAGTCGAAAATCAACGACACCTTCCGCAAACCTTCAGCCTCGGTGTGGTCACCGCACCGTGCGGGGGCACCCGACCCATTGAGCAAGGACCGACCGTCCCGGCATCCCTATAGGCCTACCATGAAGTTCTCTTAGGACAAAAGTATTTGAAGAACAAACACATTGCTCTGATAACAAGAAGCCGATGGATCCGACACACGACCGTCTCTGCCAGAAGTGTTCTGAGAACATTTCGCGCAGGCCACAACAGATGATAGGATCATTCTTTGGTGGGCCTATAGGCGAGTCAGGACGCTTCGCCACTGCTTGAGCCCTCTACTGGCCCGAGCCAATCCAAGCCCAAGCCAGTCAGACCTTGCAGGGTCTTGCAAGATCCTGCAGGATCCTGCAGGCTAGCCCGGGTCAACGCACCCCTGGCTCTGCAGGATCCTACAAGATCCAGATCCGGCGCTCTGGCTGACCCCCGCCTGCATGGACCCCCGTCTCTTGAGCCCCGCTCTGGGCTCTCGCCCCCGTCTCCGGGCGCCCGGCCCAGCAGCACCACCGCCGCCAGCGCGCACAGCGCCCCCGCGGCCGACGCCCTGCCGCGCCGGGGCGGTGCGTGGACACCCTCCGAGGCTGAGGCTTATCCATACGGTCGGGCCTGGGACGGAAAAGCACCCTTCGAGAACATGAGGCCATCCGCTGGCCCAGACTGAAGAGCATTCCAGGGTGCCCTCCCCCAGGGTGCACCAGAACACCCAGCAAGCACGAAGAACATTGGGGCACCCTCCCCGAACCGACCTCGGCCTTCTGCCTCGGGCCGACCGTATCCACCGCCTGGCAAACCGATTTCCCTGGAACTCGGGAGGAAGCCCCTGGCAATGCCCCGGGACCTGGCCAGCCGCCCGGGGGGGCGCCGACGCGTGCGGGTCTGCCGCGGTTCTGCCGCGGTTGTGTGGGCGTGCGGACGAGGATGGCTGGCGTCTTTTCCCGTTCCCTCAGCTCGCCCGCCTCCTTCCGTTCTCGGTCTGATTCGGGTTGGGGTTTCCTGGGCTCGGGGTCTCGGCATCCACTCTGCGGGTTTGTCACGGATTCGCCGGGGTGGCGCCCGCGGCTTCCAGTTGCGTCGTCGACGGGTTGCATGAAAGGTCCCTTGCGAGTTGGGGGCGGTTTCCGGGGCAACGCTGCCGGGGGCTCTCGGGCAGGGGCTGGCTGGCGTCGGTTGATCCGAATAACCGCGGGCGCATGCTTCGAAAATGGGCCGCTGTGATGGTGCTATCTTAGGTTGTATCTTGCAAGGGGGTTAAAAGTTTGCACGTTTGCCGCGGATTTGCCGCCATCCTGGGGCCTCGCTGTATTCCTGAAGCGCTCTGAAGGGGTCGCGGATTGTCCTGAGACAGTATTTGGGCTGTCTTGAGGCTCAGTTGATGGCTTGTGATCTGCGCGCTTGTATTGGAAGAAGTTGCCGCGGTTTTCCCGCGGTCCTGGGGGCGGTTTCCGACTCCTGATGTGTTCGAAGGGCGGTCAATGACACAGGGCTATGCCCCACCCCTCACCCCCGCGGTGAGTTTGCCTCTGTGCGCGCGTTGCAGATAAACGTCGAGCGAAGGCGAAATGCTTGGTGACATTACGAGGGTTTCCGAACGGTGGCCGCATGCTTGGGGTTGCCTTCGGTTTCCCCTGGAGGGCGGCGCCGCAGTGCCCCCCCCGTCGCCGCGCCGGGGCCGCATCTGTGAACATACGGGCCTCTGGCCGGGGCCACGTTGTCGAACACAAATTGCGGGGAAATCCCGGGCGGGAGGGGGTGCGATGAGAGGAAACTCCAAGCGGAAACCGCATTTCTGAGGAAACTACCGCTACATGTGTTGTTGGCACTCTGCGAGCATGTGTGGAATTTGCCGCGGTGTTTTCCTGAACAAGAGGGTGGTGCGTGGACAAACGGGCCTCTGTCATATGTTTCGATGCTGTGCCTGTGAGTTCGCGCGCGTGCAGTTCGCACCATGTGTCAAGTGCAAAATCGATCCCGAAGCATAACTGGGTAATGTACGGATGCGTCGTGTAGAACTGAAGATGCAATAAAAATACATTAAGAGAGATCAAAGAGCGGAGTAAGGAGTACGTGCGCAGGGTAGGGGTGCAGGAGTACAGTGCAGAGTGAAGAGTAGAGAGTACGGAATTGATAACAGAGGAGCGGATTCGCATTGTAAACAAGTCGTTGAGATGCAGGTTGGGGGCTGTGCGCGGCGATGGCTGCGAGAGGCTTTCAGCGTCACCTGCAGAATACATAACATATGTGCACCTCCGCAGTGGCGTGCGCCCTGGCAACGCGAAACACACTCGTCGGTGTCAACGTAGTAAACTTCGCGGGCCAGCTCGAACAGCCTGACACCTTCGGCGTAGACAGATGCCGTAGACAGATGCGTCCACAACGTCGTCCCAGCCGTGCAGCGGCGGAGCTGCTGGAGTGGATCCGTGGTCGCGGACGAACGAACGTTTGCTTCGGCATCTTAGCCAGCACAGCTGCGATGGTGAATCTGGAAGCTGGCAGAAGGCGCGATGAAACACGCGCCGGGGGAAGCTTTGCGAAGCCAAACACTACGAGCAAGCCCTGCGCCAGACGGCGCGCGAGCAGGGTGAAACGTAAGACAGCTGGTTCCGAAAAGCAAACTTATTCCCGAGTGAACATGAGGTAACACGTGAAAGTCCTACATGAGACGATTACTCCCTGGTTGCGCGCCGATGAAATCGAATCCGTCGCACGGCCCTCGGAACATCACCCAGGACGGACAAACCGAGAGCGCCCGCTGCTCCGTCATCCCGACGAACACACAGCCATCGTGCAGGACCTTGACCGCGACGCTAATGTTCGCTGGCGCTGGCAAGGAGAGGCGATCAATGGGAGGCCACGGACGCCGACCTCGCCAGCTGCCGGGCGGTGCATGCGCTGTTCCACGTCGCGTACTCCCGGAGCCCTACCTTGCCGCGCTCGGTGCTGGTGGACGGCGGGAACGGCGCCTTCGACCTGTCGACGAACATGGGCACGGCGCCGCAATAATAATGCTGCAAGATAAGGCGCTGCTCCGGCTGCTTCGGCATCGCCGCCAGGCGCCCGCAGTTGATCTTGAGGCGTCGGGGGTCTCAGGTTGGTGGGCGCGGGCGGCATCACCATGCATGCGTTCGCCAATGCGTCCATGCCCGTCTTCGCCAGCATCGCGCGGCCCGCCCCGAGCCGCTTCCACTCGGCGCTGACACCCCGAAAAGCTATCGCCTGAACTCTGGCGCGCCTTAGGCCAGGGGTCGGAACAGAACTCCTCGCGCAGCTCTCCCGCATCTGTCGTTGCGGGTCCCCGGGGTTGGCCCTCCAGCAAGTGCGCCTGCCTCCTCGGCGCTGCGGCGCAGTCATCAGAGCCGTCATCGCAGGCAGTCAACCGCACTCGAAGGCCGTCGCGAGCCAGCGGGGCAGCAGCAGCCGCGGGGGCAGGATGCCGCCGCGGCGCCAGCCGCGAGGGGGGCCCCACTCCCTTGGGCGGCACCAAGAGCGCAAGCTGCCAGTTGATGCCCAGGAAGATCGGCGCGCCGCGCACCCAATCCACGGGGCGCGCCGTCATGGCCGGCAAGACCACTCGAACAGCCCAGCTCAGCACCTCCCCAGGCGCTCGCGAACCGACAATCGTGCAGGCCGACCGGGGCCCGGGGATGCGATGCACGCCGAAACACCGCTCTGCTGGTCGCCCCTGCTCCACAAACAAACCTGGAGGGTCTTGTCCGCGGTGATCGGCACCAGAAGTCCTCGATCCACGAGCCTGGGAGCCATCGCCCACCATGCCTCGAAGTTCTCGACGCTGGCCTTCGCTATCGGAGGAGCGCCAAGACTCTCGCGCATGGGCGGCAGGGGGCGCGCAATCTGAACAGCCCCGCAAGCTCGGGCCCCGAATTGCCGAGGTCATCAAAGCGCCCAACGTCCCGCGCCCTTCGGCGGGCCGAGTTCCAACTCTGCGAGCGCGAACGGCAGGGCCCTGCAATCCTCGTCGAGGTCGTTGCTTGCGCGCGCCTTTCTCGGCCCCCCTGGCCAGCAAGGGATACTGGGCCCCCGGAGAGCGCGACCGCCGCGCCACCTGAACGCCCGCTCGACGACGCGGAGGCCGGTAACCCGAGCTTCCGAAAGGCGCCCAGCGGCACCCCCCCCGGTCCTTGCGCCAACGGCGCACGCGCACATACTCACAGCGCCTGTCGCTGAGGCGAAGTAGTGACCCCTTGCGTCCGACGCTTCATCGCGGAAGACCAATCCTGCAACATCAATGGCGACGCTTGACCAGAGAGACATCCAGTCGCAACGACCGCGTTCCCAGGCCAGAAGGGACGCGGGCTCACTTGCCGGCAAGGATAAGACATCGAGTCCCATAACCAGCCTCCAGCTCTTCTGGCGCGACGCCCTGTGGGGACCTTCTCATGGCATCTCCGATGGCAGAAAAAGCATCTCTCATGCTGGCCACAGGCCCCTTGCAAATTCACATGGCCATGATCTAACAGGGCCCGGCTC
Organism: Prorocentrum cordatum; assembly: GCA_963575745.1. Classification (NCBI taxonomy): domain Eukaryota; class Dinophyceae; order Prorocentrales; family Prorocentraceae; genus Prorocentrum; species Prorocentrum cordatum. The sequence continues at coordinate 1,806,818 of CAUYUJ010021614.1, forward strand.
GGCAGAGAAGGCCAAACTCCCCGCTCTTCCAGCGGCCGATTGCCGACGCGGCCGTGTCGCTGCTAGCGGCCGCGGAAGACAAAGACTTCGGCGGGTCAACCCGCGTGGCACTCATCAGTCGGGCCTTGTCCTTCGCCATCCTCGCGGCGACCCTCTTCTCGAGCTGCCCCCTGGCCGACCCGTCTCTCGCGGGGGGGGCCGCGCGAGCCGCGGCCCCCGCTGGCGGGGGCGCGCTGCCCGCCGCTCCGGGGGAATTCGGGCGGCAAGTCCAGCGCGAGCAAGCCGCCGCCCCGCCGGCAGCGGCGCAGCTTTTCCGCGCGGCTCGGGGCGACCGGGCGCCCCTCCAGCAACTCGCCCGACTGGGGGCCGTCCACGCGGAGGTCGCGCCCCAAAGTGATCCCGCCAAGCAGCAGTATCCATCTCCGAGCCAACGCCGAGGATCGGCAGCGTTATACGGCCCTGCTGCTCAGGCGCCTCTGCGGCAATTCGCATCTCCGCGGCCTCGATGCCCAGCGCCAGCTCTTCGTTCTCCACTGAGAGGCTCGGGTCCTCGCTGTCGGCAGGGATGAGCTCGGCGCTCCTCGCTGTTCGTGGATGCCCGCTTCGCATCGTCTTTTGCAGCGCCTTGACGCGGCCGAGAATGTAGCCCGTCGCGTGAATCGGCCCCCCTAACTACGATGAGGCCGACCGCCCCCGACGCCGCGCCCAGTTCCAAAATCATATTTCACCGACCCCTCTGACATAATAAGCTGGCTTCAGGGCGACGGTACTAGCACCATCATCGTCCAAGAACATGGCCTTGTTCTTCACACGCATATATATATATATATACATACTAGTGTGGACCCGTGGATTAAATCCACGGAGTTGCGCGGATCGAAGTTTGGTTGCGAGTGCTGGGTTGTGCGACGCTGCCAGCTACTGCCGTAGATCCTGTGAAGCTTGTTCTGGTCCTGTTCCCCCACTGAGCGCCCCCAATGCACCGAAGCGGGGGCCGAAGTGTTCGAGCTTCGCAAGAGGCAAAAGTTCAAGAGACCAAGCCAGAGCAGCGTTGGAAGATATGCGTCGGGATCGCGGCGGACGCGGGAGCGGGTCGGGTCAAACGCGGCGCCGTCTCGGGCCGCGTCGGAAGCGTCGGAACGGCGTCGCGGCAAAATAGGGAGCGCAGACGGGCAGCGCCAGGGCCACGGGAGTGTAAAACATTGTTCTTTTGCGCCTGCGAAGGGCCTCTCGCCTCTCGTCCGCCCTTCTCTCTTGGAGGCAGGTTTGAAGCCTCTAGGGGGCCGTTTGGGAGCTCTATGGGGGCTCTTTTGGGCCTCTTGGGGGCTCCTCGGGGCCCTCTTGGGCCGTGTATGGCGCCTCTTGGGCCGTCTTGGGGCCGTCTTGGGCCACCTTGGGCGCCACTTGGGCCGTCTTGGGGCCATCTTGGGCTCTCTTGGGCCCCTTTTGGGCACCTCTTGGGGTCCTCTTGGGCCGTCTTGGGCGCCCCTTGGGCCGTCCTGGGGCCGTCTGAGCCATCTTTGGGCCCTCTTGGGGGCCGTCTTGGGCAATCTTGGAGGCCTCTGGGGCTGTCTTGGACGCTTCGTAAAGGAAAATGTCGAATCTGTTGAAAATGTGCATTTTACGAAGGGAATGTGGCCATTTTTGCTTGATGGAGCCCTCCTGGGGGAGCCCTCGGACCCCCCCGGAGCCGTCCGGGGGCGTCTTTGGGGCGTATGGGGCCGTCTGGAGAACATCTTGGGCCGCCTGAAAGCCGTCTTGGGTCGTCTCGGGGCCTCCGTAAGCCGTCTTGGGTTTTTCTGGGGAACTCCGACGCCGTTTCGGACCCCTCCGGGGGCCTTCCGGTGCCGTTTTGGAGCCCCCGGGAGGCTCGGGGAGCCGGGGGCCCACGCAAACCCACAAGGCCTAATTCGAATTTATTTGAATGGATATATATATATATATATATATATATATATATACACACACACAAGATTTTAAGGCTCGCTGCGCTTCGCCTTCTAATCTTGATCCTTGCACCTACGATATTTCTGGGCGCGGGCGAGAACACAATTGTTCAATGAGGTGTGTGGGAATTGTGCGAGCGGAGGCGAGGCGAGGCGAGTGCGCGGTAGCGCCCGGGGCGGGGCTCAGGGCGCAGAGTTGGTGGACGCTGGAGTGGAGGTGAAGGTGGAAAGTCGGATGCCGGACGCTAGAGGTCGGAGTGCTGAGCTGATGGAGGCTGGAAGTCTATAGGTGGAAGTCCCACCAGCCCTTTAGGGCTACGGTGGTATAGCGAGTTTGGTTTTCTCTCTTCCCCTTCCTTCCCCTGCTCGGGGGAGGGGTAACCTTCCCCTGGACCTGAAGGGGGGGGGATGGAGGCGTTAGAGCGTCCAAGACGGCTCAAGATGGCTCCAAGAGGCGCTCCAAGGCGCAAGATGGCCTCCAAGATGGCCCAAGATACCTCAAGATGGGTCAAGATAGCCTCCGACACACCTCCAAGAGTCCTCAAGACGGATCCAAGTGCCCTTCGAGCCCTCCACGGCACCCTCCAAGAAGCCCAAACCCTTCAAAAGCCTAAGGGAAGTCAATGTGTTTGGCATTCTCGTCTTTTCGCTTCCGATGGGCCCCTGAGGCATCAAGATGGCCCCAATATGGCCCAAGAGAGCCCCAAGATGGGCCCAAGACGGCCCAAGACGGCCCCAAGATCGCCCAAGAGGCTTCCAAAGAGCGCTCCAACACGTCCCCAAGACGCCGTTTGAGAACCTCCGATGGGGGGGACCTGAATTGAGGACCCCCGCTCTTTTCGAACAGTGGGGCCCAAGACGGCCCCGAGAGGCCTCCCAGCCTCTCCTGAAGATTCTCCACCCGGCCCTTTTTGGCCCAAGATGGCTCCAAGAGAGCCCTAGATAACCCAAGATGGCCTCCCAAATGGCCCAAAATAGCCAAGCATGGCTCAAGATAGCCTCCGACAGATCTCCAAGAGGCCTCAAGACAGCCTGAATATGGCCCGACATAGCCGAGCATGGCTCAGAATAGCTTCCGACAGCCTCTCGCCGAGCATGGCTCAGAATAGCCTCCAACAGGCTCGGGAAAGCTGGCAATCAATTCTGGACGGGCTGGTGGGGATACTTTTTTGATTTGCGGCCCGCAAAGAAAAGTCCAGAGGGCGTGTCAGCTGGTGGGGATATTGTTTTACAACCGCAGGCGGAAGCGCCAGCGGCGGGCGGTCGCGGGCGGGCTGCGGCCGCGACTAACGGCGGGCGCGCGCGAGGCCGCGGTCAGGCGGCAGGCAGCAGCGTCCCGTCTGACGGGTAACACAGACTGACTGGAGACACAAGTCCAGCGGAAGAGCCTGGCGGCGGATCAAAGTCGCGACGCCAGAACACGCATCCATGGTGTGGAAACATGTAGGCAGGAGAACCTTCCACAACTGAGATGCGTCAGCCCAGATCCAGCGAGTGGGAGGGCGCCGTAGTGTGCACGATACACGGTAGACCGCGTGCAAGATGCACATCCAAAGTGTCTCAGCGCTACCCATAAACGAGTCGGATAGCACCCGAGGGACGAGACCGTCGTATACCCAAGACGCGTCCCTCTGAGTCACTTCGATCCAGGGTCACGGCGGAAAGCCGTTCAATGGTTAAGAAATCCAGGGAGTGAGCCTATGGACAGGCAAGCCAGAGTCCACAGACACGGCCAGGTCACGCCTGGCGGTGAAAGACCTACAGTAAGGCCAGAGGCCGCGAGTCCAACAGCGGAAGGGCTGTGGACGGTATTACCGAAGCGCGCACCTGAATCCAAAGGCAGGAGGTGCGCGCATCGGGAGGAGGGCGGCAGAGCGCCGCAATTGAAGGGGCCCGCGGCGCGGCCAAGGCAGCGCCAGAGAGAATTTCAGGGTGTGAAACACAGCCGGAGAGGACCAAGGGAGCCTTGCGGCGAGAGTGCAGAGGCCACCGGTAGAGTAAGGCAGCGGGGCCAGTGGCCAGTTGGTCTGCAGGATGCGCGCTGTCACGCAGAGTGCAGATGGTATTACTGAGCGGCACACCATGGTCCGAAGGTAGGAGGAGTGCCGCCCAGGGGAGGGGGCAGTGGTGCTGCCCCACGGTTGGAGAAAGAAAGCGGCGGAGGGCCGCAAACAGTGTGTAGTGAGGTGTCGGTGGTGGCGCAAGGCACTGGGGGCGGGGAGAGAGCGGAGAGTGAGCTCAGTCTCTCCAACGGAGCCTCTTTTCGTCTCTATCGTCCCGATCGTCGGGGCAACCTCCGCCGCGTTTGCCACCCGTCTGCCAGCGATCTTCACGCCATCCATCACTCCACTCGCCCTGCCAGCTGCCCCAGGTGTCCCGGGAGCTTGTCGCGCGGTCACGCCAGCCGGTCTGGTGGTAGCTGCCTTTGCCCCTGTCGTCTGTACGGGAGTGTCGCAGGCGGTTGGCTCGTAGCCTATCCCAGTCAATACCATAGCCCAGCCTCGTGTTCATCTGGTAGGCGTCATACCCGCAGTCCTTCCAGGCATCAAGAAACTTGTTGATGTCCGTGGCCGCGTGCAGTTTCGGGTCGGATTTGGGTGCCCTGGATCCAGGGAGCCAAGTTCGCTGCGTGTTTGCTGTCCACAGCGCGCAGAAGACTGCGCCCAATTCCGACTGAAGCCTGGCTACGCGTCTGGCTGGAGTCTCGTTGGGACGTTCGAGGTCAACTGTGCCCAGCCAGACTTTGTACATGGGGCCGCCCCCTTCCGGACAGGTCAACCGGTTGAGTGCATCCTGCTCCGATGTACCAGTATGGCGAGGGTGATAGCGCCTCTGTCCAGGGAGCTGCGGGGTGGGCGTGGGAGAGCGCTCGGACCGCGACCCACCTCGGTCGCGGGCTCTCTCGTCCCTCGCGGGATCCCGGGCTGGATCGCTACTGCGGTCGGCGTAGGGCGCTTTCTCCCCGGCTGAGGTCGCGGCATCCTCGCGGCTGGAGTCAGAGCTGTCCGCCGATGGGCTTTGCTGAGGCGCCTCTTCGCCTGAGCGATTATCATCGTCGTCCTGGGCCGACTCTGAGCAAGTAAGAGGACGAGGGGGTTCGTCTTCTCCGAAGTCGGGGGACTCCACCTTTGTAGGGGGGATCCCGTCTTCCGCGCTCTAGTCGTTGCCGTTGTGGTCGGGCGGGTCCTGGTGGCCCATGCGCGAGTCGTTGTCCATCGTGCCCTGGGACTTGTCTGTGTCGGCAGCCATGGGAGTGTCTGGTCTGTCGTCGCTCATGGCCAAAACGCCTGTTGGGGGAGACTCGGCCAAGGAGGTGATGGATGCAGCGGCGAGGGCATCGGCACCGAGGCTGAGTAGGAAGCCCGTCAGCGTGCTGATCTCATGTCGGATGGGATCGAGGCCATTTGCTGGGGCCAGCGTCGCCGCAGAAATCCTCCAGGGCTCCTTATGTCTCTCGCCGTTGGCCAGGTGTGCTATGATTCGCGCCGCGGCCACGCGCTTGCCTTCCCAGCGCTGGTTGGGAGGGCGCCAGTCGTCTGGGATGTAGTCACCATATATGGTCCTGAGGAACTCTGACAGAAACTCGTCCGGCAAGGAGGCCTCGTCGCAGCTGGGCTCCGGGGCGCTTCTGTCGCGGCTGGCGATACAAAACTGCCTCCAGGTGTAGTCCAGTCCAGGATGGAAATCGCGGAGGAAGGTTACCAGCGATCGCCGCGCGGACAATCAACCGGGGCCAGGTCTGCTGGGGTCCTCAGCGCTTAGGGTGGGATTATTGACGCTCCTGTCGCTCAGGAGCGGGCCCTGCGGTGCTGGCAGGTCTGGCAGGAGCTCCAAAAGCTGGGTGAGGGTCCTGGGGGTTGGCTCTGACGCTGCACCAGTACTGCCCGCGGCGCTGGGTCTTGGAACCTTGGTGAATTGGCCCTGGGCCTTGGCGTCCACGCCTAGCCAAGGAAGAGAATCAGAAATGTCCACAGGCGCCTCGAATCCAATCTGGCTGCTGAGCGAGGGAAGGACTGGAGGCTTTTCTGGATACAGCGATCTGAAGTCTCGGTCCAGGATGTGATCCAGGGTGGCCGGGCCTATGTTCCAAATCGGGACCAGGCAGCGTCGGTAGCACCATGTAGCGTTCCATTGGCGCCCCCAACAGGCCAGGGCACGCTTGTCGATGGGGGGCAGCCCAGCTTGCTCGGGAACGCCTATACCTTCCGCCGGCTTCCATATGAAACATCCCAGGGGCGGGGATCCAGGGTCCCAAACGAGGAGCGGGGCCCCCTGGGGGCAGCTGTCGCACCGCGCAGAGTAGGTCTGTGTCTGCGCGGCTTTGAGGCCGAAGCGCTCGTCCTGGATCCGTAGGATGGGAATGGTGGTATTGGCTCGCTCGGGGATCTTCATGCCCGTCGGCACCATGAGGAGGTCCGCTAACGTCCTCGTGTCCGCCAGGGGGCTGCATCCAAAGCCGAGCGGAAGGTGCCCCAGGGAAGGGAGGGCGCTCGCTTTGTCATTGCTGGCCCCCGTCCTCTGCTGCTCATGCTCCTTAACTCTGTCGGCGAGTTTCGCTCCTGCCGGCGCAGGGAGGCCCTGCTCCTCCAGGTGGCTTAACCAGCAGATATCGCAGTGCCACCCCATGTTGGCGCCGTTGATGTAGGCCTGAGGCCTATTCTGAGCGACCATCTGGCGCGTGATGTCGGAGATCCAGGTGCCATCGGCGGAACTCAGCTGGTCCTTTCCGCACCTGTCGCACGTGAATCTGCCGTTTTTCTTTTCGAGCGCGAGCCTCTCGTCGGGGATGAATGGAGGGTCCAGTCTGGTGCCTGGGGCGGGGGTCGGTGGCGGGGGGGCATTGAGGTCGGTCTTGGACAGGGCAAGTCCGCCGCCGATGTAGGATAGACCCGCAACCCGGTCGTCAGGGCCCAGGGAGGCGTCGGTCCCCGCCAGCGCGACGTGTAGCGCACACACTGAGCAGCCGCGTGTATCCAGGGAGGTCAGAGTTGCTGCCGGGATGATCTGTTCGAGGACGAGCATCGGCGCTTTTAGCTGGAAGTCTTGCCTGTCCATCTCGCTCCAGGTCCGCGGGCAGCCGGCTTCCCGCGCAGTCGGGCGGTGATGCGTCAACGCCACGAGCTTGGAGATGTGGGGAAGAAACGCCTCGATGCGGCCGTGCAGGTCTGCCAGGTCGTCCAGTGTGAGGCTCCAGGTACGGGCGAACTGGCTTCGGAAATCCTGGTGGACCTCTTGCCGGGGGGCGCAGAACCCCCAGAATGGCTTCGATGACGTCCCCGGCCTGCTCTGCATGAGAGAAAGGCCACAGAAAAACCCGCGGTTCACGGAGCACGAGCATCATGACAACCAGAAGCGACCGGGCCTTGCAGGATTCCATGGGGAGGCCGTCGGTGTCTATGATTCCCTCGCGGAACTCTTCCATCATGGAACCGCACCCTCGGGGGATCTCTCCCAACCCGGCCATTCCAGGGTGCCTCCTGTGTCTGCAGCAGTCCTTGGTAACGGTGCTCCAAGCCTTGGGGGCCTGACGGAAGAGCCCTTTGGGGGTGCACTGGCGGCGCTTCCAGAGTGTTACACGCCTGCCACTGGTGTGAGGCAACGGAGGAAGGGAGTCGTCAGGGACTGCGTAGCTCGCGTCCTCCCAGGGGGTGCCCAGGCCGAGCGACCACACCACTGCTGCCCACAGCATGTTGTAGACTAGATTGGTTGCGTCTAGCCCCAGAGACATGTTAAACAAGAAGCCCAGGTGCGACCAAGCCTTGCGGTCGAGCATGCCCGGCTGTCGCGGCGTCGTGGCCAGTGAGAATTCGTGAGGGTGTAACCCGGACATCAGGTATATGAGAACGTGAAAGGCAGGCGTCGAGAGGATATCGTGGAGCCCTCCCGAGATTAGCTTACCCAGGGCCTCCCAGTCGAAGTGCTCGTCCAGGGGCGTGTTGTAGCGCTCGGCGAAACCGGTGGCCTGGGCGTCACGCGCTTTCTTCTTGGCAGCGTCCAGCTCGCTCTGCCCGCTCCCCCCCTTTGCGTCGCAGCCCCAGGCGACGGGCGAGGGCATCCATGCGGCGAGGTCCTGGAGTGGGTCAAAGCTCTCGTCGATATCCAGGGAGAGCCTGTGGCCCACGGGGGCGCTGCCACGAAACCGGACCCAAAGGCGGGTCAATCGCCCGTACTCTGAGAATACGCGAAGCTGGGACCAGGTGGCGTTGGCGAACATACGTCCGTCTCCCAAGATCAGGATGTTCCGCTTAGCCCTGGTGATTGCCACGTTCAGGCGCTTGGCGTCATCGACGATCCCGTTGCTAGTTCCCGTTGCTCCGCCGCGTAGTTAACACGATTACGATGTCCGCCTCGCCTCCCTGGCTGGAGTCGATTGTGGTGAGTTTGAGCGCCCCGCTCTTCATGTGCTCGCCCGCAATCTGTCGTAGTCCAGGGAAAGAAGAGCTGATAGCAGCGTGGACAGCATGGTCCTCTCGGAACACGTGTTGCCAACGTTGAGTGTCCACCCTGTGGCCTTGAGGGGGTTGTCCAGGGCCGGGTGTGTCCTGTCCATCGCGCCTAGGGCCGTCTCTCCCCTTGCCGGTCTGCCCTTTCCTGCTTCCTTTAGCGTTACGCAGGACGCCGGAGAGGTGGCGAGGACCCTGCGGCCACCCATCCATGAGAATAGCCGTCTGGAGCTGGTATCCGACCACAAGTCTGACAGAGGTGCCATTGTTGAGCTCGGGCAGAAGAGCACGCGCGATGTCCACGGCCTGAGCTGCCTCTGGAAGATTGGCAAAGCCTGGTTGTAGGTCTGAGGTGACCTCCCAGGAGGGTGTGTGAACCATCAGGAAACGGTGCTTGTCTGCGCTTGGCAACGGATCTAGCTGTTCGAGGGTGGCGCGGAGGTCTCCTTCGTCAGACTCGGTGAGCTTCGCCAGCGCTGTCAGTCGCCCGGGCTCCCAAGCGCTAATGCCTCTCCAGGGGATGCCTTCAACGATTGGCCGCTCGCTGAGCGGATCCAGGATACCAGACTTCATGCCTTTCCCGTAGTAGGCTGCGTTCGGGAAGGCGAGCAGCTGCGGATGCATCCGATAGCAAATCGAAAGGTGAACCACGGGCGATTCTTGGCCGCGGAGCGCGCGAAACATCCTGTCGAAGATGCTGACGCAGAGCCCTAGGTCGTTCGCCAGCTTGGAGAGCACCGTGGGGGGCAGCTGGTTCGGGTCTCCAACGAGGACCAAGGTCCCATCACTGTTGATCAGGTTTACCATGGACATGAGCGCATGGGGTTCTGTGGCCTGTCCAGCCTCGTCGATTACCAGGAGGACAATGTGGGGGCTGTCTTTTTGACCGAGGGCCTCTGACGCCTCGTGCGTAGACATGATTACCCTGGCCTCCCGTAGTAAGCTCGCCTTGTAGGGCCTGAAGTCCTGGCTCTTGTCCCCGTCCTGGAACGGGAAATCTCCGTGGGCGTTCCTGTAGTGACCTTCAGGCGTCAGGTCGACGAGTGCCTCATTGACACGGTCCTTCTTTGCCAAGCGCACGAAGTTATCAGGGAAACCCGTGTCTGGATCGAGGCGCCGCTGACGATGTGCTTCGATCATTGCCAGAGCTGGTTGGTCCACCGCTGCGTTTGAACCTGCTGCCAAGGCGACCGCGTGTCCAGGGCGTAGGCAGGAGCCCCACATGTCTAGGCAGGCTACTGAGAAGGTGGTCTTGCCCGTTCCAGGGGGTCCATGCACTAGTGCGGCGTGGTGGCTCAAGGTGGCCTGCAGGGCCCTGGTCGCGTCGCTGTTCGGCCTGTGCTTGTCCAAAACCCTGTGGAGGGTGTCCAGGCTGGGAGTAGGACGCACTCTCTGAAAGACAGAGCCTGTCGCCTCTGAGATCTCCTCATCAGAGAACGCCCTCAGGCCCTGGGGGAGAAGCGGCGCCTGCTGTAGTAGGCCGTCTCCGACAGCCTGCGCGTGGTCGGCGTCGGGAACGCCCCGGTCCAGGGCGGCGGCCGCCCTGGCCCTAAGCTCAGCCCCAGTGAACGAGTGTGCCCCAGGTCGTTGGCCAAAAGTCGTTCGGACCGTGGGGCGTGCACAAAGGCCAAGAGAAATGTCACCGGGGACAACTAGTGGGCAAACAGATCCGCTGGGTTCTGGCGAAGGTAGTAGATCTGGTCGAGCGCCGAGCATTGCCGCCAGAACTGGATGTCAGAAGGGGCTTCGTCCACGCGATACCAGGGAACATCATCGCTAGGGGGGCGTTTCGCCTTTGTCTCGTCTTCGTGGAACTGACTACCCTTCCCACTATTGTAGACCACAATGCACCTGTTAGAGGGGTACCTGGCGGAAGGGCTGAGACCTAGCGTTTGGGCGTCCTTGGGGTGGATGGGGCCTCCCAGAGCAGGTGGCCACCAGACTGTGACGTCTGCGATCTTGTCAACTGTAGGGCCCGTGACGGAAATATACAGCCACCTGCTCTCTTTGTCGCGTTCCAGGGGTCTGGATGCAACCTTGTACATTGAGGGCCACTCCAACAAGAAAAGCTCTTTACCGTCGGGTAGGTTCACAGCATTCCGCAGCCGAAAGGTATCCAGGTCCTCCAGGTCAGTGTTGGCATCGATCTTGGAGACGCGAACTCCGAGAGCACAGTTGCCTCTCCTGGCGAGATCCTCTCGAGTGGAGCCTTTACCATCGTCCACCGTCTCGACCGAGGCCTGGCTTTCCACCTAGGCGATTATCCTTAGCGTTTGTCCTCGGTCCTGGAGAGAGTAAGGCCATTGCGAGGGGAGTCGAACGGCGCCGATCAGCTCCCCGAGCGCTGCCTTGGGATGGACCCTAGAGTGCAGGGGGCCCAGCGGAACTGAGTAGAGACTGGCGACCTCTGAGGCCGCCTGCATGGCCAGCGACTCATCCAGGGCAGCTGGGCTTGTCGGGGAGAGGGCGTCGACCTCCGTCGCACTGTCTTCGGCCAACAGAACTGTTCGCTGCTGACAGGGTGGGCCCCAGGCAGGAGGAGGGCGAGGCGGCGGGGGCGGAGGAGGAGGCATACCCGAGGTGCCTGTAGCCTGTCCAGGTGTGGGATGTGGCCCGATGGTCGATTTCGCTCGCATCCTGTTCCCGTCGCCGCCCTTGGACAGCCTGAGGCCTTCTCTTGCGGCGCCCCGCCTGTCCATCATGTGCGCCCGCACTCTCTCCGGGTCCACCCCGGTGCCCCCGGGGCAGTTGCGCGTTGGCGGATCGTCCCAGAGGGGGTAGGTAATGGGCACGTGTAGCGCGCCATCTGGGATCGAGATGCCAGGGGGCGAGCGGACCCCTTCACGAGTAACCGAGGGCTGGACTGGCCTCCAGCCGTGCCATGGCTTCCGCACGAAGGACACCTGGTGAAACGCATCATAGGCTTCCCCTCCACAATTGCTCCAGAGACTTCCAGGAGTGACGAAAATGTTCGGGTCTGGCCACCCGTCCTGGCACCGTGCCTCCGACATCTCGTAGTGCTTCTCACTTAGGATGTGCTCTGTGTCGTCAACGGGCCCCTGGCAGATCTCGCACCGGCGCCGCCAACCGCCGTGGAAATAGACCCAACGCATGCAGGGACAAAAGCGGGCCAGGAAGACACGCGTGCCCATGCGCTCTGGCGGCCCGTCGTCACTGCACGGCGGGCAAGAGGGCCATCGACGGATGGGACCTTGGTTGTTTTTGGGCAAGTATTGAGAGGAAAATCGGCGGCCGCATGCTGGAGGACGGGGTGCTGCTGACCTGGTAGAGGCCGGGAGTCCTGCGAGCGAAGCGGCAACGCGATATTGAATGAGAGATGTGGCCGGCGCCTCGGCGAGAGCACGGGGCCCAGTGAAAGCTGTCTTCTGTTTCCGCCGTTTGCCCTCCCCTCCTCCTGCTCCTCCGTGCCCTCCTTCCGTCTTCCTGGGGCCCCTCCTGTTTCTCGCAATCCTCACCGTTCCTTCCTCTTCCTCCTTTGTCTCCTCCGTCCCGCCTCCTGCTTCTTTTCCTTCTCTGCCACGCGGGCCCATTCGGCGCGCGGACCAGCCGAGCCAAGGACGACGGCTCAGGTCAATCAGAGTGTCGGAGGTTGGGGGGTGAGATCGAAGTGGAACGGAGAGCCCCCCTACCGGGAAATCGATTTCGGTTTCGTGTTCGTGCGTGCCGTGCGGGCGAGGCGAAGCTGCGCGGGCGGGCGAGAGGAAAGTCTCCTGTGGCTGAGGCGCGGCCGGACCAAATGATTCTCCGCCGGGCGGCCGGCGGCGCGCGGTGTCCCGCCGGTGCCCCGCTGGTGTCCCGTCGGTGTCCCGTCGGTGTCCCGATGATGACGTTGATGATGATTATGATGATGATTAGGATGATGATGGTAATGATGATGATGATGATGATGATGAGATGATGTTGATGATGGCGATGATGATGATGATGATGTTGATGTTGATGATGATGATGATGACGTCGATTGTGATATCGATTGTGAGATCGGTAGTGAGACCGAATGAGACAGCGAATGAAGTCTTCTCTCAGGTTCTCCTCCACCACGCACAGTGTTGCGCCGCTTCCGGGGCCGATCCACGGTGCAATGTCGCGCCGCACCGAGGCCCCTGAAGGACGTAGAGAAGGCCCCCGTATCTTGATTATTGTTTCTGGAGGGCCCTGCTCGCGTCCGGGCCCGTGCCATCTGAGTGGGGGCAGAGCAAGAGGTAGATCGAAGCTTTCCGCTTAGCGGGGTTCGGCGCAAGCAAGGTACCTCGTCCTTGCCGCGCCACTCCCGCGCTCGTATTGATCCGCCCAGTACAGGCTAGGCTTTGCCAGCCGCTCCCCCCGAGCGCGCGCCGTTCCTTCGGGCGGCCGCGCGGGCGCCATGGCCGTCCAAGCGTATCTGTTGGAGCACCGCGTCCATAACATTTCGTGGCGCACCGCCCTCAATGACCATTCTTCCACGCGCCCGAAGGTGCACGGAGGGCCCGTGGTCAGCTCCGTCAAGAACTGCAAGGAATTCGCTGCGCCAGGCCTTGCCAGTGCAGAATGGCGGTGCACCCTGACTTTGCCGAACAGCTTTGCAGCGGGAGATGGCCGTCGGGTTGAGGTTACAGGGAAAGGCGCAAGCAAAAACGAAGCGTCGGAGATCGCTTGCCTTCGAGCCGTCGCTTCGCTCATCAGCGAGTCTCCGAAGGATTTTCTGCTCCGACCTGGGCACTGGAAGGTGTCGCCGGACCAGCTGGTGGCCAATTTGCCCGGCGCCGACGCGGGGCACCAGGCTTTGCCAGCGCGCGCCCCTTCGCGCCTCCGGGGTGCCGGCGAGGAGGCTGGCACGCTTGACGCTGGCGCGCGCATGGTTGCACTTTTGCAACAATGCCTGGACGCGCATGGCGGTGAGTTCGATCCATCTCAGATTTCACGCAACAAGATGGGGTTCAAACCGGAGGACGAGCGCGTGTACCACAAGTTCAACAGGCTCTTGGTTCCTGGGGGGCTCAAAACTTTCATCGAGAGCCACCCCGATTTCACGTGGAGGCCCAAGGGCAAGACGGGAACGGTCATCGCATGGGCACAGGGGGCACGGCAGCTCGCGTTGGACAACGTGCCGCCAGAGGACGACGCGCGAGCACCAGGCTTTGCCAGTGCATCGGCCAAGGAACAGGAGGAGTGGCGCTGGACGCCTAAGGAACAGGACGAGTGGTGGAGCTGGACGCCCAAGGAAAAGGAGGACTGGTGGAGCTCGCAGAATGCTAGCGCCACGGCCGCCGCCGTCGGCTCCAGTTTCGAGGTCGCGACACCAGGCTTTGCCAGTGCATCGGCCGCCGCCGTCGCCTCGGGCGCATCCGCCACGCATTCAACCGGGGAGTGGCTCAAGGCCAACAACCCGTACTATGCGAACGTGGAGTGGCGGAGCTGGCAGAATGCCCGCGCGTCGGCCGCCACCGTTGGCACGGCGGCAGGGGCGCCCCCCCCGCACGAGGACTTCATGAAGATGCTCTCCGACGGAAGGCAGCTGCGGAGGCCATTAGAGGGAAATCCATGGGACGAGTTGTCTTGACTCCCAGTGTCTCGATCGCGCCGAGCAAGACGTAAGTGCAAGGGGGGGGCACGGGCTGCGCCAGGCTTTGCCAGCGCCGAGTGAAAATTGTCTGCAATTCACTTTTCCGTTCCAGTGTCTCAAACCGCTCTTCTCCGAGAGGAGGCGATCGAAGCGCGGCGCAAGGGGGAGCTCCGGCCAGTCTCTGACAGCGCGGAGAAGCGAGACGAGGAGTTTTGAATGAAAGAGGAGGAAAACATGAAGATCCAGGAGGCCATGGTGTCTTTCATCAGGAAAGATCTGAAGTGGACGCACCGCGAGCTGCACGATTCCCTGCTGGAGGCTGAGGTCGCGGTGCCTGTCGTGCCTTCCATCCACAACTACATTTCCGCTCTCCACGCGCTGTGCGGAGACGCCGATGCCGGCTTTCTCCCGCAGTCTTTCAAGTCCCACTCCAAGAAGAAACTGCAGGCCACCCTTCGCATACTCGGCCGCGCGGGCCTCAAACTCGGTGGGGGAATCGATGACCCGAAGCCCGTTCTGGCACAGCGACTGGCGCGCTGGCTCAACCGAGTTCTGGCGGCAGGTCGCCAGGTACCCGGGGAGGCGTCGGGCAGCGATGGCGACAGCGTGGATGATCTGGGGGAGCGCCCACGGCCACAGAAGCCGATCTTGCTGGAGCACACGGCAAGTGTGGGGGAGATCTCGCAGAATGCCGTTGTCACGGCAGAACAAGCGGAGAGCGCACTCGGCAGAACGTTGGCGACGGAGATCGACATTGATTACCCCGACGCCGTGGATGCAGACACAAAGGAGGAAGAAGAGGCACTGGCGGGCCACCGTGTCAACCCGACCGGAGTGGATTATACGTGCATCGCTTGGCAGCCACCGGCGCCAGACATTGCCAGCGCCGCCGCAGTTGGCTGGCCAGCCACTCTACCTGCTCGCCCCTTGGAGCGGTCTGACTTCACGTGCTCTAAATCGGGTGTCGCTGCGAAGTTGCGGGGTGGCCTGGCGGAGCTCGGCAGAACATTCCAGTCCGAGATGGCGGCTGCCCCGTCGGATTTCGACGCGGCCACGCAGACTTTGGACCCGACTCAAAAACTCTTCGCGCAGACGCTGGCAGAATGGGCAGACAAGCGGGTGGCCTGGCGCCAGGCTTTGCCGGCAACGAGCGGGGCCCCAAAAATCGGACCGGCGCTCAGACTGACGGTTCTGGGCACGGCCCGCACGGGGAAGACGCACACTGCCCAGATCGCCATCAACCAGGTCCGCAAGAAGTTCGGGTCGTACGACAGTGTCCTCACCATGGCCTTCTCCGGCGTGGCAGCGGCGAACCTCGGGGGCGGAGCGAGCACGATCGACAGCATCTCCCACACGAACCGCGATTCCGCGAGTGACGACTTGGCTGGAGACAAGTTGGATGATCTCGTCGACCTGCTCGAGCACGTGGAACTGTTGGTTGTGGAAGAGGTGTCCACGTGCGGGGCCGCCTCTTTCGAGATCGTCAGCACTCGTATGCAGCAGGTGGCGCGCGTGCTGTGGCGCAGACGGTTTCGCTGCCCACCGCCGGAAGACATGGGCCCGTTCGGCAGCGTCGGCGTCGTTCTCATGGGTGACTTCGCACAACTGCCGCCAGTGCTGGCCGCTAGCTTGCTCCCGGGCATGCCTCGCGTGGGCGCGGGCGGCCCGACTGATCGAGCCATGGCGCTGGCCGGCCAGAAGACCTTCGCCGAATTCGAGGACGTCCTACGTTTGCGTCGTATCCACCGCCGATGCATTCAAAGAGTCGACTATGAGACTCAGAGATGCGGCGATCACAACGGAGGATTACGCTCTGTGGAAGACCCACGAGTTGGACACGATGAATGGCTCGGACCTTCAGTCTGCCCACACTTGCGCGTGGCAAGGCGGTGAGTCTCTCGTCCGCGAGGGGTTGGTTCTCGTGCCGGAGAACCAAGCTGTCGGGAAGATCAACGGTAAGCAATTGGCAGCCAGGGCACCCCCTCACGGCGCGCCAGGCATTGCCAGCGCGGGGGGCGTCGTCGCGAGGACAGAGGCACGACGCAACGACCCGCGCGGATTACACAAGAGTGCCGATGACTTCCGGCAACTCCGCAGGGCGCTCCACCTGTGCGTGGGGGCGCGGGTGATGTCAACGCAAAATTCTTTGCGGGGCGCCCCCACTGTGCCCCTTGGGCCCATGAGTGGGGCTCGGGGGGTGGTCGTCGCCATCGCGTGCGCCTCCCCAGGGGAGCAGCGAACTGACCAGAGTACACTCGCTGGGGTCGGCCATCCCAGCCCCGCCCTCGGAGCGTTTTCCCGGGGGGAGCCCGCTTGCCCAGTTCCTGACTTCGCGGTCGTGCATTTCCCCGCGTACACGGGCCCCGCTTGCTTCGACAATCCCCCAAGGACCTGGGTACCGGCCCCCTGCGCAGAGGTGCGGCACAAGACCTTGCAGTCGCTGACTCGCGCCGGCATACCCTTGCGCCTGGCATGGGCGCTCACCATCCACAAGTCGCAGGGCATCACGGCGCACGAGGGCCGCGTCGTCTCCTGTGGTTGTTGTCGAGGACCCAACCCGGTGGGCAAGCTCGGGATGGCCTTCGCGGCATGGGCCCGTGTCACGAAGTGGGAGTCTATGGCCTTTCACAAGCCCCCACCCTTGACGGACTTTCTGTCCGCGCACCTGACAAAGGACTTCTTCGCCAGGGCGGAGTTCGAGAGCAAGGCAGACGCCATGTTTGCCAGACTGCTCGAGCGAAGAGGCACTTCTCCTGAAGCATTAATGGCTGAGCGCGAGCAACACTTCCGGACCACCGCGCTCGCAAAGGAAGGGCGCGAACCGAATGGTGCTGAGCTGGCAGATCTGCGGGCAATGCTGTCCGCGGTGGGCGTCGCGCCTGTCAGTGACAGCGCCTCCCGGTACTGCGAGGAGCAATCGGGCCGCAAGGCCACCGGCCTGCGGAATATCGTAGCCTCGTTCCGCGCACAGAAACCGAAGAAGAAGCCGGGCCAGGATTTGCCAATCCGCGGGAAGAGCGGCTCCGGCGGGAAGACCTCGTCGACGCAGACGGGCACTCAGGGGCCCGCGGCTTCGGAGGCGGATGCCGCGGCTGAGACCTCTGCGGCGGCGACGATGATCGACGCGGGCTTCAAGGAGGTTGACATCGCCCGTGCGTTGGAGCAGACGTCGTTCCAGTTCCGGCAAGCGCTGGTGCTTCTGCTCAACGGCCTGGACGCGCAGCGCACAAAGTACGACGCACTCGAACGGTTCCGCCGCCATTCTGCCAAGACGGTCCGGGCTCTGGACTGCGAAGTTTTGGGGGGTGGCGGAGTATCAACGCAGTACTCGCAGCGCGCGCGCAGTGAGCTGCAGTTCGACGCGCATGTTCGGGACCTGGGGCAGCATGCGGGCCGAAACTCGGGTGCGTGCTTCTGGCTATGCCTGGCAGCAGGCCTCGCCGAACGCGGGCCAGACGTTCTCGCCCAGGTCTTGCCAGGCAGCGCTCCAGCACGTCGAGCGGCAGGCCAACTGACAGCACAGGGTGTGCAGCGGTGTGTCGACGCTGGCGTGCGTCACTCGCCTTTGGGCGTGGCGGCGGAAGCTCTGCGGACCCAGTTCTGCGGCGGCGAAGCCGCCGTGCTGCTCAGAGCCGACATGAAGAACATAATCTACGCAACCTTTGCTGGCCTGCATGTCCGGGGCCCCGTGCGCACCGAGGCGCTGTGCACTCGCTGGGTGCAGAAGCTGGCCACTAAAGAGTACGCGGACGAGTTGGTGGTGATGTCGGTCGCCTTGGAGTTCGGCATCCGCATCGCTGTCGCCCCCTTCGCTCCACCGACGGCGCTGGCGCAGTGCGCAATCACGTCCTATGGGCCAGAAAACGCCACCGTCGTTGTTCACATGGGCAACAATGATTTGCATTATGTTCATCTGTCGCGCGAATCGTGATGGCGCCGGGCTTTGCCAGCGCAGCTGTTCCAGCGGGCACGGGCTGCGCCAGGCTTTGCCAGCGCAGGGGCTTTCCCAGAGGGCAGGAGCTTTGCTATAGTGCTGTTAGGGGGCACGGGCTTTGCTGCAGTGCACGGGTTTTGCCAGCGCAAGGCCTTTCCCAGCGCACGGGCTTTGCTGTAGTGCTATTAGGGGGACACGGTGTATGCCAGGCTTTGCCAGCGCTTCGGTATTCTCTGACTGCATGAGGCACGCTTTCGCTGGGCTTCCAGCCGTTTGCGCTGTTTGAGCAAGGGAAAAAGAGCTATGATGGCGGTACATCGGTCTCGACCGCCGAAGGGCAGCCGTTGAGCAATATTTTAAAGCGATTTAGTCAGTGGCGACAAGAGGGGCTTCAGCAGGCCTCCGACAAAAAAATCTCCACTGGCATCGTCAGGAGAACAATCACCACTGTTGCCCATTGCTCGGCCCCTCCACCCCCCCCCAACCTCCTTATCACCCGTAGGGTGGTCGTATAGGTAATGAATTTGACGGCTCTAAGACTGAGTGGAGCTCCTGTTGGTGCTTTTGTATACCACCGGAGGCCTTTTTGGGCTGTCCTGGGGCCCTCGTGGGCTGTCTGGGGGGGCTTGGGCCGTCCTGGGGCTGTGTTGGGGCTCTCTCGGGCCCTCTCTGAAGCATACCGTGGCTCTGTTGGGGCCCTCTTGGAAGTCTTTTAGGGGTCTTTTGGGCGCTCCCTGGCTTTCTTGGCGCTTTATTGGCCCATCTTGGGGCCCCATTGGGCCGCCTGGAGGCCATCTCGGGGCGACCTCGGAAGCTCGCAGACCATTCTTGGGCCGTTCGTGGCCTGAAAAGGCGAGAAGCACAGAGTCGTTCAAAAACCAATGGAAAATTAAGGTTTTTGGCCTGCTGAGGCCGTATTGGAGGTCTTTGCGGGGGCATCCTGGGTCGTCTTGACCCCATGTTTGGTCCTGTTGGAGCACCCTGGGGCCGTCTTGGGGCCTCTTAAGCCTTGCAGAGGACGTCTCGGAAGTGCCTTCTGCTGTCTTGGGCTCCCGATGTAGGCCTCGTGTCGCTCTCTTCGGGGTATTTTGGGCCGCCTCGAAGCATTGTGGGGCTCTCTTGGGGGCCTGTGGGGTTCATGTGGGGTCCATGTGGGGGGGTGTCGGTGACATGCCGGGTTTTTCCTTGTAATTTGATAGGTAGAAGGAATGAATATATATATATATATATATATATATATATATATACATATATATGTATGTATGTATGTATAATAATAATAATAATAATAATAATGATAATAGTAATGAAAATATTAATAATAATAAAAGTAATAATAATAATAATGATAATAATAATAATAATACTCATAATAATAATAATAATAATAATAATAATAATAATCACTCGCATCCGATCGGAAAGCTCCTGGGTGATCTTCTACGTGACGAGCTGGGCGGTCAGACGCCACGGGGCTACCTCTAGGGATCCACTCCTCGCCGCTGTCAAGGCAAACGTCATCGCCCTTGCATTCCTTGAGGTAGGCGACTGCACCGCGAAGGAGGTCTGCGTCATCGGTCTCTCCGTGCGAGGCGCCACTAGCAGGTGCAGCTGGCCCAAACGTCTGAACAATGATGCGCGTTTGGTCCACATCGCGAAGCTTGAACCTCTTTCTTGCCGCTGTCCTTGGCGCCGTAGACGTCATTGCGGGGCTGCGTCCGTGGGCATCCTCCCTCTTTGACCCCCATCCTGTCGACGCGGGTCTGGTCATCGTCGCTCACAACGTCCGTATCTTCTGCACCTGTCTGACTGGTCAAGGACAAGAGCTCTCTCTCTCTCTCTCTCTCGAGTTCCTCGAAGGCCTCTGCATCTCCATCATCATCTTCCACCATACCCGTCGACGGCTCAAAGCCGGTGGGCGCTTCCTCGGGTTACCCCCGAGCACATCATGCCGCGGCGGGGGCACGCTCACGGGATCGTCCTCCTCCTCGAGTGCGGCCGCGCCCACATCAGCTGGCGCCCCCCTGCAGTCCTCATCCATCTGATACAGCGCCATGCCCCTCACGGTAGCATTGGCGGCCAGCAACTTCTGCGGGGTTCTCGCGCGCATCTCGCGATGGCCTCCATGGGGAGCCCCAATGTGGACATCTTGATATGGACCCCGTGCAGGCCTGCATGATGAAATTCTCTCGCTTGCGGAAGCGGTGGAGCAGCCTCCAGCTCAGGGATTGGCCACTGACGCCGAGGTACTCACTCCCGTGAACCGCCCCATCGGGGCAGCTCGCCATCATCTGCTTGACGACGCCCTTCATCGTGCCCGCCATCGTACCGTCGTGACGCTGCACCACGTGGCGGAAACAAGTGCCGAGCGCCAGGATGACGAGGAGCCCAGCAACCGCCATGTCTGGTGCCCCGGCGGGCGCGACCGCGGAAAAGTGCATGTGAACTCGCGATCGGCTCCAGCACTCTGGGGCTCGCTGGGGACTGGGTCTGGCCAGGGGGCAGACGGTAACCCCCCAATGACGCATTAACCGGTTGAGTCACACACCTACGGGGAAACGGCGGAGCTTTGCCGAAGGAGGCCAAAACCACCTCCACCCCACGGTGTTATATTACATGCTTGTTGTTTCGTGGCGGGTGCAAGGAGGAGTTGACAAAGGTCGGCCACACGTAAGACACGTAAGAATGAACATACGCAAGAAACATGTATGGTGCGTAGCTTTAGGGGGGCCGTGGGGGCCTAAACAACCGCGCAAGCCGCTGCTGTCGCATCGCATCTGCGGTCGGTTGGACTCGCCTCAAAACATCGCAAGCGCGGGCAAATGCGGAATGTTGCCAACTGGATTCGGGCGCCCCGAAAGAGACACACCGAAGATGCTGAGAAAACAAACGCTGCTGGGCGCCTCCTCGAGGTCGGGAACTGCCGGGCCGCATCGCGATGACATCTGACTAGGTCTGGCGTCGTAGCCCTTTCTGGGGCCCCCGCCGAACCCTCGCGGACGCCAGTAAGTTTCAATAGTGAAGCATTTGAGTGAATGGTCAGGTGGGGATGGAGCTTACGGAAGTTATGGGCAGCTGTAGATTTGGGAACCATCCTGAAGCGGCAAGCATGCAGCCCGGTTGACCAGGGCCCCATCGGGAATTCAAGGCGCGCTGTGCGAAGGGGGCCTCCAACCCAAGTGCGTGCAGACGAGCGCGCAAGCCTCTGTTGTGTGTGTGTGAATGTGTGTGTGTGTGTGTGTCTGTGTGTGTCTGTGTGTGTCTGTGTGTGTTACGCGAGGCCGAGTCTAAACCCAGAGACAGAACTCCCCAGACCCCCTGTGGGCCAGCACCAAGGGTCTTGAAGGGTCACCCTCACGTGTAGACGAAAAAGAGGGGTTGGATAATCAGCTGCATGCGCATGTTTTTCCATGCTCCAGACGGCTGGGGGGCGCCAGGAGCAGTCATGCAGGAGCAGTCATGTATCAAGAGAAATACCCAGAGGCGACGACGAAGCCAGCTGCATGCAGCATGTTTCGAAACCCTCGCGTGGCGTCCACGAGTGGCTACGGGATCCCGAGAGACGTCTCCAAGGCGTCTGGTCCAAGACCCAAACACGGTGGCCAAGTGCGCCGATGACAACCGCACATTTTACATGTCCGCAATACGGATCCGCACAACTCAGCCTTCCACGCGACACATTCGTAAGTCGGAGCATCGACCAAAGTATGGCCGATCTGGGGCCAGGGCTGGCGGCGCGCAGAAGGGGGTAGCGCGAGGGGGGCGGCCTTCTTGGAAGGTGGGGGGCCTGCTTAGACGCCCCCTTGGCTTCAAAGATGCCTTCTTAGAAGCCTACGCCCTTCTGGGAAGGCACCTGCCTTCTAAGGAGCGCCCCGCCTCCTTAGAAAGCTATCCCCCTCGCGCCACCCCCTTGTGCGCACCGCCAAGAGGTCCTCCGCAAGGACCGAGGTGTCTCTGGTTGTCTCTGGATGTCGTGGGATGGCCCCGGGTGCCTCTGGGTGTCTCTGGATGTCTTGGGCCGTTCCTGGGTGTCTTTGAATGTCTTTGGACGCCTCTGGACGTCTTGGGGCAAGCTGCCGAGGGAACCCGTCCTGCACACGTCGGGGCGGGCGCGCGCGGGCGCGCGGCGCTCCCGAGGCAGCAGCCGCCGCAGCCCGTGCGCCCAGGGCCCTCGCGGAGCCCGGCGGGAGGGCCGGAGAGCGGCCGGGCCGGGGGCGGCGGCGGCGGGCTGCCGAGGCCATGGGAGCCCCCACTCGCCGGCGAGCGAGGGGGGGGAAGCGAGAAGGAGAAGGCCTTCTCGGGAGGCGGCGGGGCCTCTCAGAAGCCCTCGGGCCTTCTTGAGGAGCGTTCCGCGCCTTCGGGGAAGTCTTGGGCAGCTTCTCGGAAGGCCGGGGGTCTTCCAGGCCCTCTGAGAAGGCCTTCTCCCTCTCACTTCCCTTCCCCCCATCGCTCGCCGCCGACACGAAAAGGACGTGCGCGCCCAGCCACGTACATGAATACGGCCCTCTAGTCCCCGAGGGCAGCCTCGTGTTGCGAGCGTTCGCGCAATACGTACTTTCGAAACCAGCGTGGACTAATGTACGTGTACGTCCGTTTGTCGCTCCTGAGAGGTGTGCGTTTCGGGTCGGACAGATGGGAGGGGGCAGGGAATACGAGGCGGAAGTATATCTGATGAAGGAGATCCTGGAGGCATCGCGCAACAGCTTGAGACACAATTTACGTGGGGTGCACGTGGGGTGCACGTGGGATGTACGCCAGGTTCCCGTCGGACTACGTCGGATTTGCGTCGGACTCACGTCGGAACATCACCGCGGTCCATATTTTGAGCGGCGGAAGTGCGGACTAGATAATACAACTAGTGCGCGCCGCGCGAGACCTCCAGAATTCTCCTCGTAGTACATCCATGTCCAGTGCCTGGGGAGCTGACATCCTGGGCCCCCAGCGGGCGGTGGGCCGAATCTATCCAGATCCACCGCCTGCCAGAGCCTCCGAATCGATCCCCTGGGCGGTGGTTATGGATACGTTTCCGCATCGCAGGGAAGACGGGGGGGTACATCGCGGATGGCGGATCAGCCGCAGCGGGTCGCCGACCTGTGGGGTCGGACGAACGGGGAGGGAGACCGCAAAAGGAGGGAAGCGGATGGCGAAGCAGCCGCAGCGGGCCGCCAAGGCGTATCGGGGCGGACGAACGCGGGGCGGGGGTCAGGCAAGAGGGGGGGTTCGCGGCTCGCGAACCAGCCGCAGCGGGCCAGAGAAGCATTGGGTCGGAAGAAAGGGGGTGGGCAGGACCGTTTTGTCCAGCGCAGCGTTCATCGACATATCGTTGCGGCAGCTGGGTGCGCGTGGAAATCCTATTTGGAGGCCGCAGTGACTGGTTCGTAACGCGGGGTCTGGCGTCGGAGGTAAACGGCAGGACGTGCGCCTGAAGTGACTCCGGCCTGCTTCGCTGGAATGGGACCGAATGTGATATATGAAAGGGCGAACGAAGCTGCCATCACCGGGAAGAGCCAGGGTCCCTGCAGGGGCGGCAGGTGCCCCTGTAGCGCGCTGGCCCTCTAGGACTCAAGGAGAACCCGGAACGGGCAGCAACATACGCATAGTGATTCAGTACACGTGCAAAGTTGGAAGAGACAGGGGAGGCAGGAGGTAGGCAGATGGATCAACAATGTGGAAAACAAATAGTGCGACTCAGCACCTCCAGGTGTGGCATATGAAAAGGATCGGTATATGCCAAGACGGTGGTTTGGGATGCAAGCTGAAACTGATGCGGGGGACCGCACGCGGGGCCAGCTTCGTGGCATGATCGGGGAGAGGATGAGGGAGATCCGCCGACCCCTTGGGGTTCATCGGCGTGTGAGATGTTCCCCCTCCCCAAACCCCTCCCCCGGGGGCCCGGTCCGGTCGATTTGGAGGGGGGGGGGGGTCCGGAAATCCCCGGGCGGGGCCGGAGGGGTCATCCGTCCCGAAAATCATGCAAAATCTCTGGAAAATCGTGCAGGGACTCCTGTGGTGGCCTCGACATGGTTCTGGATCCCCAACGAGCGGTCCACGACGCTCACGGTGGCCCACAGACGGGCCACGAGGCGTCCTGGATGGTAGAAGATGTCCCCACGAGCTCTCCCGAGGGCCTCCGAGATGCGTTTCCAGAGGGTTCCGAAACGGAAAAATTGGCCCATTCCAGTCGTGAAACGCATATTTTTTATGAATTCGGCTTTGGGCCTTTCCGATGCATCCGACGGCCCACGAGGCCCCCCAACCCAGTCCCAGACGGTCGCAGAAGCTTCCCAGAGGGTCTCCCACATACCCCTGGAGGGCCCCAAGACGGCGCTCACAGGCGTCCACGACGGCCTCAAAGGGCTCCGAAAACGTTTCCAAGGGCGCTCCAGGAGCGGTCCGAGAGGCCCCCAAGCTCAACATGGTCTCCGGGTGGCCCCAAGACGGGCCACGAGGCGGTCTCGACGGCAGAAGAGGTCCCCACGAGCCCCCCCCACAGCCTCCGACATGCGTTCCAGGAGGGTTCCGAGGCGCAAAAATTGGCCCATTCCCTTCGTGAAACGGAAGTTTTCCACAACTTCCGCCTTGGGCCTTTTCCGATGCCTCCGACGGCCCAAGAGGCCCCCAAAGCCACTCCCAGACGGTCCAAGAAGCTTCCCAGAGGGTCTCCCACATACACCTGCAGGGCCCCAAGACGGGCTGACAGGCGTCCAAAACGGCCCCAGAGGGCTCCGAAAAAAGGCCCCAAGAGCGACCCAGGAGCGGTCCGAGAGGCTCACAAGCTTCACATAGTCTCAGGGTGGCCCACGGACGAGCCACGAGGCGTCCTCGACGGCAGAAGAGGTCCCCACGAGCCCCCCCGAGGGCCTCCGAGAAGCGTTCCAACAGGGTTCCGAGACGGACACATTGGCCCATTCCCTTCGTGAAATGCGTTGTTTTCGCAAATTCGGCTTTGGGCCTTTCCGATGCGTCCGACGGCCCACGAGGTCCCCAAGCCCGCTCCCAGACGGTCCGAGTAGCCTCCAACCCAAGACGGGCTAACAAGCGTCCAAGACGGCCCAAGACGGCTCCGAAAACGGCCCCAAGAGCGCTCGAGCAGCGGTCCGAGAGGCCCACGAGCTCCACATGGTCTACAGGTGGCCCAAAGACGGGCCACGAGGCGTCCTCGACGGCAGAGGGGATCCTTACGAGGCCCCCCCAGGGCCTCCGAGATGCGTTCCAAGAGGGTTCCGAGCCTCCACAGAACGCGCCATGACGTCCAAGAATCCTCCACGAGGGCGTCCTCAACAGCCCAAGAGGGCGTTAAGACGGGACAAGAGGGGCTGACGACGGCACCAGAGATCCCCGAAGACGGGGCGCGCGCGACTCGCGGTCAGATTCCTTGCAACTTGCGTTGTTCCCCGCCGCGCTCGGCGATCGCCTCCGCTGGGCGTTTCGGCGGTTCCCTCCGAGGGGCCCGTTCCGCCGTATAGCACGTGGCGCACACCGCAGGATTGCCTCGGAGGCAATAATTATTCTTCTGGTCTTTCGACAGATGGCTGGCGTCCGTGAACGTAGGTTTGGATCCGTCCGCTTTCCAAGGGCATGCGGAGCAGTCCAACCTCTTTTCTTGTCTTTGTTCGTGGCACGCTCGGCGCACCACCGAGCGATGACCCGAAGCCTTCTTGAAGAAGTGCTTCACTTGCTCATCTGTCAGATGCGCCCTGTCCGTGAATTCTCGCTCTTTCCCATCTGCTTCTTTCGGGCGCGCGGAGCACGTGAGCACTCGCGGCTGATTGCGTTCTCCCTGGCACGTGCGGCACATGGCTGGGCGATGGCCCGCGCCCTTCTCGAATGCATGGTTCAGTTGCTCATCAGTCAGATGCGTCCTGTCCGTGAACTCTCGGCCTCTCCCATCTGCTTCTGTCGGGCGCGCGGAACACCTGAACGCCCGGGAACGCTTGTGATTCGTTTCGCAGTCGCGGCATTTCACTGGCCTATGGCTCTTGCCCGTGTAATAATATTTCCTAATTTGCGATGTTGTCAGATGCGCCGCGTCCGTTAAATCCCGCCCTCTTCCGTCGGCGTCTTGCGGGCACGCCGAACACCTCAGCGGCTGTTGCTGGCGTGCGTTTCGTCGAGCAGTGTTCGTTTCATTCGTGCACTCTTTTTCCTTCTGGGATTGACTCCACTTGTTCCATCCGCCTTTCCTCCTCCCTGAGCACTTCTTGCAGAGCTTCTCCCCTGCGCCCTTCGTCGCGCACTGGTTCGCCGTAATTTCTGCATCTGTCTTCAGGAATTCACAGCAACCCGCGCAACGGATCTTGAATTTGTCTCGTACATTCTCCTGCCACTGGTGAGACTCTTTCCGCGACCTCCTCTTGGATGATGGGCCTGCGCACCTGTCGCATTTGCTTGTCCGCACGAACACTCTGCTCCTTTCGGGTTCGGCCTCCGCCACTCTGGAGACCATCTCGGCCCAGTGGTCACAAGTCGTGCACCACTTCTCCCCTGCTCCCATCAACATCTTCGTGCACTCGCAGCAGAAGCTCGGCCCCGACTTCGCACCGAACTCTGTCGTGCTGAAGTCAGCTTTCTCCTTCACCTTGCGACACTGCCCGCATGTGTTTCGCGGCATCAACCTCTCCTCGATGTCGGGCCACGGCAACGCTTCGCCCCGCAGCTTCAGTAACAACAACCTCGTGCCTTCCAATTCTCCTTGCGTATACGGCTGTCTCGAAAATGGCCGATATATGAGCAGACCCTGTCGAGTCTTCACGCGCGTTATGGCCACGTAGCTCGACATCAAACTCACGTTTCTGCCTTCCTCCAAGTCCGCTATTGCCGCGTCGAGCGTTCGCCCTTGCGCTGCGCGCGCCGTGCACGCCGACCCAGGTGATAATATAAGCTGTCTCCGTCGCACTCCCAGCACGGGCTTCTTTCGATACGAATCCAAATGCCACGTCCGAACACGAGGGACTATGGGATACAGTCCGGGCCCCGGCATCCCTTTCAGCGTCCACTTCTCGGTGTGAAAGTCCAACGCGATTTGCCTCGGCATCTTACGCTGGACTCTCGACGACACGTCCTGCACGTCTTCTGATTCTTCTTCTTCTTCATCTACCACCCATGAATGCATCGTCGCGCGACACCCTCGTAGCAATTGCTTCTCTGATCTGTCCAAATGGTCCGTCAGTACAACTGGCATGCCCACGGCAAGCGGTAACCATCCAGGCATGTCTGCACAGGCCTTGTCGTGGTATCCGAGCCACCGCACTTTGTCTGCTGAGGTGTACGGCCTTTCCTGGTACGTAGCGTGCGCGGCCTTATCCCGCGCATACACCCACGAAATCTGTTTCTGCCGGCACGCAGCCCAGTCCACGGCCCGCTGCCGCGCTACCTTTCACTTCACATCCTGATTCGGATAAATGGCAGCGGCTTCGACAAATTGTGGAAGTGCGAACCGTTCGTCTGCGGCACTGGTGGCTACGAGACATCAAAGCTTTCTTTCCTCTGCACACCGTCCACACTCCAGCCCGTTGTCCTTTGCGATAGAGGCCACGTTCTGCATGCAGGGTAGCGAACCGCACATTGGCTGGTCATGCAACCAAGGCCCTGGAACATCTGTAGGCTTCCCATGCAGAAACTGGTGCGTCCTTTCGGTCAGGGCTCCCCGTCGGAACTCATCTTGTACTGCCAGGAACCACTCGTCCTTCTCTTCCAAACGCTTGCACTCTACCAGTTCCGTCGCCCCCGCCACGGACCCCGACCCCTCGCCCCAGAAGATGTACTGACCATGGTCTTCTTCGGCGCCTGGCGCACACTGCCTCGCCTTCCGTACCCATGACGTCGGAATCGCATTCAATGGAGTTCCGCCAGGAGGTTCCAACTGGTAGTAATCTCCGCAGAATAACACATTGACACCTCCAAACGGACGGTCTACCTTATCGGCACCCACCTTCCCTTGCCTCGCTGCCGACATCACAGACCGCAAGTGCGCATCCAGCTCTGCCAGAAAGTTTGCACTGACCATACTGATTTCGTCAATGGTGAGCCAACGCCACTGCTGAATTCGCTTCGCTGCGTCTACTTTCTTTGCACCTGGCTCTCCGCGCTTCTTACCGGATTCCGCACTGGCGCCGTGCGGAGTCATCCCAAACGCGGCGTGCAACGTGTGCCCATCCAGACTGGACGCGTTCGTGGCTTGTAACGCAGCCACTTGGAAGTCCAGACCGTGCTCCCAGCCCATGACTCCTTCGAAGACGTGTTTCCGTAAGGTCTCGACCACAAAGCTCTTCCCTGCGCCTGGGCCTCCGTGCAGCATCCACAGCAACGGCTCCGAACTGCCGATTGTACGCTCGTCTTCCTGACACTCAGCGATCATCCTGTCTATGACTTTCTCTACGACTTCTCTTTGTTTCTCATTCATATCTATGACGCGTCCGCTGCTAGGTCCGCGCAGTCCTGCTTTCCACCGCCGCAGCTCGTCAGCGCCGCCTGCAGGAACCTGTCTCACTTTGCCTTCCTCAACTTCGCAACCCTCCAACCCGTCACCTCTCATCTTTGTCTGAGAGGCCCGAGCTTCCGCTTCCCGTCGCTTCCACTCTTCCTCTGGCACCTCTACGCGCCCGTCTGTTCTCGCCCACGCTCCTCTGTGGTTCCTTCCATCTCCGCCCGCCGCTCGGCCCCGCACGAGCGTCGACGATGCCATGGCTTCGGCGCTCAGGCGACGCGCGTCTGCAACAGCGCCTGTCGTTTCCCTTTCATCGTCCTCTAAGCGCGTGCCCCCAATGTGCACGCGCCGCCGGACACCTTCGTCGAGCTCGTCGACGTCCACATCTTCGTCGCTGAACAAGTCATCGTCGTGCTTCCTCCCAGCGTCATCCCCCTCGGGACGCACGTCGACGACGCTCGTGAAATTCTGCACATACCTCTTCGATTCCTCGCAAGGAAGGCCGCCATCCAACCACTCACGTGCGGCTTGTGCCAGCGTCTTCTCACCAGTGCACCACTCTGACACTCTCGATACCCCGTCCAAATCTGTGTCTTGCAGAGTGAACGATCGAAAATACGCCATCAAGATGAGCGCGTTCCTATCTGCTTCCCCTTGCCGATGCTTCGGTTGTGGTGCACCGTGAAAGCTCGGGTTCCGCGGACTCTCGTTCCGAACTAACACCCACTTATGCCGTGTCGTTGCCATGCCTTCAACGTCAGGGAACGCTACCCACGCGTCGCAACCGTCGCCGCGAATGACATAATCGATCCCTGCCAAAAACGGTGCTTCTTCCACTCACCTCTGCCGAGCCTCCCGGACCCTCGTCTTGCCGCTCGCTGTGAGTATTGCGTGATACTGACATTCATCCTCTTCGCACTCCGTGTCTTCCTCGACCTCCTCTGCTACCTCTTTCCTTTTCTTTATCTTCGTGGACCACTTTGTCATTTCGATACGCCAATATCGGAAAAGGTATCGCAGTTCTGGGGCCCATTTAGTATCCAACGGTCTCATGCCGTACAGGAATGCTGGATTATTTGAGACTGCGCGCGGCCTTTCTGCGCGCCTACCATCGCGTTCCACATGAACTCTGCCGGGGTCCGGTCGCTCCGACGCCACGCCACACTCTTTTTCTACCATCCTCACCACGTCAAACCCAGGGACCATTGCTGTTCTCGACGTCTTGATACTCTCCGCAGCTGTCACGTCTCGCACATCCGAGTACGCGCGCAAATTCACACTCTCTTGCGCGGACCGCACGATCTCTTTCCCGTACATATCCGAAAGTAGCCGCGTGATGTGGCGGTGCGCCACGTAGGAGGCGCGACGCCCTTTCACTTTGTCCGCCAACGCATGGTGTCCTCTCTTACACTCTTTCACCTCGTTGAATGACGACGCCAGACGCTTCGCCCCATAGTCGCACGCATATCCTGCTTGGGCGTTCTGCGCGCGCTGTGCCGCGAGCACGATATGTTTTACCTCCGCGCCGTCCCAACCTCTCTGCGCATGCATCCCCGTCATGCGTCTGCTCCAAAATTGGGAACCTGTACGGGAGCTGGACATCGGAGTTGAAATTCAATCCAAGGCCGCCGCTCAACAATGCAGGCAATGTCCCGTTCAGGTTATCTTCATGTTGCGGCCCGTGTAGGCATCCAGTCATATCCCTGCGCCCTCCACACGGCATGGAGCGGTTTTTCAGAAAGCCTGGACACAAAAGCACGGTCTTCTCCACCAGCCATGCCGTCCGAGGGAAAAAGCTCTTGCACTTCAATGGGTCGTCATCTCGCTGACAGTGTAACAAGGGCGCAAATTTAGAGTGCCGATGGCTCCACTTGTGTACGTGGTTCTGACGATATCCCTGACCTCTCTGCGCACATTTCCAATACTTTCGCAGCCACCATTTCGCAGCGCTCCCGCTCTCCGACTCTGAGCTGAGCTCTTGGGCCCCCTCTAGCGTTCGCTGCACCTGCGCATCGCTCTGCTTCAGATACGGTTCTGCCTGAATGAGGTCTTCCGTGCCCTTATACGCATCTGCCTCTGCCATTCCGCCACATCTGCGTATACTTGTCGCGACACCAGCCATTTAAATACTGCGTAGCCGCATATCAAACGCTGAAGCTCGCCAGGGGGACGGCGAATGATCTCGTGCAGCGGCGTGTGCTGATGGAGGCATTGGACGAACAACTGAGCGTGCAGGTGTAAACGGCCCGCGGATTTCTGAGCTTCTATGGAGCCGTACACACCGTCCACTCGCCCCGCGCAGCCGCCTACCAGTTTCGCGTTACTACCTGCCAGATCTGCGCAATCAAAGTCGGGACACCGCGGACACCACCGAATCCCGAACAGGTGCTCCAACACCAGCCCTACGATTGTGCGAAAGCCGTCGACGCCCGCCAGAGGATCCCGTGCCAAGCGCTCCAATCGCATCTTGCCTGCTGCTACGTTTTGGCATGCAACCTCCATGGGTATTGCCGTGTTCACATCGTCAGCGTCACCCTCCACCGCCTCGCCCTCGATTGGCACGCCGCATGCGCTTGAAAAACCGGGCTCGAACAATCCGCCATTCGACGGGCCTTGTTGTTCCTGCACCCGATGCCTGTTGACTGGGTCCTTTTGGCGCGACCTACTCAGCCGTACCATGACGAGGTTGTGCCTTTCATCTGGGGACATCGTAAAAAATACAGGGACGCCTTGAGCCACCCGACCAGCGTGGGTATCGTACCGCATAATTGTACGTGCTTCATTTGTTCCTGCGATCTTCTTATTAATGGCCTGCGCTTGCCGCACCATTCTCTGCGCGGTCTCCGGTAAGGATGTGACGAATAACCTCGATGCGTCCCCATTCACTGCGCGCCGTTGTCCAGTGCCTGGATCTGGGTACGTGCCTCGCAGTGCTTCTGCTATGCTTATGGCAGCCTCTTCCATACACGTAAAGTCGCGACCCGATTCGTCCTCCCTCTGCTCATGATCTGCAAACAGTCGCATGCTTGAGGACGTATTCAAGGCGCTTTGGTACAACAAGGACGGCATCGTAAATCCGAAGCGCCAGTCACGTCTGAACTGAGATTCCACGCGGCGTGTCATGATTCGTGTCCACAGCGGAAGTTCCACGCGGGGTGCCTCTCCGACACGGCGGTGTCGGCTCACTTCGGACCATTCTGGCAGATCAAGCATGCCTACTCCAAACTTGAAGCAGAACGGAAAAGCGACGCCGAAGACCCACGGAACGAACTGCCTCATCATGGCCGTGCCTGGAGACACCACGAGGCGCAACCGCATCTTTTCCATCCACGTCCCCCGTCCGTTCACGTCCATGAGCACCAGGTTGTGCCGCTGCGACGCTTCTCCGAGCCTCGCGATTTCCGACACTCCTTTGCATGTGCACCGTACGCGGCCATTGTCTTGGTCGTTCAATAAACTGGTAGCCAGCGCGACAAAATGATCCCGCCATGCTTCGTACGCGAACTGAACTCTCGAACGTTCTTCTGCACGCGAACTTTCGCCACCGCCACCATGCCCGTCCGCGCCCCCTTCATGAACGCTGCGCGTCATGTGCTGCAAAGCTGCTTCCGTCATAGCGTTTTCATCTACCTCGTTGAACGATGACTTCTCCATGACCACCATGTTCGGAATTATTCGATCCATGTCGTCGCAAGCGTCTTGCACCGTCGCCCGTTTCGCATCCGACGGCGTCGCATTCTTTTGCGCCATGATCTTATCCAAATGATTGTCATACGGAAGCAACCGCACTAGTCCGGGCGGGACGCCATTCTCTGGAAGTTGCTCGGCGCGAGCATATACTGCTGCAGCGTCCACGTGCATGTAGGCCCTATGCCCGTTAGCGATCATATTCTTGATGTGGTGCTTCACCACATCCCGCCGCACGGTGGCTTGATGAATGAATGTTGGCAAGTTGTCCTTTGACGTCGCGTCACTCACCTTCAACAAAATTTGCACAAGATGGGAGAGATCGTGGCCCACGCGCGGGACAGGCGCACCACCCGTCTGCTCTCCTGACGCTACCCTTCTCCGAAGCTCTGACAAGATGCCCTGCCATGTGAGGGCGAACGAGGTTGCATTCCCCCGAGCCGCGACTCGCGTCTCCTGCATCCCAGCGACGGAATCAAATGAGTTCTGGTATTTCACCTCCAACGAGAAACAGATCATGGCAGTTATGCACGGACTGCAACAAATCATCTCCATGACGGTCATCCCCTCGTCGTACATGCTTCTCGGACCGTAAAACGACATCAGATCGTTCGCCAAACATCGCGCGGGCATCACCGGAACCATCACCTGGGACGTTTCCTTCCACGCTCGTTTCGGAGACTCTATACCTTCCAAGCATTCCCGACATAGCGGAACCTCGCATTGAGTACAGACTTCTCTCTTTGCCCGACATCCTGCAGTGCACCGCTGATCCTCTGGGCAACATATCAACGCCAGGTGGGCCCGAGGCACTCCAGTAGACGACGCGCACCATACACGCACCGTCCAGTCGTCAAACTCCTCCATGTGCTTCTGGAGATCGAGTTTATCGTTCCCCTCTTCATACCTGTACCTGCTCAGATATGCCGCGAGGCTTAACTCCTGCAACACCTCCCACATAGACCACGCTCCCATGTGCGTAAGGCCAGTGCCATCTCGCGCGTCGCTCTCAAACACTCGTTCCCACGAAATATCATTATTTTTCAGTCCCGACACCCACGGAAACGAACAGCCGCACATGAAGCATATCGGCGATGCGACCTTCTCTTGTGTCACTGTTTCTGCATGCGCTTTCAGACTTCTCCTGTGCGTCGCATACGACGATACTGGAGCTCCTTGCCGTACAGTGTACGCGACGACTTCACTGTAAGCAGTGAGTACCCTCTTCTGCAGCGAGTGCGCGGGCGAATACATGTCCGCGATCGGCTGCGCGACATCGCTGTGTGCAACGCCGACATGGTTGAGAAGCTCAGACTCGTCTACGCCAGTCCAGGGGCAACCTCGGAAAGCACAGTGAGTTGGTGGCAGTTCAACCGCGTCGTTCTCGACCAAAGCTGCCCCCCACGGTATATTAGGGTCCTCAGGATCCGCGGGCACAGTAGGGATCTCCCGCAACAGCTTTGCAGCCGTTGCCACCGCTTCTTCCCGTGCTCGTCGGGGATCATTCGACGCTGGGTTGACGCGCGCTGCAAAAAAAACATCTCTTGCGTTGTGTCCGCCTCTGGGACTGCACCCGCTGCGGCACCATCCTGCACTGGCTTGTTGAGGTTGCTGGCTGGTGCTGCGCCCGCGGTCGTCCCAGCGTCTGCCTCGGGCTCGTTTCGGCACGAATGGCCACAAACCATGGGCGAACAATGTGTGGGCTCTGTCGCGCTCGTTTTATACGACTCGCAAAACGTTTCTTTCTGCTTCCCCCAGCGCCTCGTTCGCCTCACCCGCGTCCCCTCGGTGGCCCCTGCGCCCCCCTCTGGCTGACGGTTCCCGACAGGAGCGCCATGCAAAGACGGAGACGCACCATGTACACCATCTCCCGCCCTCGATGGCGCGCGCGTCGATGTCGACTCTCTATCGACGCGGCCCACAGCCATCTCGCTTTCCAGCGACGTTTTGGCAGCACCGCCGTGGTCTACGGATTCTGCATGTCCACGGTTCGCTACACCCAGCTCGTGCGTAGCTTTTTCCGTGTCGGTTGTTGCTGACGACATTGGGGGTCTGTCGCCCAACGACAGCGGCCTCTCCGTTGACGACGCCGCTTCCTTGGCGCCATCTGTCGGCACGACTGCTTCCGTTCGGTGCCTGGAAAACACCACAAGGGCAATGTCTCTCTGATTATTCGAACTCTCTGCAAAATCCTTGAACTCCATCCGCACCACCACGTTGTCGTCGAACCTTACGACACCGACGCCAGGGCAGTCGAAGTAGGCGACGCAATGAGCTGGTTGCTCCAGATGGCAAATCGCGCCCTGGAACTGGCATGTCCAGCCCGACGTTCCTGGCCACTCGAACGCCCTTGGCACGCTTACGCGGAAATGCACTCTAGTCATTCCGTCCGCCATTCTTCTGCTCAGGACCACAACAAGGAATCTTGCAGGTGTCTCCGAGGGCACGTCGTGAGTTTGCGACGGGCCCGGGCGCCCATGCCACACCTCTCCGTCTCGCAAGGCGGGTCGATGCGGGCGTGGCAAACCGCGCTGAGCTCGCGTGGATTCCAACGCTACGAGATGCTCAAGACCAACTGGTCCCAACATATCCGTATATTCCCACATTTGGGTGACCATGGATCGTTCTCGTCTGTAAACATCCGACACCCAACCGCATCCGCCGCAGAACCGCCTTTGACGGATGGTGCTTCCCAGTATGGACCCGTCTACTAGTGTGTAGTGCTGCGCCGGGATTCCCATGCCCACCAACGCACTCGACTCTGCATCACAGACAGCATCAACTAAGGCGCTCCACAGCTCGCTGGCGTCGCATTGGCGAGTGCTCCTAAAGTCATTAGTGCGACCGCGCTGAAAC
Source organism: Prorocentrum cordatum (assembly GCA_963575745.1). Taxonomy (NCBI): domain Eukaryota; class Dinophyceae; order Prorocentrales; family Prorocentraceae; genus Prorocentrum; species Prorocentrum cordatum. The sequence continues at coordinate 1,841,673 of CAUYUJ010021614.1, forward strand.
AACCCATCGCGCACCGCTCGCACTCCTGGTACTTGTTCGCTTTGATCCACAGGAAGGTCACCCACGGCTGCGCCCATCAGATCCACCTGCTGTGCCAACGCACACACACCGCATCGATGACGCCGTCGGACGCTGCATCCGCGTCGATGAAGCAACACCGCGTGCCGAATGGGTCCCAGACGCAGTAACACGTGCAATGCGGCGTTTGCAAAACACGAATTTCCAATGTTCGGTATTCCCTTTATCCGATGTTGAACGCACGCCCAGGCCCCGTCCTCCAGCATGACGTGAGCCGAGTCACCATACAACGCGGCCGCCAACTCCTCTTCTGACACAGCCGGTCGCACGAGCTCCAACAATGTGCTCTCGTTTGGGCTTTTCGCCAGAATGTCCTCCACGGTTGCGCCCCCTTCCGTATCGCGCCGCTCTTCCCCTGCCACATCGGCATTTTCACGTGCACCATCCGCGCAGGTCGGCAATACCTGAGCGATATCGGATGATGGCACCGAGGTGCTACCCCCAACCGCAGAACGCAGCCACGGAGCATGGTCTGCTTCTCCCTCTACAGCGTCGCGCGCGAGCACATCTCCCCCGCTGACCACGCGAGCGACGTGTTTAGTAGACAGCCATAGAACTGCTCCTGCGCACACGCCGCGGTTGTCGCCAAACTTCCATCTATGCCGCGACGCGGCTGCCATTACTTCCTGCACGTCCTTCGCTTCATGCACCCGCACAAACGCGCCCTCATCACACAACCACGTCTGAACCGATTGTAGATTTTGTCCCTCTATCGACTCGCGACTGCCACCCCCTGACGCCATGTCGTTGTTACACTCTGTTTCGAATCTTCTCAGTGCGCGCAGGCGCCACCGCCCCCCACGCAGGTTCCGCACGCGCGACTTGTAAACATTTATTTGTATGGCGACCAATGCTAGATGCGTCGCTTCCCAGCACCACTGCCGCCTCGCTCTCGCCACACTGGACATGAACTGGCTGCGCGACCTCTGACCGCGGTACCCACTCACCGAGAGGTGTTCTCCAGGCAACAGCGCGTGTGTTCCGGCCGTGGGACCAGTGAGCTGGGAGCGTTATGCTGGGGTGACGCTTCGCGCCCACTCCTAGGAACCGGCTATGTGGGCGCAGCTTCGCGCACCCGACTCTCTGCGCCCGCACGTTGGATCCCTGGGCTGCAGCGCTGCGGGCGCATATAGGAGTAGCTGGCCGCGCCAGGTCTAATAAGAGCCTGAACGTTCGTACCGTGGCAAACAACGAAGGCATTGTCGTCTTCATTTGTCCTCTCGAAAAAGACGGCAACGCAAATTCGAAAATTGGCGAGAGTTTCCCCTTGCAGCAACGTCCATGCACGGACGCATACAGGCGCTGTCGCGTCGGCCACCATTCGCATGCCAACGAACGCCACTTTCTCTGCCCACGGCGTAGACCACCCTGAAACGCCAATTGAAAAATTTGCGAGCGTTTCCCCCTTCTACGACATCCACGTAGCAAGAGATGAACACGCCTACGCGCCCGCCACGCACGCCACGGCCGACAGCGCCGCAGTGCCCCACGCCTCCCACCGCGCACCATTTCGCACCGCCCCCACTCGCCGCTCTTCGGCGCATATCGCCCACCTCCCCGCATACCTTCGCGCCTCGCTTCCAATCTACTCGTGCCCGTCGTTTCAAAGCCACTTCTCAGACTGGAGAAGGCACAGCCACCCCGGCAACAGGGGGATGCCCACCGGATTACCCCCCGGGAAGGGTCACCCCTGAGATGGCAGGGGGCACCGGTCACCGCGGCAGCGGGCTTCCCACCGGATTTCCCCCCGGGAAGGGTTACCCCTGAGACTGCAGGGAGCGCAGCGCCGAATTGCCCCCTGGGAAGGGTCACCTCTGAGAAAGCAGACGGCACTTTGGCTTCCTCTTTCGCCACGCGCCCCCCCCCCGCTCGCCCGCCCGCGGGGGCTGGGGGGGGGTGCACGCAGCTAAGCAATGCTTGAGCCTGGGAGCGGCGCGGAAATCTTTTCCCCATGTGTCTGGTCTTCTTGCCCCATGTGCCCTTCTTATCGTTGTCTCCCACCACCCCCTCTCAGCCCTTCGCTATCAACGCGCGTCTTACTCGTGACCCTCTGGCACCAAAACTACCAGCTCCAATTTGCCGGCGCACGGACGCGCCCAGAAGCGTTGAGTTCCTCCTGGGTCCAGCCACGCGACAACCGGCCCAATGTCGCACCAGGCCCACTCTTAACAGCCGTCGCGCGACTCTTCATATGTCACGTGTACATTGTGCATAGCACTGAATATACATATACATATAGTTATGAAAGATATGTATACACACACGCGTACTTAACATGGGCAGGCATGCGCGCGCGGAGGTGGCACTGCGCGGTGCCACTCGACTGGGACAAGAACGTGGATGTGGATGACAGGAGAGGATGTGGCCGAGAACGGCATGTCGATATTGCCGCCGACGCGGAGATGACATGTTGATCCGCTCAAAGTTAACGCACACGCCGCCAACCGATCTGTCCGATACAACTTTTTATCCCTGGATCAGTTGATGTGCCACTTTGCGGCGCCTGTCCAAGTGGGATGCTATATACAAAAGCAAATGAACGGTGCTGCCTCCCTGCTACGCAGCTCGATGCGTGAGATGCCACATATTCTTTGCTGAGGCTTGTGTCGGAAGTCCCCCGCCCCGACCTCCATCCACACCTGCCACTGTCTACCTCTGCCACCTGCCACTCCACTCCAACACAAGCGTTTCCCACGCGTGCCCATGCATCCCCGTCCATCTCCCTCCCCAATCGCGTCGTCCTCTTGTCCACGGCGTTGTCCCTGTCCGCCCCTCCTCTCGGCAGACATGGGGGGTTTTTGGGCCAACGATCATCCCCAACATTGGAGGAGTTGTGAAACTTGGGAAAAACTCGAGCGGACGGGCTGACGATGCAACGCCCGTCCAGATGTCACCACGGCCGAAATCATCAGAACATTGACGATCGCACAAAAAAAGAGACGTTGCCCTCGCAGCGGGGGTTTGAGGAGGTCTGAAAGACAAACCACCAAGAGAGTACAGCAGATACGCGAGGTTAGATAGTGAGGTGGTCGTTGGGAGCTGGAAGACCTGCGCATCAAGCCGCTGCACGTGGGTCGTCGGAGACGAGGATGACAGCGTCTCTTCGATACAGTCCTCCGCTGCAGGCCTGCATCGGCAGAGGGGCAGGGCACGGCCACAATAAGAATAATAGAAGAGGACATATGGATGGCCGCCCACTGCACCTAGCAATCCCAACAGTCGCCCTGACGTGTGAGCTCGGCGACGACGTCGCTGAATGGGGACTCTGGGGGCGCAAACCTGCGCCTCAGTGGTGCGAACGGCGGACGCAGGTGAGGAAGGCTCTCGGATGTCGGTGTTCTTAGTAAATGAGGATCCCAGCTCGACGCGGTAGTTTCTGATGACGTCGAGGGCGTGCGCACGAGATAAATACTCAATCGCGCCAAATGTTTCTTGGCGGTCGAACCGAAGACGGCGGAAAAGTTGGCCACTCCATATTGCCCAGAAAATCCGAAATTTGTCGTCACCGTATACGAACGTGCCAATATTGCTGTAGATTTCCTCGATCAGCAACAGATGCTCCATTGTGCTGTGAAAGTGAATGTGGTGGCATATGCGGTGGCCCTCCCACCAAACGACCACTGCTGCCACTGGTCGGAAGAACCAAAGAATCCACGTACATACCGTGGATCGTGGGCGATGTTTGGAGAGTCTGAGGAGCGGTGACCGACAGGCTGGACGCCATTCGTTTCTCACCGAAGGAAGGGCTCGACCTGCGGCCCGCATGTCTGCAGTGATCGCAGTTGGGCAGGCAGTGCTATATTTCCCCCGTGTGTCTGGTCTTCTTTCTGCCCCATCTCCTTCCTCCTTCTCATCGATACCTGTCGCCGTGACTTTCTCTCCTCGCGAGCCCACATTATGCACGCACGCGCACATGCCATGGGCAGGCATGCGTGCACGGAGAAAATGCACGGTGCTACTCGAGAGCGTATCTTGAGTCCAAATCGAGCTGGATGGGGACCACTACGGGAACCACACCCGTCGCAACAACTAATAATCAACCCGCCCACACCGACATCCGCGCTGAGTTGATCCACGCCCCGATCACAGATTCCCCTTATATACTTTTTCGTTCCTGGTATCGATGATGTGCCACTTTGCGGTGCCTGTCCAGGCTCACTGATATATACAAGACTCAAAAATTCGCTGCTATTTTGCATCGCAGCTTGACGCGTGAGATGCCACAGTTCTTTGCTGGGGCTCGTGTCGGAAGCTCCAGCACTTCGCAGAATCGACACCTGCTATATTATTGTATTTTTTATAATAAAAAGAAAGAAAGAAAGACAAACAAAGAGAGAGGAATAAGAATAAGAAGAAGAAGAAGAAGAACAAAACAAAAAAAAAAAAAAAAAAAAAAAAAAAAAAAAAAAAAAAAAAAAAAAAAAAAAAAAAAAAAAAAAAAAAAAAAAAAAAAAAAAAACGTCCCGCACGCATACTTCAAGCATCCTCGTTCATCTCCTCTCCGATGCGCTTGATCCGCTTGTCGACGGCGTTGTCAACGTCCTCGGCCCTCCTCTCGGCTGACATAGCCGCTCCTGGGCCGAAGCGACCATCCCTAACATGAGTTCACCACGAGCCTGTTGGCGGGCCGCCGTCGAGGTGGACGTGAAGTACCGGTCAAGCTTGTTGATGGTGGCGCCGATCGCCTGTGCGTTCAAGGCGCCCTTCGCTTCCGGTCGAAAAACCCGCATGCACAAGAGAGCACGCACGAGGGCAGACAAGCATTGCATTCGAACACCGACTTGCATGCACGCTTGCACACTTATCTCCCTCCTTGCTTTGCTCCCCGATGCTCATGGTTATATCCATTCTCTACTGCTAGCTGGAGCTCTTGTAGATCCACACCTTTTTTGGAAGAAGGCGCGGCATTTGTCTTGGACTGTGTCTCGTTTGTTGGACCAGGGGGGCCCGCAGAGACGAGTCGACGGGAATTCAGCATAGTTTCGGACACACGGGAAAACCGAACAGGTTACGCGCGCACATTCGGGGAATCAATGTGAAATTTCGGGGCCGTGTCCTGGCGCATCCTGAATAGGAGGGGGGGGGGGGGGGGGGCGCTGCCGTTGGTATTTTGACCGCGACATCACTGGAGCAACCCAGCCAAAAAAAAACATGCTGGCGCGGATGGGCGGGAGAGGGGGGCCTCGCTGCCAGACGACAGTTGCCGCGCGAAACGCGCCCATCCTCTCGCCCCCGGGGTCCGCCGCATGCGAAGCCACACGCGCCAACCCAGGCCGCAAGGCGCGGTTCTGTCGGCGCAACCGCGGAGTGGACTGTGGAGGAGCCGCTGCCATCGAAATTTGACGCCACAGCGGCACTGAAACGCACTCAACGAAATTCGCGAGACGTTCTGTCGGAGGAAAATATGCACGCCAGGGGATCTACCGCCGCACGACAGAACGCGACCATCCTCGCGCCCCTAGCGTCGACCGCATGAAGAAACACACACTCGCCAACTCAGCCAGCAAGGAACAATCCTGGAGCGGCCATTGATGGCTCCTTTTTTTGGGTTTGATGCTCGACCTGTCCAAACCCCCCCGCGCACTCGCGTTGAGACGGACAAAAACCGCGCGTTTGTTTGTTTCTTTTTTTGTTTGAAAAAAAAACTGGCTTCAAAACCTCCACCGCCGCGCGCTGGGACATCCGCGCGTTGCGAGTTCTGGCTCGCATGGCTTTTGTCAGAAATCCCCTGCAATGTTGCGGCTTGGACGGGGCAGCGATCCGCATCGCTAATCCCTTCCCTTCTCTGACGCCCCCTCATCCCTCCCCCTTTCGCCATAGGTGCATTGCGGAACCTCAACTTGCGGGCGCGCGATTCCGCGCGCGGGTGAGTCTCGCCGCGGTGCGTCGGCAGCGCGGCATTTACCTGCGCCTGCAAGACGTCGCACACTTTCTTCGACAAGGATACCAAACATGAACATCTGAGGGGGACGCCCCCACGTATATAGACATGCGTCTACATGTGTATATATATATATATATATATATGTATATACATATATATATATATATATATATATATATACACACGGGGCGACGCCCCCGCAACATCTGAGTGTACATATGTCCATCACTGCACACGCAAAAACTAATTGAAAGCTGCTCGTGGGCGAGAAGAGGCCGCGCTGCGGCTCGCTGCTCCCCAGTCTTCGGCCCCGTGGTGAGCATAACCCGATGGGGCGGAAAGTTGCTTGATTTGCATCTGCGCGCCCGCGTGCTCTGCTGCTTCTACAACTCGAGCAAGCGCGGGTCGCTCGCGGAAGCCCCGAGACAATCTGCTCCAAAAGAAGCCGCGGGGGAGCCCTCTGCTACGAACAAGGCAACATTGAGCAGTCCGTCCAGCAGTTTCTCAACCACCGAATCGACCACTCAGGGCAGACGCCCGCGCCATATCCGCCTGCGGGATCGAAAGAACGCGGACGCCGTCGGGCAACGCGCGGGCGAAGGATGGCGCCGGGCGCGTCAACGGCACCGGCCCGACCAGACAATTCGGAATCAGGCCGTAAAACTCGAAACCCTCGGGCGGGCATCTCTGCATCCAATAACACACAAAAGAAATGAAGAATGGAACAATCCGCATCCGGATTTGGCACGCAGGGCATTTGGCTATTCACTTCCCGTTCTGGGCTCCGCGGGATCTGCGGTTATGCACTTGCCGTGCTGGGATCCGAAAACTGCCGGTGCCTCAATAGCTATGGGAAAAGAACATGGGCGAGAGGATAAGAATCAACGTGACATGGAATATCCCAGCCCACGAGGCTCAACGTTGGGTCTCTCTCTCTCTCTCTCTCTCTCTCTCTCTCTCTCTCTCTCTCTCTCTCTCTCTCTCTCTCTCTCTCTCTCTTTTTGCTTTTTTTTTTTGTTCTCTCTCTCTCTCTCTCTCTCTCTCTCTCTCTCTCTCTCTCTCTCTCTCTCTCTCTCTCTCTCTCTCTCTCTCTCTCTCTCTCTCTCTCTCTCTCTCTCTCTCTCTCTCTCTCTCTCTCTCTCTCTCTCTCTCTCTCTCTCTCTCTCTCTCTCTCTCTCTCTCTCTATATATATATATATATATAATATATATATATATTCTCTCGCGCTGTCGCCAGCGCGCGGCCACGGTCGCGGCGAGGCAGCGCAAAGCCGAGCTCGGGGGAGGAGGGGGGGAGGAGGTTGAGGAGGGGGGGGAGACGGAGGAGGCGGTGGAGGCAGAGGGGGGCGGGGCGAGGAGGAGGGGAGATGCTGGAAAAGGCGTTGCGCCTCGAGCCCGCCTCGCTCCACGCGTTTCGGATCGCCCTCCTCGGATTTCAAGTCCTTCTCGTCGCCTTTGGGATCCTTGCAAGGCGGCGGGGGCTGAGAACTCGCCCTCTCGCGCGGGTAGCGCAGAATATTGCGTTGGATATGATCGGACAAGCATGCCTTCGCAACCGTCTCCAGTTAACCCACCCGACATGTTAAGTCATATACAGCTTTCTTCAGCTCACGGTTCTGCCTCGCGGATTCGTTCATGTCTTTCATTGCCTGCAACATCTCCAAGTTTGAGCGGCTGCATGCTGTGAACGTAGCCTCCAGCGCTGACTGCAAGCAATCCTCAAAACCATCGTCCACGCTCTTGTCCTTGCCTGTGTCCTTGTCTGCGCCTTTCTCTGCCTGCATGTCGTCATTGCCTGCGCCTTTCTGTGCTGATGGCGAGCGGGATCGGTCGCGGGGGCCATCGGGCATCGATAACAATGGTTTCGAACGAGGCCCTGGCATGCGCGCTGAGCGCGCGGAGAGTACTCGAGCCAATTCGGCCACTCACGACAGGGGTCTGAGAATCAACATCATATTGATTCTCCGCCCACGAGGTTCAACGTTGGGACATCACCCTCGTTGGATGTTTTCGCTCTCTTTCGGCCCCAGACGCCCACGTTCGCGACTTGTCCGATGGCTTCAACGCGCTCTCGGGCATGAATTCCTCCAGGACACCCCCGTGATGCCAAAGGGAAAAACCGCGCGTGGTTTTTACTCATCTCAAAAATGCCACCGCCGATCACTGGCACACCCGCCAGGCGCGAGATCAGTCTCGCGCTCCCCCCCAGGACCCAGGGAAGGAGATAACTCCCCAACACAAGCCGCGAGACGCGATTATCCTGGCGCAACCTTGGAGAGGACTGCGGGAACGCCGTTGTCATCGACATGTCCACCACAACAGCAATGGAGCAACCCAGCAAATAAAAACAAATGGTTTCTGATAGGCGGGAAAGGGGGGCCTCGCTGCCAGAGGGGCAGCCGCCGCACGAAGCGCGACCATCCTCGCGCCTCTGGGGCCAGCCGCGCGCCGAAACCACACTCGCCAACCCAGACCGCAGGGCGCGATTCTCTGGGCGCAACCTTGGAGTGGATTCCGGAGAAGCCGCTGCCATCGAAATTTGAAGCCGCAGCGGCACTGAAACATTCCAACGATTTTCGCATGGACGTTCTGGTCGGCGGAAGGTCTGGGCGCCAGGGGATCCACCGCCAACCGCATAAAGAAACCACATTCGATAACCCAGACCGCAAGGAACAATTCTGGAGCGGCCGTTGCGGCGTGGACTTCTTCTGGGATGGATCCTCAACCCGTCCACGCTCTCCCACGCGCCTCCAGAGATACAGCCCTCCAGGAGGCGCTCGCGCTGGCGAGGAAAAAAAAACCGCGCGTGGCTTTTTACTGGATTCTAAGCTCCACCGCCGCGCGCTGGGACATCCGACACTGCGAGTTCAGCCTCGCATGACTGTTTTGTCGGAGCCCCCCTACAATGTTGCGGCCTGGACGAGGCAGCGCCCCGCATCACTAATCCCCCCTCCTTCTCTAAATCCCCCTCATCACTCCCCCTCTTCCCCCTGCGTGCATCGCAGAACGTCAACTCGCGGGCGCGTGATTCCGCACCCTGGTGAGCCTCGCCGCCGTGCGTCGGCGAAATGCAATGTTTACCTGTGCTTGCAAGACGTTGCACAATATCTTCGAATATGATAGCACAAACCAACATATGAGAGGGACGCACCCACGTATACATATATATATACACAAACGTACATACATATATTTACACACATATGTATCTATATATGCATACATCGGTACATATGCATACATATATATATGTACATACAATTTTATTTACAAGTAGTCGGGTTATATGGGTGTCAACTGCTCGGGGCGAACTTGTATAATGATGAAGTATATATATATATAGCTATGTACATCTATAATTATATACATATATATGTGTATACATGTACATCTACATATATCTATACATATATATATACATGTATAGTCGGGTTGTATTGGCATTCGTTGCTCGAGGCGAACTTGTATAAAATATAAAGTTCAAGCCAATCGAGCATGGCTTTGCGGCCAACAAAACTACGGAGTGCCTGTCATGTAGAACCTGTGGTCACAAATCCTGCGGCCATCGATCCCGACGAAGCTCGTCGCATAGGTCGCCCAAGTTGTACTTGGGGTCCAGCCGTGGAATCGATCGTTGCACCGTAAATCGCGGATGTATACGAACTCGTCGTTGTTCTCCGCGATGTACATCCAGCACTTGGCGTAGTAGCTCCAGTACCTTGGGCCCCATTGGGTGTCCTCCAGGTTCTGGCGCCACCGCGTTGCGTAGTCCTCTTCCGCGCGCGCCCGCTTGGAACGCGGGCAATTCAAAACCTTCTGTTTAATTCGATCGGAAAAAAACAAACCTTCACAACCATCTCAAGGTACCCCACCCGACATGTCAAGTCCAATACAGCTTTTTTTCGGCTCGCGGTTCTGCCTCGAGGCTTCGTCCACGTCCTTGATTGCCTGCAACATCTCAAAGTTTGAGCGGCTGCATGCTGTGAACGTGGCCTCCAGCGCTGACTGCAAGCATTCCCCAGAACCATCGCCCGCGCTCTTGTCCTTGTCTTTCCCCTTGCCTGCGCCTTTCTCTGCCTGCAAGTTGTCCTTGCCTGCGCCTTTCTCTACTGGTGGCAAGCGGGATCGGTCGCGGAGGCTATCGGGCGTCGATGCAAATGGTTTCGAGCGCAACCCTGACATGCGCGCTGGGCGCGCGGGCAGTGCTCGAGCCAATGCGGCCACTCACGAGAGAGCTGCGAATCGTCGTTGTCCTCTTCCCTGCCCTCCCCCCTCCCGCCTTCTCCTGCGCCCTCTTTGGCGCGCGCGCGTCTCGCTCTCGATATCTCGCGCTGCCCGTTGCGAACGCGGAATCTGCCGCCGCGCGACGGAACGCGGCCATCCTCGCGCTCCTAGCGCCAACCGCATGGAGCAAGCGCACTCGCTAACCCAGACCGCAAGGCGCGATTATCCTGGCGCGGCCGTTGGACGTGGATTTTTTTTGGCTTGATGCCCGCCCGATCCAAAGGCCCCAACGCGCAGCCGTAAGGAAGCCCGCCAGGAGACGCGCCCGTTGGGCCGGAGAAGAAAAAAACGCGCGTGATTTTTTAACGGCCTTCAAAACCTCCACCGCCGCACGATGAGACATCCGCGCGCTGCGAGTTCACCCTCGCATGGCCCTTGTCGGCGCCTCCTACAATGTGGCGACTTGGAGGAGAAAGCGCTCCGCATTACGAATCCCTCTCCTTCTCTAAACCCCCCTCGCCCCTCCTCCTTTCCCCGCGCGTGCGTCGCGGCAGCTCAACTAGCCAAGACATAATTCCGCACACGTGTGGGCCTCGCCGCCGTGCATCGGCGACGTACGACGTTGACCTGCGCAGCGAGACGTTGCACTGCACGTTCGACAAGGATACCATAAGGAAGCATACGAGGGGGACGCCCACGCGCATTCCTGCGATGCGGGGGGGCGCCCCTGCATCATCTGGACGTGCAAAAGTGGCGCTGCACACGCAAAAAAAAAACAACTTGAAATCTGCTCGCGAAGTGGCAACAGCCACAAGCCACTGGCCGAACGCCTGCCACCGCTGACGCGCTACAAGAACCCCTGACTAATCCGTTTTGCCGTCGCAGTCGGCTCCTCCTGGCGCTCGGGACCACTCGCAACGCTAGAAGTCGAAGCCGCGGCGGCGTCGCTCATCTTGGGCAGGCTGCCGGCGATTATCTTGGGGCCCCCTCAGACCGCTTCGAACGGCAGGATGCAATGAGCAACATGCAGGATGAAACCGCAGGATCCAATACTGGACATTCTTCACTATTCCGCAATCCCCCTGTTTTGCGTCAAGTCCCTTTTGCGTTCCTTTAGGTGCCTTCTTCGCCCGTAGGACACCTCCCTCCGTCATGTCTCCTTCTTTCTTCTCTTCTGTCTCATCCTTCCTCCGTCTTTCCCGCCCTCCTTGTGTCGTCCTTCCTTCCTCCCTCCTTGCTGGCCCTTCTCTTCACTTTCTGTTCCCATCCTTCCTTTCTTTCCTCAATGATACGTCCCCCAACCCCTTTTCAAGAAAGAGCCCGTCTCCGCCATCGGGAACGAGCCGATCTCCTGGGCGATCTGGGTCGTCGTGGCCTCGAACCCTCCAGGCGGCGAGCCTGGAGCTACACCGTGCCAGCTCGTCCACTTCTGCCGCTCCTCGCTGGGCTGCAGTTCGTTCAGAGTTCGTTCAGAGTCTGATCAGACAAGTAAACAGAAGAATATAGAGAGATATAGAGAGGGAAAGATGAAAGGAGACAACGCCTAACACGACACAAGGACAAGACATATGGAACATCAGAAAACGAATGAGTTCATAATCCCTAGTCTCCTTCATCACACCAGCGAGGGCGCCGCGCATCTTCCCGCTCTCGAATCCAAAACTGACGCCGTCCTGGAAGCCCTGCGCGTAGGCGCTGTGCCACGCCGCCGATTCGCTGGGCGTCCGCGCTTTTGTCACCACTGCCGTTGTTGCACCCGTTGCTGAGCCCGTTGTTGCTGCATCTGCTGGGGCCGCTGCATCTGCGGAGGCTGCCGCCCCCGCTGCATCTGCTGCTGCCGCCGCCCCCGCTGCAACTGAAGCTGAGGCTGCAGTTCGTTTTGGGCGCTTCCTTTCTGGAGGACTGGGAGTCTTTGGGGCCCTCGGCAAGCCCTGGGCCTTGTGGTCGGCTGGCGGCGGCGCGGGCGGCGCTGGCACAGGCACTGGTGGCGGCGCCTCTGCTCGCCCGCCACGCTGCCCATTTGGCAGAACCCAAGTTGACGTCGGCCGCGCCAGCACTGGGGGTGGCGGCACTGGGGGCGCCGGCGGAAACTGCGGAACTGCCCAGTGCAGCTCACCGCGCGCCTGCCCTAACTGTGGTTGCGGTGGCGGATGCTGCGGAAATGTTGGCTGCAACTCCACAATCAGCCGCGCTGATTGTAGATCTGGTGGTGGCGGATGAAGCGGGGGCTTCGGCTGCCGCTGATCGCGCGGGCGCGCATTCTCTGGTCGAGGTGCCTGTTGTCTCCGAGGCGATGGCTGCAGCGATGGTGCCCTGCGGCAAGGCGCTCTCTTTGCTCGTATCGGCTGTCGCTGCGGAGCCCCTGACTGTGGTTGGGCTGTCTGCTGCTGCGCAAGCGCCAGGTGCGGCCCCGGGCGCGGCTGTGGCGTCGCTGTCTGTGGCTGCGCCGCACGAGTGGTCCCATCCGCTGCAGACAACGCCCACGGGCCCCAGTTCCCATCATCATCGGCAGCAGCAGCATGCGGCGGGGGCGCTTGCACATCGGCAGCGGCTGCCGAAGCCGACGCCGACGCGGCGCCCAGCGCCGCCTCATCACCCATGCGTCGCTACTCCCGCGGGGGCCGGAAAAAAGGCGCTCCTCATGGGCTGCGCGCTGGAGCCACAACGGTTTCGGCATTGGGGAGTTCCTGAAGGAGGACCTGCGTCGAGCATGGCATCGCGACACCTCAGCGCTCGTCGCGCAGAAGACACACAAAAAAAAAACGCACGTGGTTTTTTACTGGCGTCGCAGAGCCCACCGCCGATCGCTGAGACCTCCGCACGCTGCGAGATCATTCTCGCGCCCCCCCCCCCCCCCCCCAGGACCCATGGAAGGAGATCGCGCTCCAACGCAGGCCGCGAGGCGCGACTATCCTGGCGCAACCTTGGAGTGGACTGCGGGGGCGACCCTGCCATCGGCATTTGAAGCCACAGCAGCACTGGAACAATCCTGCAAGAAGCACATGGTTTTCCTGAGGCGCGGCAAAGGGGGGCCTCGCTGCCAAAGGAGCAGCCGCCGCGCGAAACGCGGCGCCCCTGGAACAGCCGCATGCAAAGCACATTGCCAACCCAGACCGCAAGACACGATTCTCTTGGAGCAACTTTGGAGTAGACTGCGGAAGAGCCGCTTTCATCGAAACTCGATGTCACAGGGCACCCGAGCATCCCAACGACACTCGCATAGACGGTCTTGTCGGAGGAAGGCCCGGCTGCGAAAGGATCTTGCGCCGAACGAGCGTGACCATCCTCAAGCCCCTACCACGACCGCATAGAGAATGCACACTCACCACCAGACCGCAAGGGGCGATTATTCTGACACGACCATTGGGTTTGGCCTTGTTTTGATTTGGTCTCGATCTGTCCAAAGCCTCCAACGCGCCTCCGAGGATGACACCCTCCAAGAGGCGCCCCCGTTGGACCGGAGGAAACAAAACACGCGCGTGGTGTTTGCACTGGCTTCGAAACCTCCACCCTGCGTGGTGGGGCGTCCGCGCGCTGCGAGATCATCCTCGCATGGCTTGTGTCGGAGTCCTCCTACATTGTTGCGGCTAAGAAGAGACAGAATCTGCATCACTAATCCCTCCTCCTTTTCTGAACCACCTCATGCCTCCTCCTTCCCCCATACTTGCGTCGCAGCAGCTCAACTCGCCGACGCTTGATTCCGTACACTCGTGAGCCTCGCCGCAATGCGTCGGCGACGTCCGATCTGCACCTGTGCTTCAAAGACGTTGCACAGTATATATATATATATATATATATATATAAAAAAAAAAAAAAAAAAAAAAAAAAAAAAAAAAAAAAAAAAAAAAACACAAGCCAGCATATGAGGGGGGCGCCCCTACGTATGTATACATTTATATACACATGCGTATATACATGCACACATATGTATACATATATATGTATACATATATATATATATATACACATATATACTTGCGTTGCGGGGGGACGCCCCTGTATCATCTGGCGTATCTGTACATGCCCGGCACACGCAACAACTAATTTAGATCTGCTCGTGACCGCTGTCGCTGGCGCCTCATCATCATCCGCTGTCGCTGGCGCCGAATGAACACACCACGAGCCAATTCTTGAGCCCAAATACACGCTGTCGAATGGCACCGCGCAGTGCCACCTCTGTGCACGCATGCCTGCCCATGTTATGTACGCGTGTGTGTACAATATAAGACTGCATGTGCTTATGTATATATACACATATGTTTATGTGTATATATATACACGATCATTAATACATGCGAACGTACCAAGTTTCTGAGGGTGGACCTGATGCGAGGCCGCAGCAACCGGCGGCAATTTGGCGCGGCGACATGGGGGGCCAGTGCACTAGAAAAAACCACGCGCGAGATAGCGAGAGCCAGATTGTTAATGCTGCACGGACCCCCACCCACCCAAGGCCTTCCCAGATATCCCAAGGGGTCGGCGGTGTGGCGTAAGCCCATGCATCAGAAAGGGGGTGTTAATGGATCGCGAACCAAACGCAGCGGGCCACAGGACATAACATTCAAATATCGGAGAGAGCGTGACCCACCGCCGCTTTACTGTGGAAAAATCCCCCCCCCTCTTCCTCCGGGACCCGGGGGTCCCCCCCCCTAAAATCCCCCCCTGCTGGACCCCCCCCCCCCCTCCCCCCCCCCCCCTCCCCTACCCCCCCCCTCCCCCTCGAAAACCGGGGGGGTCACTACCGTTCGAGCCCCCCCCCCCTCGAAAACCAGAGGGGGGTCACTACTGGTTCGAACCCCTCCCCCCCCCTCACCGCCAGCAAACGACTTTTGGTCTACCACCATCCACACCACATCCCCCACTATTGTTCCCAGCACCACTGTCCTCACCACCGCTGTCCCCCACTGGTCCCACCACCGTCCCTACTGTCCCCACCAATGCCCCCACCACTGTCCCACTGTCCCCACTGTCCCCACCTCTGTTCCCACCACCGTTCCACTGTGCCCAGTTTCTCCGCGGCCCCAACCACTGCCCGACTATCCCCACTGCCCCCACTGTCCCACTGACTTCTCCGCTGTCCCACTGAGCTGCCCACTGTTCCCACTACTGTCCCCACTGTCCCCACCACTGTCCCCACTGTACCTCTGTCCCATTGTCCCACCGCCGTCCTCGCCACCGCCTTCACCACTTTCCCCACCACCACTGTACCCTCCACTGTCCCACTGTTTCCACCACGTTCCCACTGTCCCCACACCACTGTCCCCACCTTCACCGTCCCCACCACTGTCCCACTGTCCCCACTGTTCCCACCATTGTCCTCACCACTGTCCCCACCACTACCGTCCCCACCACTGTCCCACTGTCCCCACCACTGTCCCGCTGTCCCCTCGCCACTGTCCCCACCACCACCGTCCCCACCACTGTCCGCACCCCTCCCTGGTTTTCGAGGGGGGGGGGTTCGAACTGGTAGTGACCCCCCCCCCCGGTTTTCGAGGGGGGAGGGGTGGGGGTTCGAACCGGTAGTGACCCCCCCCCTTTTTCATGATGGACTGGGGGGGGGGGAGGGGTTCGAACCGGTAGTGACCCCCCCCAGTTTTCAGGAGGGGGGCGGGAGGGGTTCGAACTGGTAGTGACCCCCCCCGGTTTTCCGCCAGCAGCGGTAGAACACGCTCTTTCAAATATCGACCGCTAGACCTGCCCTTGGGCGCGTTCTCACTAGAATTTCGCTTGGAATAAAACCGTGACGACAAGATTCCTCCAGGCCTAAAGAGGGCGAAAAGCGCTCCCCAAACCATGAACCTCGATGCTCCAGTACACATTGTCTATATCGGCGGCGAGCCCAGGGGGGAAGTGAGAAGGAGCAGGCCTTCTCAGAAGGCTCGGAAGTCCCCTGGCCTTCTGATAAGTTTCCCAAGCCTTCGCCGAAGACGCGGAAAACTTCTCAAAGGCGCGAGGGCTTCTGAGAAGCCCCGCCACCTTCTGAGAAGGCCGTGTCCATCTCACTCCCACCCCTCGTTCGCCGCCGACTGCATGACGGTGGGGAAAGGGATGGGGGAGAGGAGCTTGAGGGCGCCTTCGGGCGTGCGCCGCCATGAGCACGGGGCGCAGCGGACCCGAGAGTGCATCAATGATCTCAATATGTTGGCGTCGGAGGCTCACTGAACCACGGGACCTACAACCCATGCAAGAGCCGATCGGAGGATCCTCCGCAGATCCACGGAGCTGTCAAATGCTGCTTGACGGGGGAATCGGGGGGAGTACCGGCCACCCAGAGGAGAGACACCACAAAAGAGTCGGGAGTTAACCCTAATGATTATGATGATGATGATGATGATGATGATGACGATGACGATGATGATGTTGATAATGATGATGATGACGATGATGATGATGACGATGATTATGATGATGATGATGATGTTCATGATAACGATGATGACAATGATGATGATCATGATGACAATGAACATGATGATGATGATTATGATGATGATGGTGATGACGATGATGATGATGACGATGATTATGATGGTGATGTTCATGATAATGATGATGATAATGATGATGATCATGATGATAATGAACATGATGATGTTTATCATGATGATGATGATTATGAAGATGATGATGATAATGACGATGATCATGATGATAATGAGCATGATAATGATGATGATTATGGTGATGATGATAATGATGATGATGATGTTCATGATAATGATGATGATAATGATGATGACCATGATGATAGTGAACATGATGATGATTATTAAGATGATGATGATGGTGATGATGATGACGATGATGATGATGTTCATGATACTGATGATGACGATGATGATGATCATGATGATAATGAATATGACGATAGTGATTATGATGATGATAATGATGATGATGCCGATGAATATGATGATGATGATGTTCATGATAATGACAATGATGATAATGATGATTGTCATGATGATAATGAACATGATGATTATTATGATGATGATGACGATGATGATGATTTCCATGATGATGATAATGATGATAATCATGATGATAATGAACATGATGACGATGATGATGATTATGATGATGATGATGATGACGATATTCATGTTAATGATGATGATGATGATGATGATGATCATGATGATCATGATGATCATGAAGATGATGATGCTTATGATGATGATGACGATGATGATGTCATGGTAATGATAATGAAGATGATCATTATGATAATGAATAGGATGATGATGATTATGATGATGATGACGATGATTATGATGATGATGTTCATGATAATGATGATGATAATGATCATGATCATGATGATAATGAACATGATGGTGTTGATGACGATGATGATGATGCTCATAACTATGATGATGATAAGGATGATGATGATGATGATGATGATTGTCATGATGATAATGAACATGATGATGATGAGTATGATAATGATGATGCTGATGACGATGATGATGATGTTAATGATAATGATGATGATAATGAGGATGATCATGATGATAATGAACATGATGGTGATGATGATGACGATGATGATGATGTTTTTGATAATGATGATGATAATGATGATGATCATGATGATGATGATGATTATGATGATGATGATGATGATGACGATGATGATGTTCATGATAGAAATGATGATAATGATGATGGTCATGATGATAATCAATATGATGATTATGATGGTGATGACGATGCTTATGATGATGATGATGATGATGATGATGATGATGAGGTTCATGATAATGATGATGATAATGATGATGATGATCATGATGATAATGAACATGATGATGATGATGACGATGATGAGTATGATGATGATGTTCATGATAATGGTGATGATGATGATGATGATGATGATAATGAACATGATGATGATGGTGATGATGATGATGATGATGATGATTATGATGATGATGACGATGATGATGATGATGATGATGATGATGATGATGACGATGACGATGACGATGATGATAATGATGACGATGATGTGCGCGGCTCCAGAGCCCCTGAGGGGGCGCGGGGCGCAGGGGTGCCAAGGCCGAACCGAGCAGACCGATACCAACGCACCGCTCCAGGGCAGCACCCGGCGGCCCCAGCGGCGGGCCCGCACCAGAGGCCACTCGGGCAAAGAGGGCCGTCCCCGCGTGCAGGTCGAGAAGGAAGGAGCAAGACGGCGACGACGACGACGACGACGACGACGGCGACGACGACGACGACGACGACGACAACGAGACGGCGGCGGTGGCGGCGACGACGACGGCGGCGGCGGCGGCGGCAGCGACGGACGGCGACACCGACGCCGCCGCTAACGACGACGAACGGCGGCGCCAACGCCGCCGCCCACGACGGCACGGCGGCACCGACACCGCCGCCAACGACGACGAACGGCGGCGCCGACGCCGCCGACACCGCCGCCAACGACGACGACGAAGACCCCAGAGATCCGATGCTTGGCTGCCCCGATGCGCAACACGCAGCACATAGCGTATTGATACGGAGCTCAACACGTAGACTGAAAACGTAGGCATGACGCGATACGTTCGCCAAAATTTGGGCCAATACGCTGAGCCAACACGCAGCGTATTGACACGGACGCTTTAAGCACCGCACGCGTTGCGCTTCACAACGGGCGTATCGAGGCAGCTGAGTTCACGAGCCGTCTTGTTCACTGTCCCCGGGGCCCGGCGAGGGCCCCCAGATGCCGAGCACGGGGAAAAACCTGCGCCTTGAAATTTCTCGAGGGCCGCCCGAGGTCTGAGACGACGACGCCGCCGCCGCTGGGGCGCGCGCGGCTCGTAATTCGGGCGTTGGCAGAACTGGGTTGCGTGGGACCTGGTTTACTGATGTGTACTGGGGGACGCCCCCCCCCCCGGCCCCGTTCCACTAAACGGAACTGCCGCCACCCGAAAAAGCACCAGCTACGGCAGACCTGGCCTGGTGATTCTGGCCAGTTCAGGCGCTCCAGGGCCCTACTACTGAGCGGGTCCGGGGTCCTGGCTATACCCGAGTGCTGCCCGGCCCGGCCGGGCGCCTGTGCGGCGCCTGGCTGCATCGGGGCATACGCCCCGGGGTGGGGCCTGCGCGGCGTGCTGCCTGCGGGGCCCGCTGCGGGGCCACCTCGGCGGGTAGCCGGGCGGCCGGCGGCCGCAGGCCCAGGCCTCTCCGACGGCGGGTTCGCGCGTCAATCCCGGTGCTCTTGTCGGAGGAGGAGGAGGAGGAGGAGGAGGAGGAGGAGGAGGAGGAAAAGGAGGAGGAGTAGGAGGAGGAGGAGAAGGGGGAGGAAGGGGAGGGGGAGGAGGAGGAGGAGGCGGAGGAGGATGAGGAGGAGGAGGAGGCGGAGGAGGAGGAGGCAGAGGGGGTCTTTCAACGACCAGCGTCTACGTCGTTGTCGGTTCCCCGATGGGCGCCGCCGAGGGCCTGCGAGGCCCACCCCTCTTGTGCCGATGTCAGCCTGCTGGGGCCGTTCTTGGGCCAGGGGCCTTTAAGTATTCGGATCGGGGATCGGCTACAGAATGGATTCACCCCAAAATTGATCAGTTCGTCGAATCTGCTGCAAACACGAACGTAGAATAGTCGTACGCCTGCGAGGATTAGACACATGTTTCGCCGATTTGACGAAGAAGTCAATCTTGGGGTAAATCAATTCTGAAGTCGGTCCCCGACTCGAAGTATAAATCCGGGGATCAAGAAGAAACTGTCTCCGGCCTTGGGGCCACGCACGTGCGTCTCAAAAGTTCGCAGCAGCGTCTAAATCATAAAGAGCGGCTCCTGTTCGGAATTGGGGTCTGACCTCATAGCGCCAGGCGAGGTCGTCGTAAAAGCTCGGGAACTCGGGACATTTGCAGGGATTGCAGGCGGCTCCTCTTCAAAACTGGGTTTTCGCCAGATGCTCCGAAAATGTTCAGGCCAGGAATCTGAACAGATGCAGCAGCGCTGCGCGGATAAATGGCGGCTCCTTTTTCAAAATATGTTGTTCGCTGGAGACTTCTTTCAACCCAGAGCCCAGAATCTTGAACATATGGTACAATTGCCCGGATGGAGAGCAGTTCCTCGTCAAAATGGTTGCTCTGCTTGAGACTTCTTCGGCGCTCGTGGCCAGACGTGGGAACCTGTGGGATAGCTACACAGGTGGAGGCGGGCCCTTTTCAAAACTGGGATCTCGCTCGACACTTCATTGACCTGCGCGATCATGCCTTCGCGCGTGTTGCTTATACTCCCTGGAAAACCACAAGACCGCTGGCTCCTCTTCGCAGCAGGGGCTCCCGCCGGAACGGCAGGCCCGTGGGCCCATGGGGCGCTTCGCTTTCAAGGCGGACACCCCCTGTGGTGAAGAGGAGGACTGGTAGGGGCGTGCGGGGAGGAGGCTCGGGATGGGAGGCAGTATTCCACCATCGCTTGCGCATATGTGATTCACTCTGGTCCCACCCGTCCTCCTGCTCCTCTTCCTCCTGTTCCTCCTCCTCCTTCCTGCCCCCCATTCCTGTACTGCAATGCTCCCGGTTCTTCCCCCCTGGCTCCGTATCCGCCGTACGTTAGGCGATTTCGCAACTAGGGCGAAAAACCCAGCCGTACTTTTCAAGCGCCTGTGATGCCGATTTTCGCCCTGCTTTGCCGCCGCTGCTTCCGCCACACATTTGCGGAAATATCCGCAATGCTTTTTCTAAGGCGGACATTACCCCCTCTGGTTTTTCGCATCGTTTGGAGATTGCCCACATAATTTTGAATCGGACAACCAACCAAAGCACGGCGGATCCAGAGCGAGGGGGGGCCACACCGGCGGCCCCAAAACCGCCAACGATGCCTCCTGGAGGCCCATGGGCCGAAGGCGTGCGGAGATCCATCGAGGAAACATCGGCAGAATCATCCCCTGACTCCGGACCCACTCCGCCGTACTTTGGGCGATTTCGTAAGTAAGGCGAATTCCCCGCCTTTTCAAATAAGGCGATTGGGAGTTTTCGCAAGTGGGGTGTAGATTTCCCACCCATAAAAACTAAGGCGGCAATGCCGCCTCCGAAAAGCAGGGCGGATATTTCTGCACACGTACGGCGGCAACAGCGACGGCACAGTAGGGTGGACATCGGCATCATAGGAGTCTCAAGAGTAGGGCGGATATTTCCGCCCTATTTGCGGAATCCGCCGACCCTGTCGGCGTGTGTGAGGGGCTTATCCCTGCTCGACTTTCTCTAGCCGCATCCAACTTCCACTCACCGTTCTGCCGCTCTCCATCAGCAGAATCCTTTTCCTTGCGCATGCCGTGCCAAGCAATTGATTGAACGTCGTCAATACTTCGAAGGGAAGCCCCTTCCCTTTTCCCTTCCCCCGTGCGGGGGGGGAGGGGGGGGGGCGGGGGGCGGACCCAAGGGGTCCCGGGGGCGTCCCGGGGGGTCCCGGGGGGGGGGCCCGGGCCCCCCCCCACCAGATCCGACCCCCCCAGCAGCCTTCGAGAAAGCCCGGAGGGCGTCGCGAGGAGGTTCTCGTCCTCTCTGCGACCCTGCGACTCATGAAGCGACGGTCGAGCTAGCCTCATCCTAGGACGCTCTGCTCAAGGCCGCCACTGGGAGGAGGAGGAGGAGGAGGAGGAGGAGGAGGAGGAGGAGGAGGAGGAGGAGAAGGAGGAGGAGGAGGAGGAGGAAGAAGGGAACTGATGGCAGGGGCTGGGCCGTCCTGCCTGTCCTCCTCGATGCCGTCGAGGAGGAAGGCGGCGTCCCCCCATTCCCCGCAGGCCCGTCGGCGCGCGGACTCTCTCTCCCGCTCCCCTCCCCCCCTCCCAATCACACCCCACCCGCGACCCTACCAAAAACGAGGGGCCAGCAGCGGCCTAAGAGGTCAAACGACCTCACTACCGCCCGCAATGCACCTAGGACGAGGAGAGAGCGGGAAGCTAGGGGAATAGAAGAGGAGGGAGGTTCAAAGGATCCCCCAGAGGTATATCTATATCAGCCCAACACCTCTCTGAACTGCTATTCTACCTGTTGCTGGCCTCTGGCTGCTGACTGCTGGGCTTACATGCTGGAGGTCTACTCTTCACTGGCAGCCTCTTCGTCTTCAGCTGGAATCGGGATGTTGGCGGCAAGTGCCCTATCAAGGGCGTTAGACAATCTATCCCTCTCAGAGGTTACAATGGCCAATTCTTGCTTCAAGCGAGAGACCAGGGCTTCTGCTGCCAAAGCCCTCTGCAAGATTGCCGACGCATCTTCAAATGCAGCGCTTGGACGCGGACGCTCACCAAGGACCTCGGGCTCCTCTGTGGGGGCAGGCCTCTTCTTGGACCTAGGCTTCAGCTTAGGCTGAAAAAGCGCGCCGCTACACTCAGGGCTGGGCAGCGCCGAAGACGGGGGTGGGTGCACAGGCTGCGCTGGCTCATATGTGCGCACGACGAAGCGGCCACTGCAACGGCGCCCCTCCAAGGTTCTGTGGCACTTCACCCATGGTTCGCTCTCCACCCTGTCCCTACGGAGCCATCCCCCGCACCGCCTGTGGCGCTCGCATGGCTCATAATCCATCATCAAGAAGGAGGTGCCGCTAGTATCTGAGCCCTGCAATCTAAGAAAAACTTGCGCCCGAAACCTGCGGAAACACGTGCTGCCGCTGCAAGTCCCACCCCCTTGCTGTGCTGAGCCGTCCACCCACGACTCTAGATAGGTCTAGAATTCTCAAAAGTTAGAACAGTAGCTGGGACGTGGCCTTTTCTAAGTTTTCTTAATTCTGAGCACGCTACTGCTGTGCGTGGTCTGCCTCACTTGCGTGGCCCCTTGGCACCGCTGGTGAATCCACCGCGTGCTACGCAGCATATCATTGAGACCTGTGGTCCTACAATCCACCCTACCTGTTGCCTATGGTGTCGTGTCTTTGCTGACTGCGCTACTTGAAAAAAGGGCTGACGACTTACGGGAGCATGGCTTCTCGGAACATGGTGTGACGACATGGAAACACTTTGCGCGCCTGAAGTTGCTGCCGTTCCACACCGTCTCATGCCCAACAACAAGTTCCTCTTCTTTCTGGCAACTGCAGGCTTGGAGGCATCTGGCCACAGGTCTCGTGCCTTAGGCCATTGCGCTAAGGCCTCGGCACAAAACATAACAATATTTGCATATTGCTCTAGCGCAGCTCCGCGCTCATCAACATCAGATGTTGAACACCTTGAGGTGGCAAAGCCTGACGGTTAGTAGCCTCGCTAGCATGCCAGTCGGCTGCCTTGTTGCAGGCAGTGTCAGACTCATCCGCATCTGCGACGCCTGCTCCTTGAGCACGGCGCGCTTTTGCGCGGCGTAACACAGGTCAAGTGTTTGGAAGGATGCGCTGTGGAACCTGGCGCCAATACCTACTGAACTCTGAACTTCCTCTCCAAGCTTGAGCTGGGTTGGCAGCACCGGCTAGCAAGGCCTTGCAATCGGCTGCGGCCTCGGCAGACCTCGGGTGCTCTGACGAGAAATTCGAGGCTACCAGGCCTGCAAATTCAGCATTAATTTTATTTTGCGGTAGCCGCGCTGGCAACGGTGTTCTTAAACATCTTAAGAGGTTCCCTTCAGCGTCGCACTGGGCCGCGCCACAGCCTCCTCTAGCAATCCATTTTAAAGAGGGACTCTTAACGTTCCCATCCGTATATATCGGAAGGTCTGGCGATCATAGAGTTGGGTCACAGGGCCCATCGCCATCAAAGTGCCCCCAAAGCCACTCTTCCACGGGAGGGGGGATCGTTTGGCGAGACGCCCGAAGCCGAGAAAAAAGAAGGCCCCCTGAGCCGAGCTGCAGGGCTACCACGGCTTCTTCTCCTACAAACTCCCCCCGCAATGCCGCAACCTCTGGCCCAATGCAATTCCAGCATGCGTGGTGGGCTGCGTCTTCCTCGCCGCAGATCTCACAAACGCCGTCGCAATCATAGCCCCATGAACGGAGGGTTGCGCCTGTAACTGTGGTGCCGCAAAACATATGTCAGGCGCGTCGTTGCTCGTCAAAATGTTTAATCGCCCCTGGCCAGTCTTAGGGCCTGCTGAAATAATTGCCACCAGAGCCCATTTGACTTAATAAGGCGGACCTCTGGGACTTTGGTGGCCGCCAGCTGATGGATTTCAAGGTCCGTTAGCTGCCGCGTGCATTCGCCGCTGATTGCCCTAGGGGGGGGGGGGGGGGGGCTCCAAAAATGCTGCATTGACAAACCCACATCTATCTTGGAAGGTTGCGGCATTCGCTGCTGTCCACTGGGCCCTGGGCAACCAGAGCAGCAGTTGAGTCAATGGTCCTCGAGACTTGTTCTGCCACGGAGAATCAATCATTAATGGACTGATGGGCCGCGTTAAACATGGCCCGCAATTCGGGCGTTGCAGAGTTGTCTTTACGGCGTGGCAACTCAGACCAAGCCGTCGCTGCCCACCATTCCTGACAGTACCTCTCGAGGACGCGGCCTGCCACGACGGCGGGGGTCGGCCTCCAAACCGTCCGCGCTGGCCCACCACATCGCGGAGCGCGCCCTCTTAAGCCTCCTCGAAGATACACAAGTTCCTCGATGGCGCAAGCGAACAACTTCCTTAAAGGTAAAACCCGTGGGCTGAGGCCCCATAGGAAATGGTGGACCTAGCCACTGCAAGATAAACTCTGCTTCTGCCCTTATGGACACGATTGCAAGGGCACTTTTTCCCGCGCCGCACTCGGGAAAGAAGGGTGAGCCAACGCCTCTTTCGCGCCCTGCTAGCTCATTTACGCTTCTTATATTTGCGTGCCGTGAAGTCAATACCTAGGTTCTCAGTGTCCCAAGGAGTCATACATGTATACTTTTTTGCATATGATATATTTAGCGTTGTGCAAAAGATGAGTAGAGCTTCCCAATAAACAAATCTTCTCGAATGCCAATGTGCACTGACATCGCTGCAAGCCGTTTAGAATGCACGCTGCAAGCGCGCACGTCGCCTCGATGCAATCATGCTCGTGATCAGGGTGCCGGGAGGGCATGGTGACGTCATCGATGTGAATACTGCGGCTAATGTGATCGACATCAGCTGCATCAGCCAATGGCTTAATATACACTTTGGCCTCGTCCGTTGCTGGGCTTGCTCCCGCTGCGATGCTCCGAGTTGGGTAGATGGGATCTGCATTGCAGTCGTCCAACACCAACCTTCTCTGTCAAGCGTACTGACGCATAGCATGGGCAACTACGTGCAAAGCCCATGCTGACAAAATATATCATGGCCAATGCATTCGCAATAAGATTTCAGATCCCAGAGGAGTGCGAGATAGTGCCCTTGGTTCCCACCAACATACTCTGATCTGGCCACTTGTCTCCGAACTGTGTCTTCTGGTCCTCTGCCCTGGCTTGCGCTGCGCTGCTTGCCCAACCCGCGCCCCCGCCCCCAGCCCCCCCCCCCCCCCCGCCGCTCTCGCATGCAGCCTCCCGCGCAGCCTCGAGAAAGCTCTGTAGACAGCGATGCAGCGTCGCCCTCCTCCTTTATGCTTGCGGGCAAGGGCTATCCCCAGCTGCCCAGCATGCTGGGAGAGGCACTTACAATGTCCATGATCTGGTACATGTGGGCTGCTACACCCATGCGTTCGCCACATGCAATAAGACAACGGCGACGAGGATGGAGGCCATCAGATTGGCAAGCTCGCGTCTTGCATTTTGACGCCAGACGTGTCATGACGTGTCAATAGCGAGCCAGGCACGACCTTCGGGACTGCAAGCGGCTTTTCGGGACCCACTCTTGAACATGGAACTCCGTTGGCCTTCCATTTGGACTTCCAGGAGTCGACGCGGCACTGAAGGAGAGCCGACAAAGATGATGTGACTCCAGATCCTAATTGAGTCAACTCTTACCCTCTAGCCGCTGCGCCCTTCGTGTAGCGACATATTTCTGAGCCTGACCCTTGACTGGCTTCTGCCGCCCAGTCTTCCCAAGCTGTACTTCGCATCTTCTGGTCCTTACATTTACGAGCTTTGTTAAGCTCTAGAAGGATATCCACAGTGAAATCCCGAAGAGTCTGCTTCTCCTGGTCAAAAGGGCCCTGGATGGCGATATCCAGGGCCCTGCTTTCCAAAACTTGCGAATAAGGACATCCAGATGTCTGTGGGCACGAGAGCTGCGTTACCATACCATTCGCAGAGTTGCCGATTACGCCGCTGATGTTCTCCTGAAAGTGTCTCTGGATCTCGGACCGCCTCTGCGAAGCCCAAGACAGAACCCTGTTTCAGGCTGTTCCTTCCCATTATGCTTTGTCTCCAGAAGGCTGCTCGAGGTCGCGTTCTTGTAGCCGGGGGTCGATCCTGGCATGTTTTGTCTTGGTTCCGTGTGGGATGTCCCACAGAGCTGTTCTTGCACACAGCCTATCCAGCGCTCGTAGATCTGCGCAGGGATGTCCACCCCCTTCCCATGCTGCTGCTGCGTAGTCGGTGGCCACGCGCGCCCATCCTCACCCCCTAGCTGCCCGATATACTCTCTCATCTCCTCCATCATGACCTCGCAGGTCCCCGCGGGGGGTGCGGGCGAAGGGCCGATTGCCTGCTCGATGGGGATGGGACGTGCTCCTCTGATGTCTGCACGGAGATGTCGTTGGTGCAGGTAAACAGAGGAGAGGTTAACAACACGATGAGGGCTGAGAGGGGTATTGAAGTCGATGCTGGTAGACTTTACTGCATGTGCCATGATAGGGCTGACCAAGTAGAAGTCCAAGCAAGAGCTGGAATCTCCCGAGACAGATGTTGGCCTTTGATCTGCTATGACCAGGAGATCTCACAAACCTACTGGGATGTGCTCCATGAAAATCGTGAGGTCGATGTTGGAACCCCCCAATTATAGCTGGTTTGCCGTGGGACTGGATGTCGGCCCCAGGCTTATCTAATATACCCGAGTTCTCGGCACTGAGCCCTTACCCACTAACCAACTATATGGAGTAGACAAATCTGGCGCTATACTTCTCAATGTGCAAATAACACGTTCACGACCTGCCTGGACATGAGCTGCCATCTCCATGAGCACATGCATCTAAATGATTACGCACTAGGAGGAAAACACCAGACGAGCTTGCTAGATATTGCTCCAGGCCCGAGCACCTCCCAGCCTTTAGCCCGCATGCATTTCTTTACCTGGGAGTATCCTGACCCTCGGAGCTTATGTTCTTGGATACAGCGAACATCATTGGAGAGGTTGGGTATTATGGCTTCACCTGTGCCCCATGAAAAACATTGAGGGTAGCCCATTCAAAACTTGGCGGTTTATTCTTGCCACCTCTTCTTCCACGGGTACGTTCATGCTTGTTCCGAGTGTATCCTCTGTATCGTCTTCTGGTACTGCTGTGTTACCTGCTGCTGCCGCAGAACTACCTGCTGCTGCCTCCGAGCCCGACGCGCCTCCTCCATGACCCCCTCCTCACGTCTTCGGTTTCTTGAGACTCTGCTCAAAACATTTGAGGGCATTGCGCATGGGGTAACTGCTCGACTGGTCCTACCCACACAGCTCATCTGTGCCTTTTCTGCAAGAGCTCCAACATGTCTGCTGTAGGAAGGCGCTTGAAACCCACCAACAAGAAAGGCATCTCCTCATCCTTCTGCTCGTCCATTTGCTGACATGCTTGCTCCCGCTCCTCCTCATCCATACGCTCAGCTCCTCCTTCCTGCGTGCGCGTCTTGTCGTACGCTTCCAAGAAAGCTTTACTGTCTGAATGGGCCATGGTAGCCGTTTCCCAAACATACAACTTGTCCTGAATATCTGTGGCTGGTTCGAGCTCTTCCCCATACCTATAATACTGGGGCGCTTGTTCTCCATGCTCATCCTGAGCCTCCTGCATCTGCCTCCGAAGTTCCTGGATGTCCTGCTGCACCCCGTTCGCGTCCTCCTCCAACTCCTACTTTCTTGTCTGAATCTGCTGCAATAAAACTTCACATTGCCCAATCTCCTCTTCAATCGCCGACAGCTGTTTGGTCTTCGAAGCAATCCGCCCTTCGTACCGCGTGAGAGTGCGAGACATGGGTTCCTTAGTTTCCTGAACCTCCTGCACCTGCGACTGAAGCTGCTGTGCCAAAGTCACTGCCGAGGGGGGCACATCAGAGTCTTCTTTGCCTGCACGTTGGAACAGTTGAGTGAGGAGGGCCATGGTAGACTTACCTTTTTACCTTTGGCTGCTTTATGAGGTTGAGCTGGGCTTCCAAATGGGCTTGAAGCTCCTTTTACCACATGTTCCTCCTTCTTTACCTTTTCCATGTGTTTCTCCTTTTCCTCCATGTCCCACCTGTCCTCCTTTACCACCACCTTTGCCAGCAAGTGCTCCTTTACCAAGGGCCTTAGTTCCTGATGGCATCGAAGGTCCTGATTGCCATGGGGCGGGGAGGCCTTCCAACCATCCTGCCTTCGGGGTCTTAGGTGGGGCAGGTGGAGGAATAATACGAAGAGGACTATGGCAATGGTAGCACTCAGACTGCCACCACTCATTCTTCTTAAAATTGCACCACGTACACACAATGTTTACCCATTGTCCTGGCCGCTCATTGCGAGACCGAGGGAAAGCTGAGAAAGCAAAACAGGGGTCCCAAACCCCTGGCCAGAGAGACAAAAAGGGTCGTAACCCTGAACACGCCACAACCGCTTGAGCGAGGTTGGAAGTTCAGGAGCAGGCCCCTTGAGCCAAAATGGCTACGGCTGTTCTCGTCCTCCTCCTCCTCCCCCTTCTCCTTCTCCTCCTCCTCCTGCTCCTCCCCCCCTCTACCTTCCCTTCCTCCCACGCATCATCATCATCATCATCATCATCATCATCATCATCATCATCATCATCATCATCATCATCATCATCATCATCATCATCATCGTCATCACCCTTGTCCTCTTCTCCTACTCCTGCTCCTTCTCACCTCCTCCACCTCCTCCTCCTCCTTTCTCCTCCTCACCTTGTTCCTCCTCCTCCTCCTCCTCCTCCTCCTCCTCCTTCTCTTCCTCATCCTCCTCTTCCTCCTCCACCTCCAAATCCTCCTTCTATTCCTTCACCTCGTCCTTCCTTCTCTTCTTCCTGCTCATCCTCATCCTCCTTCTCCTCCTCCTCCTCCTCCTCCTCCGCCTCCTCCTCCTCCCTCCTCCCCCTCCTCCTCGTCCTCGTGCTCATCCCTGTCCTCCTGCTCCTCGTCCTCCTCCTCTTCCTCCTCCTCCTCCTCATCCTTCGCTTCCTCCTCCCCCTCCTAGCCCCTTCGATCAGGGTCGGCGGCACCGGCCGTCAGGCCTCTCCAATCGCCCGAGGTAAAGCAAATCGGCGAACGTTTCCTCATCCGGCGTTTCGACATTAGGCAGAAGGCGGAAGAAGGGGGGGGAGGGGGGTCTGGCTCCAGACCTGGGGCCGCCCCCCTCTTGGTTGGTGTGCCACCTTTGCAACACCGGCTCTGCCCTCGGGGGTGGAGCTGGGTGTGGCTGCACTCGGCGAGCCCTATAGCCATCCATACCATGTTGTCGGCTCATGGGAGCCTTCCATACCATATTGTCGGCTCTTGCGAATCGACGCGAAATCGGCGCTGAATCGACGCTACATCGATGCTAATGGACGCTAAATCGACGCTAATCGGCGCTGACCGACGCGAAATCAGCGCCTACCTCATCGACTCCTAGACGCTCATCGACGCGAAAGACGGAATGAAAAGGGCATACCAGGCTCCTATGATTTACTACCGAACATGGACCAGATTACAAACCACACCACCCCACCTACGGCCCCACGGGCCGAATCGTATACCAGGACATCTGGCGTGGGTTTTTTGCGCGGTACACGCTACGGCCCCCGATGGGCAGCGCAACATGGAGGGCCGTAGTTAGGTGGGGTGGTGTCCTTTGGTCTTTGGTCGAGAACAGCCATCAGATCTGGAGTCAGCGGATATCTGTGCAGATGGAGCGCGTTTCTTTCCTTTCGGCGAGAATGGGCATTATAGGGGGGGGGAGGGGCCAGGGGGGGGTGTAATGTAACACGTCCCCCCCCGCCGTGAACACGGCGGCAGTGCCCGGAGCGCACTGGGGGGGGAGGGGCGTTGCGTTATAGGGGGGGGAGGGGGGCCGGGGGCTATAATGCCCATTTTATGCCGCAAGCAATGAAGAAACACGCTCGTGTCTCTTCGATTGATCTCCGCAGGCCTTCGGCACAAGGTGGGCCTCCTGGACGACACCGGCGGGCGGCCTCAGGGCTCTCTGGCTCTGGGCGGCGTGCTCTCCGGCGGTGTGGCCCCCCGGGCGGCCGAGGGACCCTCCTGGCTACCCACGAGTGCGCTGCGACCGAGGGGGGGAAGTGAGAAGGAGAAGGCCTCCTCAGTAGGCGACGGGACTTCTCAGAAGCCCTCGCGCCTGAAGGGTTGAAGGGTTTTCGCGTCTTCGGGGAAGGCGCAGACAACTTCTCAGAAGGCCAGGGGGCTTCCGAACCTTCTGAGAAGGCCTTCTCCTTCTCGCTTCCCCCCCTCGCTCGCCGCCGAACCAATCCACCCCAACCCAACCCGAAGACCCAAATTTCGGGTTGGGGGGATGGGTGCGGGTTACGCTTGTGCTTCCCCGGTGTTCCCCGACGCCCGCCCCCCCAGCTGAGAATGGAGGGCAAATCGGGGCCTTCGAGTTGGGTTTGGGCGGTTTGGTAGGCGGTGACCTCCAGCGGCGGGCCTGGGCCATCGCATGCCAGTCGTGAATCCCCCCTGGGCCGCCCGGCGGCTGGCGCGAGAGCGCCTGCAGCTCCGTGGCTGCGGGAGAGCTCCGGGGGCCTCTCGCCCTCCTGCTGGACTTCGCCCTGGGCCCTCGGCGAGATGTCCGGGAGGGAGGGCCCTTGCTCGAGGCCTCCCGAGGCCTCCAGGGGCAGATCCTGGGAGTAGAGGAACAACAGAAAGGCATACGCAGAAACTTCTGGCGGTCCGCGCGGGCCGCCAAAGGTTTATGCTCGCGTTTCTTTGATTCCCCGAGGGAGGGAGCAGAACTCATCACATCCTCCGTCTCATCTCCTCGGTGCCGGGGAACTCATCACATCCTCCGTCTCATCTCCTCCGTGCCGTGGTCGCACATGTGGCAGCACTTCTGGCTGCCATGTGGCCCCTAGTGCGAGAGGCCGCCCGCAGCTGCGCGCCATCTCCCCACGCCCCCCCCCACCCCACCCCCCCACTCCCTCTCCTCTCGCTGCCCCCGCGACAGCTTTGCCCCCCCCCGTCGCTCACCTCTCTCTCCTCGCTGTCCCCCCCCCCCTCCTTCTCCTCCGCCCATGACTCGCGGAGCAAAACAACAAGTATCGATGACACGCCGCCGTGAGGAAGCCATCACTGTGCTGCTGCTGACGGAAGTACTAGACCTTGTCGGACAGAAGCGAAGGAGTAACACGCTGACATGGGCATCAACACCGACACAAGGAGGTGTCTCGACTGGGGGACGCTGATTTTTAGATGTTGGTGTTTGTGGTAATCTTTCGGCCACCTAGGAAGCCCGAATGTCACCGCTATCTCCGAGATCGGGAAGCCTCTTTTGGTTCGGCATCGCCCTTGCAACGGCGGGTTCATTCCTCTCGCCCGCCCACGCAGCTTCGCCTCGCCCGCACGCACGCGCACGACACGAACGTGAATCCGAAACCGACTTCCCAGTGTGGGGGGGTCTCCATATCCCTGCGATCTCACCTCCCAGCCTCCGATAGATCGAGAGAGGGAGGGAGAGAGAGAGAGAGAGAGAAAACCAACGAACGATGAGGAAGAACGAATGAGAGAGGTGAAGTAGAGAGAGAGAGAGAGAAAGAAAAAAAAATACATAAAAAGAACGTGCGTGTACGTATGTATGTGTGTCTGCAGGTGTGTATGTATGCATGCATGCATGCATGCAGGCAGGCAGGTAGGCAGGCAGGCAGGCATGTATGTATGTATGTATGTACGTACGTACGTACGTATGTATATACGTACGTATTTATGTATGTATGTATGTATGTATGTATGTATTATATATGTATGTATGTTTGTATGTGTGTGCAGGTATATATGTCTGTATGTATGTATGTCTGCCTGTATGTATGTATGTATAGATATGTGTGTATGTATGTGTGTATGTATGTATGTATGTATGTATGTATGTATGTATGTATGTATGTATGTATGTGTGTGTATGTGTGTATGTATGTATGTCTGTATGTCTGTATGTATGTATGCATATATGTACGTATGTCTGAATGTGTGTATGTAGGTAGGTAGATAGGTAGGTATGTGTGCGTGTGTGTTTATGTGTAATAGTGTTTGCGTGTGCATGTATGTATGTGTGTAAGTATGTATGTATGCATGCATGTGTGTATGTATGTATGTATGTATGTATGTATGTATGTATGTATGTATGTATGTATGTATGTATGTGTGTATGTGTACGTATGTATGCATGTATGTATGCATGCATGTATGTATGTATGCTTGTGTGTATGCATGTATGCGTGCCTGTGTGTATGTACGTATGTATGTATGTATGTATGTATGTATGTATGTATGTATGTATGTGTATATGTATGTATGCATGCATGCATGCATGCATGTATGTATGTATGAGTATGCATGCATGTGTCTGCATGTGTGTAAGTATATATGCATGTGCTGGAGAGTATAAAAGGGGATGGTATATATAGAGATGTAGAGAGAAAGAGACAGAGAAACAAAACAAGAGGCAGACAGACAAAGAGGCAGGCAGACTGACTGACAGACACACAGCAAGGGAGAGAGAGAGAGAGAGAGAGAAAGAGAGGGAAAGGAACATATAATAAGTAGACTGGACTAGAACGTACATTCGAATTAGAGTAGGGCGGGAGGAAGGCCGATTGAGGCACCTGCGAAACAAACAAAAATCCACTGATTGTGTTTTTTCTGGTGTAATTTGATGAGCGACAACCCACCTGTCTCGACTCAGCGCAACGGCCAGGCTGCTATGCAGGCAAGCAGTCGGCAGCTGGAAACAAGGTCGTGGGTCCCGGGGCGCGCCGCGCCGAAAGACGGAGGTGGACTGCAGACTCCCGCGCCCATTCACGGTGGCGCTCCATTGATGTTCTTTCCCCCCGAATGGCCCCGACTGTGTCCTCCGCCCCGGCCAAAGGCCCCGCGTGGAAGGGATCGCGGGCGCTCGGCGCCAGACCACGGCCCTCGCCTCCCCCAGGCAGCCCCGCTCGCCCCTCACAGGCGAGCAGCACCCGCCCGACCTCACTGGGCCCCCGCCTGGACTCCAAGCCCGCGCGCGGCTGGCAACCCGACGTGGGCGCCGGCTTCCGGCACCACCTGTGAGCTTTCGCGCGGCCCGGAGCGACGCGCGGCCTCCCAGCAGCACGCGTCACCGCCCGACCTAAGCCGATGCCTGAGCCGCTGGCTGGGGGGCAAACAACGTATCTACTGATACCCCATGCTCCCCTCTTCTCTCCCGCGCCTGCACTCTGACCAATGGAATTTCGAGGAGACAAAAGGCCGCATGCCCAACAGCTGCCGCTGCCCGGGTTTGGACAACTTTCGCTGGTGGCATCGTACCCTTGCTTGTTCCGTAGCCATATCGGACGTCCAAAAGCGACGCCGCAAGCTACGAGGACGGTTCCGTGGACACCCAGTCGATGACGGATGCGGCCGCACGCAAAGGCCGTGGGCGCAAGGAAGCCAGAGGAGGAAGTCTCGAGGCTCTGCAGGACGAGCAGCGGCATCGGTACTTTTTGTTCCTTCTCTGGCTGGCGGCGTTCCGCCTCGGAGCGCCCGCGCCGAGGTCGCCGCACCAGCGCGGCGCGGCCCCTGCCGCACACCCCTCCCCCCGGTGCGGGCAAGCTTTGTGCCCATATCCACTGCATCCTGGAGTTTCAGGCTGCCTCCTCCTCCGCCTCCTCCTCCTTCTCTTCCCCCTCCTCCTCCTCCGCCGCCTCCTCCTCCTCATTCTCCTCATTTTTCGACGTTGGCCATGCATAAGAATCTTGACAATTGCGTTCCTCCATCTCCTCCTCCTCCTCCTCCTCCTCATCCTCCTCCTCTTTCTCCTCCTCCTCCTCCTCCTCCGCCTCCTCCTTTTCTTCCTCCTCCTCTTTCTCCTATTCCTCCTCCTTCTCCTCCTCATCCTTCTCCCGATCCTCCTCCCCCCCCTCCTCTTACTCCTCTGCCTCCTCCTCCTCTCCCCAGAAGCCCGAGGCGCAGTGGACATGGATAAAAAGACCTGGCCCGTCGAGGGACAGATTCTTGTCCGCGTGGCTGTGCCAGTCCACTGCGCCTCGGCCCCTTGACGCCGTGGACACAGGCGTGGCCCGCAGCCTCGGCCAGGGCTATGGCCCGCAGCCGCGGCGCGCATCCCGCCGAGGCCGCGGCCTCCGGGGCCCCGCATCGGGCCTCAGCCGCGGGCCATCGGGGGCGCCGCGGGCCGCGGGCCTCGGCGCTCCGGGACGGGGGCGCGAGGGGGGGCGCGCTGAAGAGCAAGGCGACGACGACGACGCCGACGACGACGCCGACGACGACGATGACGACGACGATGACGACGACGACGACGCCGACGACGACGACGACGCTGACGATGACGACGACGACGACGACGACGACGACGACGACGGCGGCGACGACGACGACCACGACGACCACGACGGTCGCCTCCAGGCCCGCGCCTCCCAGTTCGTCCTGGTCAGGCTGCGCTGCTCGCGCCCGCGACGAACCCACCGAGTCCGAGGCCACGGTGTCCCGAGATCGGACTGGGGCAGGTCGGGGGATATCTGAGGGCCGGCCGGTCTGTAGCAGAAATCTCGCAGCCGTGTGGCCACGGCGGGACGC
Organism: Prorocentrum cordatum; assembly: GCA_963575745.1. NCBI lineage: Eukaryota > Dinophyceae > Prorocentrales > Prorocentraceae > Prorocentrum > Prorocentrum cordatum. The sequence goes on from CAUYUJ010021614.1 coordinate 1,876,613, forward strand.
CAAGCCCCAACGCACACACACACACACACACACACACACACGCAGAACAAGCGACTTGCATAATGAGGTGTGAGACAGATGAAGCTTACGATTTCGCATCCTCGTTTGAGCCTGCTGGGACAGGCTTCAGAAGATTCAGGGAGGGTGTGAGGGTGTGGAGGCCAGAATGTCAACGACGGTAATCAGAAATGTAGTTTGCTCGTGACTTGCATTCTAGTAGCGCTGCAATTCGGCAATTCGTTTGCAATGTGATTGTTTCGCATCCTTGTTTGAGGTCCCCAGGACAGGTTTGAGGAGATTCAGCGGTAGATGGAGCGCAGGGCGTCAACGACGATGATCACAAACACTAGTTGTTTGTTGCTAGTTTTGTGTCGCTGCATTTGCTTTACATTGAATCGGTTTTGCTGTGCAGGTGTTCGGCATTGCATTTGTTGCGCGCTTCCGTTTTGCTGTTTGGCAGTCCACGTCCGCGCTCGAGCTCGACTTCAAGGTCGCCAAGACAGGGGCGATGAGGTTCAAGGAGGGTGTGGAGCCCAGAGCATCAACGACGGTGATAAGAAATACAAGTCTTTGTGCATTGCAGTTTGCTTTGCGCTGCACTGCGCTTTGCCTTGCAACTGTTCCAGGGATTGAACTTAAGCTCACCAGGATTCATCAAGGAGGGTCTGGAGCTCAAGGCGTGAACGACGGTGATCATACACACAGCTCTCTTGCGCTTGCCCCGGCTCCCCACAAGACAACGGTCAGTATCCATACCCGGACTCCTCAGCACTCAGATGAGAATTCATACCTAGGACTCCGACAAGGAATCCCCAGAGTTCGCCTCGCCCTGTGCCCTAGGCATCGGCCCTGGATTGCGTGCATGCGCCTACGGCAGGTTCGTGTCGTGACGACCCCAGCATTGGTTTCTGACACCGCGTGGATCGTTCCACCTTGAACGAGGGGCGTCTTTTCGATCGCCAGATCGTTCCATATTGGCCAATTCTGGGCCACTGGCGGCGTTCAAACTTGAACGCCCGCGTTGGGATCGCTGACTCGTGGGCACCACACGAACCTACTGTAAACACCTAGGGCGCAAGGCTTTCCCCAATGTGTGCCCCACGGTCGGGAGCTTTTGCTTAGCTTGACGCGGCGGCGGCCCTGGCGACACGCAATGCCTTGCGAACGTATAGCGTGTCGCTCCGCTCTGAAGGACGGGACGCTGGGGAAGGTGCGAGACGTTGACGCTCGGGGATCGGACCGCGAAAAGCGTGCCGCGCAGAGGCGTGGTGGGCCAGAACCCGCGTCGCGACGCGCTAAGCGAAAGTTTCCGACACTACTGATCTTACTCACAACAGCCTGCGAACGCCACATCATGCCTTTGAGCACCGCAAGTGCGCCTCCGATAAGCAGCAGCACAAGCATGCGCAATAGTACGCTGGACCTGCCATGCACATGAGAAGCCACTGTATCCAGCGCTCAGGCCCTACGTAGGGCTGCCCCCCAATGCAAAAGCGGCAATCCACTCCGGCCAGCGCCCAGCAGCCCGATCGACTCGCCGACTGACTGCGACCCAGCCCTGGTGGGCCCGCGGACCACGAGCGCTGCAATATATGCTGTGTGTCGCGCGCCGCCTGCGACGCAGCACGGCAACTGACAATGCCACGCTCACGCCGTTGGGGCCCACTATGCTAGGTTCGTGCGGCGTCGGCGCACGCGCAAAGGTCTTTAAAACCGCGTCGATCGTTCAACCCTGAATCGATCGCGGCCCCGATCGTTCAAGGTTGAATTCCGTCGGGTCCAGTGGAGTTACCGTGTGCCTCGGTGCTTCCGCGTCGCAGAATTCAACCTCGAACGCCTTCGCCGGCGTCGCCAGCGCGCCAACGCTGCATGAACCTGCCGTACAGTGCTGCTGGAGCAAGGAACGTAGATCAGAAACCAAGCCCTTCTTGTGCCCCCCCTTGCAAAAGCGCCTGCGTGCACGAGCAGGGCCGGAGCAACAGCTGTGGAAGGACCTAAGGCAGACGAACGCGTTCCACTACTCGCAAGTCCAGCTCAGCACTCGCAAATGGCCTGGATCCGCTGCGGGGGATTTGCGATACATCACATCAAGACGAAGCCGAGGACGTCCAGGGTAACGGCGGCACGCCGGCCCTGCTCACGCTCGTCGGCGTGCTCGGCGCGGGCGGCGCCGCTGGCAGGCTGGGCGTGCGGAGCGCGTCCGCGCGGGCCTCAGCCCAGGCTCAAGCCAGACTCAAGCCCAAATCCAAGGTCTAGCTCGCGCTCGATCGACCCCAAGCCTGCCCTTCAACTAGACCCAGAGTCCCAGTCCCATGCGTCGTGACATGCTGCATCTTGCTCCCCCTCCTACCCCTCATCATCCCCATCCTCTTCCTCTTTGTCAGCCTCCTCCCCCCCACACAATTCCCCCTTCCCCTTTCCCCCTTCCCCCTTTTCCTCCTCCTCCTCTTCCTCCTTTTCCTGATCCTCCTCCTTCACTTCCGCCTCCTCCTGGCCTGGTCCTCCTCCGCCTGCTCGATGTCAACCTCTTCCCCATCCCTCTTCTCTTCCTCCTCCTGCTCTTCCCCCTCCTCCTCATACTCCCCTTCATCCTCCTCCTCCTCCTCCTCATCCTCATCCTCCTCTTCCTCCTCGTCCTCCTCCTTCTCCGCCTCCTCCTCCTCCACCCCCCTCCTCCACCTCCTCCTTTTCCTCCTCCTCCTCCTCCTCCTCCTTTCCTCCCTCCTCTCCTCCTCCCTCCTCCTCCCTCCTCCTGCTGCTCCTCCTCCTCCTCCTCCTTCTCCTCCTCCTCCTCCTCCTCCACCTCCTCCTCCCTGCTCCTCCCTCCTCCTCCTCCTGCTCCTGCTCCTCCTCCTCCTCCTCCTCCTCATCCTCCTCCTCCTCCTCCTCCACGCCCCCTCCTCCACGCCCCCGTCTTCCTCATCCTCGTTTTCTCCCTTCTTCTCATCCTCCTTCTCCTCCTCCTCCTCCTCCTCCTCCTCCCCCGCTCCTCGTCCTCCTCCATCCCTTTCCCATACGAATATGGAACTCCTCCCTGTCGCACCCCCAGGAGCGTCGGCCGGGCGGGCCCGGCATTTCACCTGAGACTTCCTCGCAAATTACGATCCTGAAGCCTGACATTTGCAAACATTTCACAGGTGGAAGTGGGTCGTCTTCCACATGTTCTTCTCGTCTTTACCCCGTGCACATTCGTTTTGAAAGTTTGCACTTGTTCCACGGATAACGGGGCTTGCTTTCATCTTATGGCTCTCGCCTTAGGGACGCACACAGTCGTCTTAAACACCTGCAACAACTTACCGCATGGATGGGGTGCCATTCTCAAACTTTAGCTCTCGCCTTAGCGCTGAAAGTATGCAGCAGCTGCACGTGTGGAGGGTGGAGGGTGGAAGGGGCTCGTTTTCAAAATGTGGCTCTCGCTTTAGCGCCGCGCACATTCGTCTTAAACGTCTGCACTCGTTGATCACGTGGAGGGCGGTTTCTATTCAAAGCATGGCTCCCGCATTAGCGCCACCTTCGAGGGGGAACCGTTTCCACAATGCGGCTCTCGCCGCAGGCGCCGCCCACATTCGTCTGAAACGTCTGCAGCACTCTCACGGATGGAAGGGGGGCCGCTCTCGCCTGAAAGGCACGCGCTTAAGACACATTGAAGTATATTTACCGGTGGGGTGGGGGGTCTTTTCAAAATGTGTCTCTCACCTTAGCTCCGCGCGCGCTCTTTGTCATTTTTCGACGTTCAGCAGAATGCAGGAGTGCTCCTTTTCAACATGGCACTCTCGTCTGAGACTTCGTTAAGTTAAAGGACCCAGCACTTCGTTGCAAAGTGAAGCCTCGGCCAAAATGGCAGGCCCAACCGTGCAGGTCTCTCAAGGGGGGTGCTTCTTGTAGTTGAAGGGTGGGCTTGTGGGGGTGTATGAGGGGACTTGGGACGGGAGGGTGTATTGCAGCATGGGGTGCTTCTTGCAGTTGAAGGGAGGACTTGTGGGGGTAGATATGAGGAGGGGATTTGGGACAGGAGGGTGTATTGCATCATCGCTCATGCATCTTTGGCTTGCTCTGGTCCTCCCCCTCCTCCTCCACCTGGCGTTTGGCTGGGCGTACCGAGCGGCGATGGGCCGCCTTCGACTGTGGCAGCACTGCCTCGGCGGCGGCCTGAGACAGTACCCCCGCCGCGGAGAAGGGAGCGGAGGTGTGGTCCTCCTCCTCCTCCTCCTCCTCTTCCTCCTCCTCCTCCTCCTCCTCCTCCTCCTCCTCCTGCTCCGCCGCCTCCTCCTCCTCCGCCGCCGCCTCCGCCTCCTCCTCCTCCTCCTCCTCCTCCTCCTCCTCCTCCTCTTCCTCCTCCTCCTCCTCCTCCGCCTCCCCTGCCTCCTCCCTGCACCACCCTGTGCTGCAGTGCTCCCGGATCCGCAGACAGGGGGCCCTGCAACACGCTCCGACGACCCCGGCCCGCCGACGACCCTCATGGCGGCAGAGCGCCAGCCCGCGGCCGGCTGGCGCAGCTCCAGGCGCGCCGAACGGCGGCGGCCCGGCCGGGGCTCCGAGCGCCGCGCGGGGCGGGCCGCGGCCCACGGGTCCCGCGCGTCCCTGGGGGGGGGGGAGGGGCAGGAGCTGCCCTGGCGCGAGGTACCTCGTGCCTCGTGCCTCGGGCGTCTCGGCGGCGAGCCCGGGGGGAAGTCGGAATGGGGCGGGCCTTCTCGGAGGGCTCGGGAGCCCTCCACGGCCCCCGGAGAAGTTTCCCAAGCCTCCCCCGAAGACGCGGGCAGATTCTCAGAAGGCCCGAGGGCTTCTGAGAAGCCCCGCCGCCTTCTGAGAAGGCCTTTGCCTTCTCACTTCATCTCACTTCCCCCCTTCGCCGGTCGCCGAGCGTCGGCAGCTCCTGCTGCGTGTGGGGCGCCAGCTGGTGCGGCGCTGGCAGCGGTCGTGGGCAAGATCGGCAGCTCGTGCCCCGTGCGGAGTGCCCGGGTGCAGCGCTTGCAGCGGCTCGGAGGGGGGTCGGCGCCGATGTGGGAGATCCGCGCGAACCTCCGAGAGTCGATGTCGGTGCAGCTGTTCTTCGATGGATCTACGCAGGCCTTCGGCCCAAGATGGGCCTCCAGGAGGCATCATGGGCGGCCTCCCCTGACTCTGGATCCAGCGCACGTTGGTTGATTGTCATATCTAAAGCTGTGTCGGACATGCACCCCAAACGAGTGGAACAAATAGTGCGGGACTTTCCTCCTCAGAAAAGTAAGGTAGCTATTCCCGCAAAAGTATGGCGGAAACAGCAGCGGCAACGTAGAGCGGAAATCGGCATCAAAGGAGCTTGAACAGTAGGGCGAGTATGTTCGCCCTACTTGCGAAATCGCCCAACTACGGCGGATCTGGAGTCAGGTGGCGGGCTTCTCAGAAGCCCTCTGGCCTCCTGAGCGGCACCCTGTGGATTTGGAGAAGACTTGGGAAGCTGCTCAGAAGGCCCGAAGCCTTTTGAACCTTCTGAAACGACCCGCCCCCTGCCCTGCCTCCTGGGCGCGCCACCGAATTCGATGGCCAAGCCATCGTGTGCAAACATGACTCGCATCATACTTAATTCAGCCAGCCGCGCCGTGCATGAAACTGACAGGGTCAACAGCGGACAAAAGACACGGCTGCCAGAGCTTGCGCACTCTATCCACATGCCTGCCGCGCATGACAGCAATGCCTGGCGTGGCGGAACCTGTCTGCACATGTGGTTGCATGGAACAGTGAGATTGGCAGGCAAACGTACGGATCGAGTGCACACATGCATGGATAGTCCTTGCTTCGTGCAGATGCAAGATCGCATCAAAAGAAACGACCTGCCAGACCTCCAAGTCGACCCTGACATACACATAAGCCATGCCTTCGGAGCCATCGACAAACCTTCCTGAATCCTTGTCTTCGCTGGTTGCCGCGACGCATGCGACACTGTTTGCAAACGCACGCGCTTTGAAACAGCCGACGGCCAGTAACAGCCGATCGCCGGGTTACGCTCTGAAGGACCTAACTACAACTACGCCTACGCGCCGCTGCGGTTGGGCTCACCAACCGCTAGGGGCACCTGCTGACTCGAGGGCCCAAGAGGAGGACTAGGAAGAGGGGGGCAGCAAACCATGGCCTGAGGCATGTCTGCGGACGAAGGGAGGGCCAGGGAAAACGTCGAGCAAAAGAACGGGGGGCATGAAGCCTCGGAATCCGCCCCTCGTCCTCACCCACCTCTTTTGGGCCGACCCCGACTGACGGCGCGCCACCATGCGCGCACGTCTTGCCCCTCCGCCGGGGCAGCGGCCCGCTTCCGGGTCATCAGGGCCACCCCGACATCCGACGCGTGCAAGATCGGGGAGGGGGCCGGCGCAGGGACCTCAGACGGCGATCGCGGGGCAGCGCCAGGGTCGGGGACAGGGACTGGCCAAAGAAGCTTGCGCAGCGAGGGTGGCCAGGCACCAGCGACGGGGCCAGCCAAGGACAGGACCGATCGAGCCACCACCTACAGCGGAGGAGGAAGCCAGACACCAGGACAGTCCAGGACAGGGCCGCGCGAAGAGAGTCGCAGGCAGCGGGAAGCAATGTCATCCAGTCTGCATGGATAAGACTTTACAATGCGCGCGCAGTTGGGGGAATAGCGCTGTGAAGCATCCGCTGGTCCCTGCGAAACTGTTCCCCCCCCCCATTGGGCGTTCGCTAACGGAAGAAACTAACAAAGGTGGTGAAAGGTGTGCCTTTCTGGCGCCATGTGGGCCCGCGGTGGCAGTTTGGGGGCACTTCGGGGCTGCTTTCCTGCAATGCTCGATCCCCCCCTCTCGTTCGGCGTCCCACCGCTGTTACACGCAAGAGTGATCCTGTATGCAAGGCTGGCCTTTGGTGCCCGGCTTTGGGGGGGCTCGGGGGGCCAGATCCAAGCGCGCAGGCCACTGCTGGGGGGACCCCCGTGGGTCCGCACCCGAGGTTACTCTTTCAAGGGGCCACTATTACGTAGCCGACGCAACTGGGCGCCCAACACAAATCCCTCCCGTGACAGCTGCCAGTCTGATTTGTTCAACCCGCGGCCCCAGAAGTGCCGACCGCTTCCCCAGGGGTAGCTTTTCATCCCGGATGTTTTTTTTTGGTTTCCCCCTTCCACGGGCTCATGACAGCGTTCGGCGGTGTAACAGCTCTGGCGCGACAGAAGTGTTGCAAAATAATGTATCCCAGTGCGACCCTACCTAGGAGTTGGAACATTTAGGAAAGCAACATCTACATCTACACCGACAGCTGCATTTACATCTACATCTACATATACATCCACATCTACAGCTAAGCTAAGCTAAAATATGCTAAGCTCAGCTCAGCTCAGCTATGCTATGCTATGCTATGCTATGCTGCGCTTTGCTTTGTCTTGCTTTGCTGTGCACCCAGCGACAGCAGGCTGTTCAGCACTGCTCGCGGCTCCTGCAAGTGCTGCAGGCTGTTCAGCACTGCTTGCACTAGGTTCAACACTGCTCGCGGCTCCTGCAAGAGTTGCTGGCTGTTCAGCACTGCTTGCGGGGGCTCCGGTCCGGCCATCGGGGCTAGCTTGGCACCTGTCGCACATTGCTTGTGCTTTGCTTTGATGTTGCTGCTGTTGCTTTGCCTTTGCTTTGATGATATGCTATGCTATGCTATGCTATGTTATGCTGCGCTATGCTATGTTATGCTATGCTATGCTATGCTGTGCTATGCTATGCTGCGCTATGTTGCGCTATGCTATGCCATGATATGCAAGGGTATGCTAGGCTGCGCTGTGTTATGTTAGGCTATGCTATGCTATGCTATGTTGCGCTATGCTATGCTATGCTATGCTGCGCTATGCTAGGCTATGATATGCTATGCTGCGCTATGCTATGTTATGATATGATATGCTATGACATGCTATGCTGTGCTATGCTGTGCTATGCTGTGCTATGCTATGCTGCGCTATGTTGCGCTATGCTATGCCATGATATGCAAGGGTATGCTAGGCTGCGCTGTGTTATGTTAGGCTATGCTATGCTATGCTATGTTGCGCTATGCTATGCTATGCTATGCTGCGCTATGCTAGGCTATGATATGCTATGCTGCGCTATGCTATGTTATGATATGATATGCTATGACATGCTATGCTGTGCTATGCTGTGCTATGCTGTGCTATGCTATGCTGCGCTATGTTGCGCTATGCTATGCCATGATATGCAAGGGTATGCTAGGCTGCGCTGTGTTATGTTAGGCTATGCTATGCTATGCTATGTTGCGCTATGCTATGCTATGCTATGCTGCGCTATGCTAGGCTATGATATGCTATGCTGCGCTATGCTATGTTATGATATGATATGCTATGACATGCTATGCTGTGCTATGCTGTGCTATGCTATGCTGCGCTATGCTATGCTATGCTATGCTATGCTATGCTATGCTATGCTATGCTATGCTATGCTGCGCTATGCTATGCTCTATTATACGTTATGCTATGCTATGTCATGCTATGCTATGTTGCGCTGTGCTATGCTAAGCTAAGCTGTACTATGGCATGATATGCTGTGCTATGCTATGATGTGCTATGATATGCTATGCTGCGCTATGTTATGCTGCGCTAATGCTATGCTATGCTATGTTATGATATACTATGATATGCTATGCTAATGCTGCGCTGCGCTGCGCTAAGCTAGGCTAAGTTAAGCTCAACTAAGCTAAGCTAGGCTAGGCTAAGCTAAGCTAAACAAAGCTAGGCTAGGCTAGGCTAAGCTGGGCTAAGCTAAGCTAAGCTAAGCTAAGCTAGGCTAAACTAAGATGAGATAAACAACGCTAAGCTAAGGGAACGTCACTGGGGCAACCGCAGGGCGGATCCTGGGGGAACCGCCCGGGGCGTGGAACACTGCCCGGCCCTTTAAGCCAACACGGTAAGAACCCTTCTAGGCAGAGCCTAGGTAAGGAACAAAACGCGCACGAATGGCCCCAAATTGAGCACAGCGGCTCGGGTCCGAAACGCTGTGTTTTTACGAGTGCGACGCATTCCCCTGGCTACTCTCCCGCAACACTTTGTCATGACGCCTCGCCGTTGACACAAAACGAGTGATACGAAACCCCATTAAAACGTATCGGGCGGGCGGCGGCACGGAAATTGTGTTATAACCCCTACTAGGTGGCCCAAATGGCCAAGCTAATACATCCAACACAACAGCAGGCCAGAAAGGAGGGGACAAGGAGGAGGAGGAGGAGGAGGAGAGGAGGGAAGGAGGAGGACACGCCGACGAGGTAAAAGCACACACGTTCAGTGTGGAAATCGCGAGGCGGCAGCCGCCGGCGAGCAGTGCCAAATCAGCGAGGCACAGTCGAAGCTGAGAGCAACTTAAACATGAATACCGACCACGACGAGCGTCAATACCAACGTCGTCAGCGGTCAGCCTCAGGGAAGAGCTCGGGCAGGCACCACAAGACAGCCCGAGAGGCCACAGGGAGGGCCCCAAAACGGCACCAAGAGGACGACGACGACGACGACGACGACGACGACGACGACGACGACGACGACGACGACGACGACGACGACGACGACGACGACGACGACGACGACGACGACGGACGACGACGGACAACAACGACGAAGGGTCCACTCGGAGCCCAGTTGGGGCTCTCAGGGGGCCAATTGGGCGTCCTGGGAAGCCCCGGCCACCCTCCGGGAGGGGGCGGGGAGCAGGCGCCAGGGGAAGGAGAGGGAGGAGGAAGAGGAGGAGGAAGGAGGGAGAGGGAGAGGCAAGCGGTTCAACGGGCCCTGTCCGTGCCGAATGCCATTATGTAGACGATAGAGAGCGCACAGGGCGAGACAACGTTGGAGGACAGAGGAACTGATCGGATATGCTTTCCATCCCCGATATGCTTCTGATCGCCCCGGGGCCCGACCATAGCACCTGGGGCAGAAATCGAAGAACGACCCGCTGGCCGAAAACAGCACATCGCCAGAGATCCGGGCCCCTCCCCGAGCCACAAGATGGCCCCCGAGGGCCCCAGCACGATCCGAACGGCCCCAAGCCAGGCCACAGACGGCCCCAAGGGATCCCAACACGACACAGGAGCAGGCGAACGTTTTTTTATTCAACGTTCAGCATTGGGCAGGGGAAGGAGGGGGGAGAAAGGGGGGGGTCTGGCTCCAGACCTCTGCTTGGTGCGACTGTTGTCAAGAGTGCGGCCTTTGGGGGAGACTCCACCCGCTCGAAACAGGCGCAAAAAAACAGCCAAGATCTACTCCATGGGGGGGAGGAGGGGTTTTGGGGCCCGCGCCGATCGGCAACACAATGTATAAAAAACGATCACCAGATGAAAGGCTTGTCTGGCCGTGCCCTCCGCGACGCGGTGAGCACCGTGGCTGACATAATCGAGCCCCTCCCCACGAGCGTATCCTCGAGCCTCCCCGCCCCGGGGCCTCCGGGGCCTGAGGCGGGGCACAAACTGCGCACAGCCAAGCGCAGGGCAGCGGAGAGGGAAGGGCGCAAGGGGGGGGGGGGAGGCGCGGCCAGGGACAGCGGTCCAGAGGCCGCCCCGGGGCCGACGGAGCCCCGACCCACCTGACCCCGAGCCCGCCCGCCCCTCCAGGCGGGAGGGAGGGGGCAGGGAGGGGAGGACGGCGGCCCAAGGGGAGGATAAGATAAGATAAGATAAGATAAGATAAGATAAGATAAGATAAGATAAGATAAGATAAGATAAGATAATATAAGATAAGATAAGACCGATCGCGAAGCGAGTTCAATAGATTAGGAGGATCTGGCCGCCTTCTCAGCTCTGCTGAGAACTTTGGGCATGAGACCTAGTGAAATACGGTCGAGATATTCTCGCCGTGCTTTGGTAAGTGGGGCTCTTGTGGGGGCCTTACACTCATCAGCCAAACCTCGGAGCTGCTGCTGATGGTAGCTCCCACAAGCCGCACAATACCATATGGACAGGGATTCATGATAAAGCATTTGGTGACGCGACCCTGCCCGACCCCGCCCAGCCAGGCTCAACGAGGGCCGAGAGGGGGGGACGGAGGGAGGCCCTCCCAGCCTGACCTAGCTCCCTGCCGCAGGCTTTGGCCCTGTCCTTCCACGCAAAGCCGTGGCCTGATGGAACAGCGTGCCTGATGGGACAGCAGATACGAGGACGACTCGAAACAGCAGAAGCTGTCCCAAACCGACAGCGGCCGCTGTTGGCCAGGCGACACACGTTCCAAATGGACAACGACCGCGGTGACACAGAAAGCGAGTCTTGTTCAAAATGGGCCGGAATTGCTGTCGGCTGTTGTCCATGTGCTTTCCGTCCCCATTGTCGATCCTCCCGAAGCTCGAGCCTCGATCTCCATCTCCTCCTGATCCTCCCCCTCATCCCCGAGCAACACTTCCCACCTCCTCCCCCTCCTTCTCCCCCTCCTCCTCCTACTCCTCCTCGCTACCAGTCTCGAGAGGTCAGCGAAGGTCTCGAAAGGCCCCATACGGAGGCCTTGAGAAGCCCCCGGAAGCCGCAGACAGGACGAATCCTCTATCCTCGACCTCCCCTCCCTCCTCGTTCCTCGAGGCTTGATCATCCCTAGTCAAACCTTGACCGTTCCCAACGCCGATCCTCTGAGGGCCTCTCTCCGCCGCGCGCGCGGCATCGGCGCGGCGCTGGCTGGCCCCTCTCAGCTCCATTCGGCGGCCTGGAGGGGAGAATCAGGAGTTCAGTTAGAATGAAGCAGATCCTTGTGTTCCGCGGGAGAACATCAAACATTAGATGCTTGAGGTGATCCAGCAAGGCGGCAGTGCCACGGACACGGTAATTACGCCTGGTCCGAAGAAAACTCCTCCCTGCCACACGAAGCCATACATCGGGGCAAACTACAGGAACTAACCTACTCGTGCTGTCGCAGTACACCGGGAAGAGATCCTTAGCATGAAGCGTATCCTGGGGGAGAGAGGTCCTTGAAATCTTTCGCCGCTTTTGGGCCCCACGGTGGCAGGCACGGGCCCTCAGGCCGTCTGGGGATGTCCTTGGGGGGGGCCTGGGGCACAAGACCCGCTTCCCTCAGGAGCCTCATGCTTCCGTGGCGTGAGGAGCGCGGCGTGTGGCCAGAAATCGGCTGGCAGACGATGGTCCACCTCATGCTGCTCCCCAGGACCACCCGCGCCGCCAAATTGAGCAGACGAGCGTGTCAACAACAACAGCAACAGCAAAAACCACAACAACAACTACAACAACAACAGCAGCAGCAACAGCAACAGCAGCAGCAGCAACAACAACAGCAACAACAACAACAATCAACTTACCTTCATGCGCGATACTTTCACACGAAGCGTGCGACCATCATGATAACCATCCCCATCATGGGGGACTCTTGTTCTATAGCGTGGTCCGTTATTCCCATTCCCAGATGTCCCGCCCAATGAGGTTTTGCAAACACCTCCTCAGAGGAATTTCAACATATTCAACCTCGAAAACGCATGCCCGCGCCTTGCTGCGCCGATGCGAAACCGCCAGTAGAGCCCCAACCAAGGGTAAAGCACAAGGAAGTATCGAGCGACAGGATTACCTTGGTGGGGATGGGAGCTGTCGGCGGCGAGGCAAGGACCTGGCCCTGAATAGAAATCGAAACAGTCTCGAAAAGGGCCGTTGTTGTTGCTGAGAGCGGCGCCAATGCTGAAGAGAGTGGGGCGCTAGCCCAGCTTAAAACAAAACGAAGTCTCGAGCGGGAACCCGAGTTTTGTTGGGACGGCGGTTGTCGGCGGCGAGGAGGAACACCGCCTTGAGCAAAAAGAGAGGGAGTCTCGAGCGGGAGCAGTGGTTTTGTCGGGACGGGGGCTGTCGGCGGCGAGGAACAACACCGCCCTGAGGAAAAAGGGAGGGAGCCTCGAGCGGGAGCGTTGCTCTTGCTGGGGGTGGCGCCGATTCAACAGAGAGTAGGGCACCCGTCCAGCGTAAAACGAAACGAAATCTCGGGCGGGAGCGCTGGTTTTGTCGGCGGTTTTCGGCGGCGAGGAGGAGCACAGCTTTGAGTAAAAAAATATGAATTCTCGAGCGGGAGCGTTGTTGTTGCTGGGGGCGGCGTCGATGAAAAAAAAAGTAGCGTACCTCTACAAAATTGCCTGAATGATGGGAAGGTCTGGAACAAAAACGCGATTACTGAGTTCGGGGACCTTGTTGGCCAGGGACTCCTGGAGTAAATCGTGAGGAAGGAGCCCTTTGTCGTCGCGGCTGGGCCTCCGACAACTTAATTGAATTGCGAATAAATCTTGAGCGAAAGCGCCGTTCCTGAGTTCGGGGGCCTCTCTGGCCAGGGTGTCTCGGGGTAGATTGTGAGGAAGTATCGAGCGGAAACCGTTGTTGTCGTAACTGGGCCTCAACGGGCCCACATGTAGTGTCAAGCCAACGCTCGAGCGGGAGCCTCGTTGTCACAAACATTGTCGCCAGCGTCGAGGCGAGAGCGCGCGGAACCGCTTCCGGAGATCAACAACACATCTTCTTTAGAAATGGGTATTCAACAACAACAACAATCATTTTACCATCATGCGCCATGCTTCCACATGTCACATGCATCCTTCTGGATACCACACCCCATCATGGGGGATGATTCTGGCATGCGGGGGCCGATATTCCCTCGCCCAGATCTCCCGCCCAAGAAGGTATTGCCACGACCTCTTCCGAGGAATTTCGACATCCATAGTTCGGACGGCACATCGCCATCGCAACCGCCTTGCGCACATCCCGCATCTCGGAGGAGAAGGAAAAGGACGAGGAGGGAAGGGAAGATGAGGGAGAGGAAGAGGGAGAGAAGGAGGAGGATGGAGGAGGAGGAGGAAGGAGGAGTAGATGTAGTAGCAGTAGATGTTGTTTTTGTTGTGGTTGTAGCAAAACCAATTTTAGTAGTGGTGGCAGTAGTAGTGGTGGCAGTAGTAGTAGTGGTAGTGGTAGTGGTAGTGGTAGTGGTAGTGGTAGTGGTAGTAGCAATAGTAGCAGTAGTAGTAGTAGTAGTAGTAGTAGTAGTAGTAGTAGTAGTAGTAGTAGTAGTAGTAGTAGTAGTAGTAGTACTACTACTACTACTACTACTAGTAGTAATTCGCCGGCCCAACGGGCCAGGGCGTGCTAAGATCTCTGGTAACTGCTTAACAGTATTAACAGTATTTCTAGTTCGCGCGCGCGGGGCGGCCCCTGGGGGTCCCCCGGCGAAAAGTACCCCGACCAACGCCCGGTCGCCGCCCGGTCGCCGCCCGACCGCCGCCCGACCGCCGCCCGACCAAGTCTACTCAGAGATGGTTTTCCTTCTGGGTGCGGCCTCTCAGGCTCCCCAGAGCGCGCTCAGAGTGCCCCAAGAGGCCCCCAAGACTGCCCAAGAGGCCCCCGAGACGCCCAAAGAGCGCTCGAAGACGCCGAAGATGACCCCAAGACGGCCCAAAAGGCCCCCAAGACAGCCCAAGAGGCCTCCAAGACGCCCCAAGAGCCTTCCAAGAGGCCTCCGAAGAGAGCCCCAAGAGGCCAAAATCGTTGATTTTCATTGGTTGTTTCGATGTTTTTTGTGTTCTGGCTTTTTCGGCTTCCGGACGCTCCAAGACGGCCCAAGAGGCCCCCAAGACCGCTCCAAGACGGCCCACGAAGCTCCCAAGACGGCGCCGAAACGACCCAAGAGAGCCCTCAAGACGGCCCAAGTGCCGCCCAAGACGGACCAAGAGGCCCCAAGACGGGCCCAAGAGGGACTCAGGAGGGATACCGAGAACTCAAAAATGGAGCCCTCCGTCCCAGAAGGCGCCCAGGAGGTCCCAAAGAGGCCCCAAGAGGCCTCCAAGAGGCCCCAAGATGTCGCCAAGAGGCCCCAGGAGACTCCCAGGAGGCCCAAAAGAAGCCCCAGAAGGCTTCAAACATGTCTCCCAGGCGCCCCCGAACGGCCTCTCAACAGACCCCAAGAGGCCCCCCAAAGAAGCATCTTGACGACGACTCTATTTCGCCCCATCGAGAGACGACCCCCAGGGAACTGCTTCACCATCAAAACTCCCCACGCAACGCGTCCGAACGACACCCGCCCCCAAGAGCGCAACATGGGCAACGAACACACAGACAAAAACCAGCGATGCCATATCACGGGCCGGCGGAATGAGCGAAGCGATTCAATAATAATAGTAGTCGTCGTCGTAATAGTAGGAGTAGTAGTAGTCGTAGTAGTAGCAGTAGCAGTAGCAGTAGCAGTAATAGTAGTAGTCGTAGTAGTCGTAGTAGTCGTAGTAGTAGTAGTAGTAGTAGTAGTAGTAGTAGTAGTAGTAGTAGTAGTAGTAGTAGTAGTACTAGTAGTAGTAGTAGTAGTAGTAGTAGTAGTAGTAGTAGTAGTAGTAGTGATAGTAGTAGTAGTAGCCGTAAAAGTAGTAGTAGTAGTAGTAGTAGTAGTAGTAGTAGTAGTAGTAGTAGTAGTAATAGTAGTAGTAGATGTAGTAGTAGTAGTAATAGAAATAGTAGTAGTAACAGTAGTAGTAGTCGTAGTGCTGGTAGTAGTAGCAGTAGTGCAAGTAATGCTACTAGCAGTAGTAGTAGTAGTAGTAGTAGTAGTAGTAGTAGTAGTAGTAGTAGTAGTAGTACTAGTAGTAGTAGTAGTAGTAGTAGTAGTAGTAGTAGTAGTAGTAGTAGTAGTAGTAGTAGTAATAGTAGTAGTAGTAGTAGTAATAGTAGTAGTAGCACTATTAATAATAGAAATAGTAGTAGCAGCAGTAGTAGTAGTAGTAGTAGTAGTAGTAGTAGTAGTAGTGGTAGTGGTAGTAGTAATAGTACTCGTCATAATACGAGTCGTATTCGCCGTAGTACTGCTTGTAGTAGTAATAGTAGTAGCCGTAGTAGTAGTAGTAGTAGTAGTAGTAGTAGTAGTAGTAGTAGTAGTAGTAATAGTAGTAGTAGTAGTAGTAGTAGTAGTAGTAGTAGTAATAGTAGCAGTAGTAGTAGTATGGTGTCGGCGGAGTGACAGGAATGTCAAGTATCAGGTGAGCTCTCCCTTTCAAATCCTCGCCAGAGAGCCGCTCCTCAGAGCGGTCAGCCACGCGATCGCACTACGAGCGCTGCCTGGGTGCGTCGCGAGCTCTCCTCGCAAACTGTCTGAGCCGAGACACCGCGGGCCCCCTCACGGTTCGACCGAGGTGATCGAGTCTCGACTGTGTGTGTGCCCAGCCCCTCCAGGAAAGAGTAGTAGCCCTTCCAAGCGCTGGAAGTAGCAGGCGCAACCAATGGAACAACTGCCATCATCGCAAGACACTCAGAGTCAAGCTTCTCATGCGCAGTACACGTCGCATAGTTGCAAGTTCATCTCACCCACAATGCCGATCACGCCAAGAAATCCACCAACCAAGACAGATACAGCAGAGAAAGAATCCCACCATTGGATATCCCAGTCCATGTCTGATTACCGAAATCGATGAGCCACCCGTCTGGCCATCGCGAGTCCCATCATCGCGCCAATGTGCATCCCGTATCCATTGGGCTGTGGAACTACATGGTATTGCTGGTCCTGGATGGCTGCCTGCGGCTGGTTCCAGAACTGCTGGGGCTGGGGATCCGTTAGAGGCCGGGTAAAACGAGACGATCCTGTCAACCATGGGCTGTCTTGAGAAGCCACACCATTGCCAAGCATCTGGAAAGAGGAGTAGAGATTATCGATTTGGTAGATCCACTGAGTGCCATGGCTAATCCATTTTGATACATGCTGCGTGAAGGGAATCTCTGACTTGCCCACATCAACGCCAATGCGGAACCCAAGCAACGCACCCACTGAGAGAATTGCAACGACGAGCGGATCCAACTGGCCAATCGAAATCCCTGTGTAGAACTTAGAAAGGATTGAGAACGACGAGTCAGCAGCAGCCTCATGCACAGAACCTCCTCGGTCGGTGCGGAGGATGTCGAAGGCCGCCACGATCTGCCCCCCCTTGTAGCGCGGGGGCTTCACGTCGGGCGTGTAGGTCTCGAAGAGGCGGTTGATCAGCTTGAGGAACTCGCGGTTGGTCCAGCGCTCCTCGCACGCCGTCTGGAACTCCTCGAGCGTGCCCGTGGTGGGCTGGACGAAGTTGCCTAACTCCGCCGCCGCGAGCCTCTTCTGCAGGCTGGTAAGGATGCGCTTCTCCTGGGCCGACTCTCCCGATGCGCTCGAGTCACGACCCTTGCCAGTCAGGCGACGGCGGGCGCCTTCAGCTTCTGCCGAGGGCCGCGGCGACGAAGGGCCCTGGTCGCCCACGAGAGCACGCTGACCAGCGATGAACTCGTTGAACTTCGCGTCGATGGCCTTCGCGATGGCTTCCCCTTCCGCCTGAGCGCGCTCGGCCTCCTCCTTCGCCACTGCATCGCGGCGAAGCTTCGCATAGGTCGGGTCGAGCTTGAGCAGGGTCTTCTCGGCCTCCTGGATCTTCTCCTCCTTGCGGCTGCGGCGCACCTCGTCGGGCGAAGTAGAAGGAGAACGAAGCCGGCGCCGACGATCTCTGTCCCGGTCTCTGTCCCGATCACGGTCACGATCCCTATCACGTTCCCGCTCACGCTCGCCATAGTAGTGATGGTGATGCTGGGGCTGACCACCTCGCCCACTACCGCGCGGGCCATGCGACTGGCCCCAGTCACGGCCCCGCGACTTGGATCCTCCGCCGTAGCCAGCACGGCCACTGTTCCAGCTACCGTTGCCTCCGCCCCGACCTTTGCCTCGGCCTCCCATCGCTGCAGACTGAGGGCCACCAGGTCGCGGTCGGGGGCGCCAGCGCCTGAGAGCCGCCCGTGCTCAGCAGGCTGGAGCCGAGCACGGCAGCGAGTGGACGAGGGCCCTCAAGAGGGAGAAAGGGCACCCGATGTAGAATAGCTCCAGAAGGACCTCAAATATCACAAGCGCCTCTATGAGGGGGCCCACGCCCAACGCATAACACCTCGATGCCCTGCCAAGAACAATACCCCGAAGCTGTCCAAAAGGAGTTGCTAAAGTGCCTGGCCGTTCTAGTAGACTGGGCTTGGGGCGCTCTGAGGGTCCCGTTGGGTTCTGGAGCCATGGCCGATTCGGATTCCGCGGAAGCCAATGAAGATGCCCATCTCGAACCCATAATACAAGATCCAGCCATTCAAACCGTTCGCATGGGATCACGGGGAACTTCTTGGTCTCATGAACGACTGAGAGGGACTCCTGGAATACTCGACGAAGGGAGGCTGTGATACACGACGAACATATCCTCTTCGACGCTGCACACGTATCATCCACGTAACGCCGCCAACCCAACGTGGCTTCCAAGGCCTCAGGGTTCACTGACAGACGCCCAAACTCCTCTTGGAGGACTGCTGAGCCTGACCGTTCTTCTGCTGAAAAGTGGACCGAGACACAGGCAGAGCTCATGGTGCCCCCAAATAGCGACCCCCGTCATTGCGCACACGAGACTCCCAAGACAGACCATATTCAACGCTGTGACGGCCACCACCGCACGATGAATTGCTGAAAGAGAAATCGACCACCAACCTCGGCCAAAGGCAACCTGGCCATGTCGTACATGGAAGGCACGACCTCTCCGAACAAAGACCCTGTCAATGAGAAGCTTCGAAAGGTACTCTCGCTCAAACGTCATCCACATTTCGCCAACACCCGTGGCAGAGCAAGACTCAAAGGCCTGGTCGATATCTACACACGCTGCATGCACCGTCGCGGCCATCTGCTGGCGGCAACAGAGGCAGCACGCCACTCCTGCATCAGGCAGGACCTGCGCTGGGTGCGGCTCAGCGAGAGCTGCCTCCATGTCCCGCAGCGCGTCGGCGACCCGATGCATGTCGTGGACCTCGTGGGAGCCGCCGACCTCCAGCATGACGCCCCTGACGGCGCGGCCCATGACCTTCCAGCCTCGGGCGTGCGCAACCTCCGCCATGTCGACCACACGGCGCCAGCAGGAATGCAGCGGGCGTGCACGCGTGTGCTCGCCCAGGTCCGTCCAACACTTCGACTTGACAAAGCAGAACAACCTCGGCGGCCTGACTGGGCGACCTGGGAGCTTCAGCCAGCGCCGAAGGAAAGGTGGGGGCCCCAGACGCGCCTGAGCCCTCATCCACTCGCCCACGTCTGCAGGCTGAAGTCCATGCTGGAACTGCCACTGCGGGCCCTCCAACACCTGCTTCAGCAAGTGGAGGCGAAGGCCCTGGGGGTCCACGGCCCAAACCTTGCCAACCTGCTTGTCGTCCTGCACCAACGCTTTGCCGCTCTCGACGGCGCTGCGGAACGGCGCCTCGAGCAGCTGCCACCGAGCCGGCTGGGTCGGCGCATTGAAGTCCCTGAAAAAAAATCACTTCCGGAAGCCACGGCCTGCTCGGTGTAGTCGGGGTGTAGGCGAAGCTGCTGGGTCCACGATTGCCATGACGCCAGTGCGGTCGCTCGCACCTGCTGGGGCGTTTTCCACCGCCCAAGCTGCCATGGTCCTGGGATAGCGTGGAGGTCGGGGCACAACGCCGCGTAGCCTAGGGTCCTGGGGCCCTGGCCCTGGATGTCGGACTGGCTGAGGCCCTGGAGGACCTGCTTACGCGACAGCTTGTCACGCCAGCGTTCCCCAGCCACAGCGCCAATCCTCAAGTGCTGAGCCACCCGCCGTCGTGCTACAGGTGAGCGGATGCCGAGCAGAATATCACAAATGGCTCGCCGTGCTGCACGAAGGCGGCGGCGACGAAGTGGCGGCAACTTGAGAAGCGGAAGGACCAGCGGGGGAAGCTGCCACACCTTCGAAATGTAGTCGAGGGACTTCTTCGCCGCTGTCTGACTCGCTCCCCCACGGACCATCGTCGGGAGCACCTCGCAGGCCGCGTAGATGTACGCCGCCACCTGGTCACGTGTCCACGACGGGGGCATAGTGACGAACGGCTTCGGCATGGCACAGTACGCTAGAAACAGCGGGGCGCGCTCATACAGGTAGATGGGTCCAGCACAACACGTCATCGCCATTGCAAGCCGTCGATGCTCCCGATACTGCCGCACGCAGGGGCCTCGAACTTGAGGGCGCGGGCCAGGTTGACCAGCGTCCGCAGGGCCTCGCGCGGCGCCGCGGACCGCAGCTTGAAAGACAGGTAGTGACCGCAGAGACGTCGCCCTGGCCGCCTGCCGACGACACAGCGGCGGGCGGCGTCGGACCTTCGCCGACGGCCTCAGCAATGCACCACGGCCGCGTTGGAGGCGGTCAGCCTCCGCATCCGCTCGGTTGCACTCGGGGGCGACGGCCCTGATGAACAGCGTCTCTACCGCGAAAGCCTGACTCTCCGTGGCCGTCGCCATGAGCGGGGCCATGCCCACGCTGCCCAGGGGCCTGCGGAGTAGTCCGTATCGGGGTAGGCGGCCATCCCTTGAATGAGGTCGCAGTAGGGCACGAACATGCTCCAACACACGCTGAGGGAAGCCTGGTTGCCGTCGACGTAGCTGGGTGGTTTTGCCCACGTACAACCCACTGTGAGAAAAGAGTGCATAGACCAGACCAATCGTACCAATCTCGTGTCCTCTGAGGACGGCTCGACAAAACTGACAGTAATCTGAATTCGAATCACACAAGTCATTTCGAAAGCGCACAGGAAGAAGTCGAAGCGCACGGGTCGCCCAGCGTGGAGGGCGACGTAGCTCTAAAGCACGGCGGAGCCGCGCAAGAGCTAGGGCCGCGAGCAGCTCCGACATCAACTGTACGGCGTTGGGCTCTACCTTCCCATACTTCATGTGCGTCGGGAAGAGACTCCCCAACACTTCAGCAAGCGCGAGCTGCAGCGCATCCACATTCTGCGCGTCGAGCTGGGCCCAGCACCAACGCTGTGGCCCAGGAACTGCTGTAGCCCCTGGATGACGAAGGCGCGACCGCAGCGGGGCCACGATGTGCATGCCACGGCCTCCTCCAGTAATGGGCCACTGGCATTCACGTGGGGCCGACCCTGGAGTGGCCTCGAAGAAAACCCCTGTGCCGCTGTAGGGCGAGGGGAACTCGGAGGAACAGCTCCTCCCCGTCCTGGAGCTGCTGCTGCACCTCCTCCTCGTCCTGGGCAACCTCCTGGGCCGTGAGAGCCGATGCGGCTCGCTCCTGCTCGACTGCTTCCTGGAACAGCCGCTGGTTGAGCCATCGCCACCGAAGCGTGGCCCAGACGTCAAAGAAGTAGGCAATGTACCCACGGGAGGCGGACAGGTAGCGGACGATGGCCGCGTCGTCCGCGAAAAGCCTCACAACCCCTACGATCTCCTTGGGTGCAAAGACAGTCACAACGGCCATGAACAAGGAAAGGAAAATGAACACGAGGCCCACCACGGACAAGAGGACGCCGAGTGAGAAAACGTTCGCGGGAATCTGCAGCCACAGTCACGTCGCCGTCGGTGTTGGCTGCAGTAGATCAGTATGGTGTCGGCGGAGTGACAGGAATGTCAGGTATCAGGTGAGCTCTCGATTTCAACTCCTCGTCAGAGAGCCGCTCCTCAGAGCGGTCAGCCACGCGATCGCACTACGAGCGCTGCCTGGTTGCGTCGCGAGCTCGCCTCGCAAACTGTCTGAGCCGAGACACCGCGGGCCCCCTCACGGTTCGACCGAGGTGATCGAGTCTCGACTGTGTGTGTGCCCAGCCCCTCCAGGAAAGAGTAGTTGTAGTAGTAGTAGTAGTAGTAGTAGTAGTAGTAGTAGTAGTAGTAGTAGTAGTAGTAGTAGTAGTAGTAGTGGTAGTAGTTGTAGTAATATTAATAGTACTGGTGGCGGTAGCCGGCAAGACAGCAACATACATACTAGTAGCAGCAATACCAGTTGAAGTAGTCGTACTGTTAGTCTTAGTGGTAGTTGAAGTAGTGATAGCAGTAGCAGCAGTGATAGTAATAGAAGTAGCCGTAGTAGTGGTAGTCGTAGTCGTAGTAGTAGTTGTAATAGTAAGATAGTAGTCGTAGTAGTAGTTGTAGTGGTCGTAGTGGATAGCAGTAGTAGTAGTAGTAGTAGTAGTCGTCGTAGTAGTAGTAGTAGTAGTAGTAGTAGTAGTAGTAGTAGTAGTAGTAGTAGTAGTTGTAGTAGTGGTAAGAGCAGTAGCACTAGTAATATCAGTAGTAGTCGTACTAGCCGTAGTACTGGTAGTAGTAGTAGTTGTAGTAGTAATACTAGTAGTAGTGGTCATGGTAATAGTAATCGTAGTAACACCAGGAGTACTAGTCACTGCAGTGATAGTAGTAGTAGTAGTAGTAGTAGTAGTAGTAGTAGTAGTAGTAGTAGTAGTAGTAGTAGTAGTAGTAGTAGTAGTAGTAGTAGTAGTGGTAGTAGTAGTCGTAGTAGTAGTGACAGTAGTAGGAGTCGTAGTTGCAGTACGAGTAGTAGTAATAGTAGTAGTCGTGGTAGTAGTAGGAGAAGTAGTCGTAGTAGTAGTAATAATAGTAGTAGTAATAGTAGTAGTAGTAGTAGTAGTAGTAGTAGTAGTAGTAGTAGTATTAGTAGTAGTAATAGTACTAGTAGTAGTAGTAGTAGTCGTAGTAGTAATAATAGTGGTATCGGTAGCAGCAGTAATACTACTAGCCGTAGTAGTAGAACCATTAGTCGTCGTAGTAATATTAGCAATAGTAGTAGTAGTAGTGATCGAGGTACTAGTACTAGTGCTAGCCGTAGTAGCGGTAGCTGTCGAAGTAATAGTAGTAGGAGTAGCGGTCGTAGAAACAATAATAGAAGTAGTAGTATTAGTAGAAGCATTAGTCGTAGTAGTAGTAGTAGTAGTAGTAGTAGTAGTAGTAACAGTAACAGTAGTAGCAGCAGTAGTAGTAGTAGCAGAAGCAGAAAGAGTAGCAGGAATACTAATAGTATTGTAGGAACAATACTAATAGTAGTAGCATCTATGGGGGCACGAGTGTCAGTAGCAGCGGTAGTAGGAGTAGTTATGCATACGAGTAGTAGTGGTACTAGTCAGAGTAGCAATAGTAACCGTAGTCGTAGTAGTAGTAGTAGTACTACTACTACTACTAGTAGAAAAAGTGGTACTAGCAGTAAAAGTAATAGTAGTAGTAGTGGCAGTAGTGGTGGTGGTGGTGGCCGTAGTACTAATAGTAAAGTATTAGGAATAGTAATAATAAGGATTTGAAGAATGATAATAGTAATGGAAATGGTAATACTAATGGTATGTGTAGTGATATTAGTAGTGATCGTCCTACTGGTATGATTCGTCGTAGTAGTAGTCGTAGTAGTAGGTGTAATACTGGTAGTAGTAGAAGGAGTAATAGCAGTAATAGCAGTAATAATAGTAGCGGTGGTAGTAGTAGTAGTAGTAGTAGTAGTCGTGGTAGTAGTAGTAGTAGCAGTAATAGTAGTAGTAGTAGTGGTAGTAGTAGTAGTAGTCGTAGTCGTAGTAGTAGAAATGGTAGCAGGCCAGACTAAGTGACACTGATAGGCTCCCAAGACCGGCTACTGAACATCGCCATCAAGCAAAGTCTGCGGTCGGCCGTCGCCGCCGTCTGTCCTCGTCTCGTCGCTGCTGCCGAAATACATTGTCGTTTTCCGCCGCGCACGTCGTCGCCATTTGCAGCCGCAACCAACGCTGTCACCCGTGATCCTTCGTCGTCCGTTGTCGTCCCTGGTAGTAGTAGTAGTAGTAGTAGTAGTAGTAGTAGTAGTAGTAGTAGTAGTAGTAGTAGTAGTAGTAGTATCAGTAGTAGTAGTAGTAGTAGTAGTAGTAGTAGTGGCAATACTAGTAGTAGCAGTAGTAGTAGTAGTAGTAGTAGTAGTAGTAGTAGTAGTGGTAGTAATGATAGTGGTGGTAGTAGTAGTAGTAGTAGTAGTCGTGGTGGTGGTGGTAATAGTAGTGGTAGTCTTGGTCGTAGTAGTCGCGGTCGTAGTAGCAGTGGTAGTAGTAGTAGTAGTAGTAGTAGTAGTAGTAATCGTTGTACTACTAGTCGTAGTAGTAATGTTAGTACCAGCAGGAGTAGGATTAGGAGTAAGACTAGTAGTAGTAGTAGTAGTAGTAGAAGTAGTAGTAGTAGTACTACTCCTACTACTAAGGGTAATAATAATATCAGTAGTAGTAGTAGTAGTAGCAGCAGCAGCAGCAGCAGTAGTAGTAGTAGTAGTAGTAGTAGTAGTAGTAGTAGTATAGTAGTAGTAATGGAAGTAGTAGTCGTAGCCGTCGTAGTCGTAGTAGCAGTAGTTGTAGTAGTAGTAGTAGTAGTAGTAGTAGTAGTAGTAGTAGTAGTAGTAGTAGTAGTAGTAGTAGTAGTAGTAGTAGTACTAGTACTAGTACTAGTACTAGTACTACTACTACTACTAGTAGTAGTAATAGTAGTAGAAAGAGTAGTAGTAGTAGTAGTAGTAGTAGTAGTGTAGTAGTAGTAGTAGTAGTAGTAGTAGTCGTGTAGTAGTAATAGTGGTAGCAGTAATAGTAATAGCAGTAGTAGTAGTAGTAGTAGTAGTAGTAGTAGTAGTAGTAGTAGTAATCGTACTAGTAGTAGTAGTAGTAGTGGTAGTAGTAGTAATAATGGTAGCAGTAACAGTACTAGCAGTAGTAGTAGTAGTAGTAGTAGTAGTAGTAGTAGTAGTAGTAGTAATCGTACTAGTAGTAGTAGTAGTAGTAGCAGCAGCAGCAGTAGCAGTCGTAGTAGTAGAAGTAGAAGTAGTAGTAGTAGTAGTAGTAGTAGTAGTAGTAGTAGTAGTAGAAGTAGTAGTAGTAGTAGTGGTGGTAGTAGTAGTAGTAGTAGTAGTAGTCGTAGTAGTAGTAGTAGTAGTAGTAGTAGTAGTAGTAGTAGTCGTAGTAATAGCAAGGGCAATCGCAGTAGCACTAATCGTACTGCACTGCCCTGACAGCATTGTGCGCTTGTTCGCACATGTGTTCATCGTCCCCGTTGTTCTCATTGTTTCGGCTCCCGGGGCCGCTGGGGTCCAGGTTGAAAACTGCGCCAGCTGGGCCCCGCGAGGGGCCCTGGGACAGACTCTCAGCCGACTTGCATATTTCTCGCAAGAGCGAATGCTGGGAACGAGGACGCCGCAGCAACGAGCAAGAAAAGCACAGGAGACGGCGAAGGGAAGTCGGCGTCGAGGAGGAAGAGGGGGAGGAGGAAGAGGAGGAGGAAGAGGAAAGGGAGGAGGAGGAAAAGGAGGAGGAGGAGGAGGACGAGGAGGAGGAGGAGCGAGGACGAGGAGGAGGACGAGGAGAAGGAGGAGGAGGAGGAGCGAGGGCGAGGAGGAGGAGGAGGAGGAGAAGGGGGGAGGAAGGAGGAGGGAAGAAAGAGGGACGGAGGAGGGAGGAGGGAGGAGGGAGAAGAGGAGGGGGTGGAGGAAGGAAAAGGAAGAGGAAGAGGAGGGAGGAGGGAGGAGGAGGAGGAGGAGGAGGAGGACGAGGAGGACGAGGAGGAGGAGAAAAGGGCGCCAGTCCAGCGTAAAACGGGAGGAAGTCTCGAGCGGGAGCACTGGTTTTGGTGAGACGGATGCTTTCAGCGGCGAGCAAGAGCACCGGCCCTGAGTAAGAAAGGAGGAAGTCTCGAACGGGAGCGGTGTTGTTGTTGGGGGGCTGGTTTGGGCGGTCACCCAAACCGCTTGAGAGTGAGCCTTATTTTCAATGAAAATGCAGCCGGCGCCTCGGCGAGAGCGCCAGGGCGCCTGTAAGGGGTCCAACAATCATTGTTTTGCAATTACCATGCAACAGCAACAATCATTGTAAGACTGCTCGCTCCTATCTGCTCACGTGCCTATCAGTACGTATATCCCAAACCCTCGGTACCCGCCCTCGTCGTCTTCGATCGTACCCACTTGGGTGTACATCTTACCTGCCACGTGCATCTAGTGCAGCCCCTAAAACAAGGGAAGAGAAGACGGGTGAACGGGGGAGGGAGAATAATGGAGCACGAGAGAAATTAGCAGGAGGGGGGCAAAAGGCAAAAAACAGGTGGTAGAACCAGATGGACAAAACGGGTAGGCAGACCCATAGCGGGCAGGTCGGGAAGGCGGGTAGGCGGGTTGCTGAAGCGTGGGTCCTGCATGAATCGCGGGAGGAAGTCTCGAGCGATAGCGCGATTCCCAAGTAAATCGTGAGAAAAGCTAAAGCGAGAGCGTGATTCCTGAGCGCCGAGGGCGCATCGTCTGAATAAATTGCGAGGGAGTCCCACGCGAAAGCGCGACTCGTATACAAGTTGTGCGGAAGTCCCGCGCGAGAACGCCATTTGTAAATACATTGTGGGGAAGTATCTGGCGGGAGCCGTTGTTGTTGTAAACCTGGGGCCAGGGGCCCAGTTTGAGCCCAGTGACTTTCCCTGATGAATAGAAACACGGTGCGAGCCCTGGGGGAAGCACTTCAATCTGAAAAAACACAATGTTCACCTGAGGGGGGGGATCAACAAAAATTATTCTTCAGTAGTGCAAGTTCAAGAACCATTTTCAGACTGCTCGCTCCTATCTGCTCACGTGCCAATCAAAACGTATATCCCAAAGCCTCGCTACCCAGCCTCGTCGTCTTCGATCGTACCCCCTTGAGGGTGTATCTGCCTTACCTGCCACGTGCATCTAGTGCAGCCCCTAAAACAAGGGAAGAAAGGACGGGTGGAAGGGGGAGAGAGAAGAACGGAGCGCCAGAGAAATTAGCAGGAGGGGAGCAAGGAGCAGAAAACAAGTGGTTGAACCAGACGGCAGATCGGGTGGGCAGACCATAGCGGGCAGGTCGGGAACTCGGGCCCAGGTGACCAAGGCGAGCAGGCGGGTTGCTGAAGCGTGGGTCCTGCATGAATCGCGTGAGGAAGTCTCGAGCGATAGCGCGATTCCCAAGTAAATCGTGAAAAAAGCCAGAGCGAGAGCGTGATTCCTGAGCGCCGAGGGCGCATCGTCTGAATAAATTGCGAGGGCGTCCCACGCGAGAGCGCGATGCGCACATGAATTGTGAGGAAATCCCGCGCGAGAGCGCCATTTGTGAATGCACTGTGAGGAACTATCTGGCGGGAGCCGTTGTTGTTGTAAACTGGGGTCCAGGGGCCAAGTTTGAGCCCCGTGATCTTCCCTGATACAGAACAGGGTGCGAGCCCCGGGAGGAGCACTTCAACTGAAAAAACACAATGGTCACCGGAAGGGGGGGAGATCAACAATAATGATTCTTCAGTAGTGAGAACAACAACAACAACAACAGCACTAACAACAGCAACATCAACGACGACGGCAACAACAACCACAACAACAACAGCAGCAGCATCAACAATAGCAGCAGCAACGACAACAACAACAACTACAGCAACAGCAACACTAACAACAACAGCAGCCGCATCATCAACACCAACACTACCAACATCAACAACAACAACAACAACAACAACAATCACTTTACCCGAACGCTCAGTGTTCTCACCAGTGCCAGGGTTTTCATGCGACGCCAGCCAATACCCCCACTTTGTGGGGGGGCAGTGCAAGCTCTACCAAATATCCACACGACTCTTCGCCACCACCCACACCCAGCTTCCCGCCCTATGACGTTCGGACACTTCACTTCGTGGCCTGCGGACGACCGTGGCTACTACACTGGCGTGGAGTACACACCCACAGAAGTTGTTAACCAGTAGGGGGACGTTTTATTCTCGGCGGCCGAGGGCGCAACCTATGGCGCAACCAATAGGGGGGCGTTTTATTCTCGGCGGCCGAGGGCGCAACCTATGGCGCAACCGCAAGGGATTGTGGCCCCTGGCAGGCGCGCGAACCCCGTTGCAAGAGCGTGCGAAAGTAGCTCGCGCGAGCTCATGTAACATAAATGTTGGAAAACCATTGGTTTTTTTAGGATTCGGACAGCGCGCGCGGGTGGAAATTTTGAAAAGTCGTGCAGGTGTTTTTCGAGGACCTACGGTGCGATTCGTGTGATTTTATGATGCGCGGTGCTAAAATTCTTAAGAACCCAATGGTTTTTGGAGATTTCGGCGTGCGCGCGCGAAGAAAAAACGAATGTGTCCCGCATGGTATTATTTGACAGGGATGATGGCCCTGGCAGGTGCGCAACCGTTGTCGCAGAAGTTCGAAAAAGTTGCTCGCAAAAGCCCGTTTGACAGAAATGTTTAAAAAGTGTTGGGTTTCCTACGAATCCGCAAGAGCGCGCGGGATGAGATTTTGACATTTTTTTGTTGAAAAACCATTGGTTTTTTGATGTTTTTATGTTAAAATCGCTCCGAACACTAAGCTTTTGGAAGGATTTCGTCTTGCGCGCGCGAATGTCCACTTTACCTTATTTTTTGCAAGGGATTCTTGAAATTTGATTATATTAGAACAAGAAATGTCATTTTATAGTGTTTTTTGCAAGGGAAAACGGATTACAACAAAACAACCGGATCTGGACCCCATCCACTTTTCTGAAGCTTTCGCGAAAAATGATGAAAATGTAGCTGCGGCCTAGGCGCGGCGGGGGGGCCGTGCACCAGGGGTCCCAACAATAATTATTCTTTAGAATTAATAATGTTCAACAACAACAACAATTACTAGCACGTGGGGACACTCCGTTCTCACCAGTGCCAGGGTTTTCATAGGAGGCGGGCAATACCCCCACTTTGTGGGGGGGCCGGTTCAAGCTCTACCAAATTTCCAAACGACTCTTCGCCACCACCCACACCCAGCTTCCCGCCCTATGACGTTCGGACACTTCACTTCGTGGCATGCGGACGACCGTGGCTACTATTCAGGGCCCCGCGGCCGACGACGACGGCGTGCGCGCGCGAAGAAAAAACGAATGTGTCCCGCATGGTATTATTTGACAGGGATGATGGCCCTGGCAGGTGCGCAACCGTTGTTGCAGAAGTTCGAAAAAGTTGCTCGCAAAAGCCCGTTTGACAGAAATGTT
Organism: Prorocentrum cordatum; assembly: GCA_963575745.1. Taxonomy (NCBI): domain Eukaryota; class Dinophyceae; order Prorocentrales; family Prorocentraceae; genus Prorocentrum; species Prorocentrum cordatum. Next base: position 1,905,332 of record CAUYUJ010021614.1, read on the forward strand.
TAAAAAGTGTTGGGTTTCCTACGAATCCGCAAGAGCGCGCGGGATGAAATTTTGACATTTTTGTTTGAAAAACCATTGGTTTTTTGGATGTTTTTATGTTAAAATCGTTACGAAAACTGAGGTTTTGGAAGGATTTCGTCTTGCGCGCGCGAATGTCCACTGTACCTTATTTGTTGCAAGGGATTCTTGAAGTTTGGTTATGTTAGAACAAGACATGTCATTTTATATTGTTTTTTGACAGGGAAAGCGGGCGTCAACAAAACAACCGGATCCGGACTCCCCCGTTTTGCCTAAGACTTCCTTACGAAAATGATGAAAATGTGGCTGCGGCCTAGGCGCGGCGAGGGGGGCGTGCACCAGGGGGCCCAACAATAATTATTCTTTAGAAGTAATAATATTCAACAGCAACAGCAACAGCAACAGCAGCAACAACAACAACAATGTTTGCTCTTCATGGCCCAGCGGCGGCTCAACAAATATACCCCAAGCACTGGACACCCGCACCCATCGTTTGCGAACGCACCCCCTCTGGGGGGCTTCTTTGTTCACGCCAACTCGTGGATCGACCCCGAGGATGTAAGACAAGCGGGCAGGGCGGGCGGAAACTAACGGGCAGGTCAGTTGGGCGGGACACTAAGGCGGGCAAAGAACCGAACTGTCGGAACCGAGCAGGCGGGTCTGGGGGCGGGCCCGCGCGCCTGCCAACCTGCGCTTCCAGCGCCTGGTGACACACTGGAGCTGCGCAGGCGGCCTCCCAGCGCGCAAACCTACCAACCCGGAGCTTCCCGCGCCATTGCGCCAGAGGCTGCGCAGGCGGCCTCCCGGCACGCGGGCGGGCCATGACATTGAAGCAGGCGGGCAGGTTTCCAAGCAATCGGCCCAGCGCTCCCTGACAGGCGCGTCGGGCGTGTGGATCCTGACGGGCGGGTTCGGCGGGCAGGCGCTCATGAGCGGGTCGGGCGGGCGGACCCTCGCGGGCGGGTCGGGCGGGCGGTCCCTGACAGGCGGGTCGGGAGAGCGAGCCCTAACGGGCGGTATAGTAAAGCGAGATTCTAGGATGCGTGTTGAGGAGGTATCAGGCGCGAGCGCGATTCCCCAGTAAATTGTAAGGAAGTCCCCGGGGAAAGTACGATCCCTGAGTGGCGCGAGCACGAGTGCTGATTGAATAAGGAGTCCCAAGCGACGAGCGAGGGCGCCACTCCTGAGCAGCGTCAGCACAACTCCTGAATAAATCCGGAGAAAGTCCAAGGCGAAAGCGCAGTTCTTCTTCTAATTGCGAAGGGATCTCGTGCGACAGAGCCATTCCTGAATAATTTGTTCCCCAAACAGCTTGCTGAACGGGGTGCTGTTGTGATAGAAACTAACTGCGGCCGAGGGAACGCGGAGCAGAGACATCCTCACAACAATTTTATGGTTTTGGCCGTTTCGCTTGAGACATCCTCACAACTCTCGTTTCTGAGTTGGCCGGGATTGGCCGTTTCGCCTGAGACATCCTCGAAAAGTTGCCCTCCGGGACGCCGCGCGAGAGGTGGTCCGGTCCGTTTCGCTTGAGACATCCTCGAAACTCTGAGCCCCGAGGTGCCGTGCGGCAGGTGGTCCGGGCCGTTTCGCGTAAGACATCCTCGAAACTCTGAGCTCTGCGATGCCTTGCGCGAGGTGGTCCGGCCCGCTTCGCCTGAGACATCCTCGAAACTCTGACTTCGGAGATGCCGCGCGAGAGGTGGTCCGGCCCGTTTCGCCTGAGACATCCTCGAACTTCTGAGCTCTGAGATGCCCTGCGCGAGGTGGTCCGGCCCGTCTCGCCTGAGACATCCTTGCAACTCTGAGCTCTGAGATGCCGTGCGCAAGGTGGTCCGGCCTGTTTCGCACAAGACATTCTCGCAACTCTGAGCTCTCAGATGCTGCGCGAGAGGTGGTCCAGCCTGGGCGCCCAGAAGACCACATGTTACATATCCTCCATGGGACCCTGCGAGCCTCAGGAGGCCCCAGAGAGGTCCAGGAGGCCGCAGGACGCCCAGGACAGGCCCCAGGGGACCCCAGGAGATTCCCAGGAGGCTCACAGGAGGCCCCAGGAGGCCCTCTATCAGAACGTGTCAAGTTAATGCACATCCGGTGTCGATTCGTTTATTTTTCCTGCTCTTGTGCCCCCCCCTCCATTTTGAGGGGCCCAAGCGGCCACAGGTTAGATATCCCCCCTGGGAGCCCCAAGAGGCTTCAGGAAAACTCAGGTCGAGTTCAGGAGGCCACAGGAGGCCCAGGAGGAAGCTCCAGGAGGTCCCCAGGAGGCCCCAGGAGGCACCAGGAGGCCGCAGGACGCCCAGGACAGGCTCCAGGGGTCTCCAGGAGATTCCCAGGAGGCTCCCAGGAGGCCCCAGGAGGCCGCCTATCAGAACGTGTCAAGTTTATACACATCCGGTGTCGATTCGTTGATTTTTCCTGCTCTTGTGGCCCCACATCACATGTTAGATATCCCCCCCTGGGAGCCCCAAGAGGCTTCAGGAAGCCCCAGGTGGGGTCCAGGAGGCCACAAGAGGCCCAGGAGGAAGCCCCAGGAGGTCACCAGGAGGTCCCAGGGCACCCGCAACTCGGAGCTTTGTGACGCCGCGCTCGAGGTGGTCCGGCCCGTTTCGCCTGAGACTTCCGCAGCACGTTTCGCCCGAGACATCGTCGCAACTCTGGGGTCCGAGATGCCGCCCGCGAGGTGGTCCAGCCCGTTACGCTGGAGACATCCTCGCAACTCTGGGCTCCGAGATGCCCTGCGCGAGGTGGTCCGGCCCATCTCGCCTGAGACATCCTTGCAACTCTGAGCTCTGAGATGCCGTGCGCAATGTGGTCCGGCCCGTTTCGCACAAGACATTCTCGCAACTCTGAGCTCTCAGATTCTGCGCAAGAGGTGGCCCAGCCCGGGGGCCCAGAAGACCACATGTTACATATCCCCCCTGGGACCCTGGGAGCCCCAGGAGGCCCCAGAGAGCTTCAGGAGGCCGCAGGACGCCCAGGACAGGCCCCAGGGGACCCCAGGAGATTCCCAGGAGGCTCCCAGGAGACCCCAGGAGGCACCCTATCAGAACGTGTCAAGTTAATGCACATCCGGTGTCGATTCGTTGATTTTTCCTGCTCTTGTGCCCCCCCCCTCCCCCATTTTGATGGGCCCCGACGGCCACATGTTAGATATCCCCCCCTGGGAGCCCCAAGAGGCTTCAGGAAGCCCCAGGTGGGGTCCAGGAGGCCACAAGAGGCCCAGGAGGAAGCCCCAGGAGGTCACCAGGAGGTCCCAGGGCACCCGCAACTCGGAGCTTTGTGACGCCGCGCTCGAGGTGGTCCGGCCCGTTTCGCCTGAGACTTCCTCGCAGCACGTTTCGCCCGAGACATCGTCGCAACTCTGGGGTCCGAGATGCCGCGCGCGAGGTGGTCCAGCCCGTTACGCTGGAGACATCCTCGCAAATCTGGGCTCCGAGATGCCGTTCGGGATGAAGAGGAGGTGGAGGAGGAGGAGGAGGAGGAGGCATGTTTTAACATGCCATGCCAGCCCGCACTGGACGGGCACGCAATCGACTTTGGAAACCGCAATGGGTCTAAAAACCCTGTTTGGGGATACTGCACTCCGGCTATAATTTTGTGGGAACTTTTTCTGTGTATGTTAATAACAAGGTGTGAGCGCCAGGGTTGGTTCTTCAATCGGAAAACATGATGGGCACTAGTGCGCGGGGGATCAGGAATCAGTATTCTCCGAGAACGAAACGCAGCAACAATTACAAGGTCAGAACAAGCAGGTACGGCGGAACGCTTTGGACCGCACCGCTTTCGGCACTCCCCCCCGCCTCCCAGGCCGCGGGGCCGTCAACACAACGACTTGGGATTAAAGGCGGGCCCCAGGGAAGGTAACGAGACCTCCGAGGGATCTTGCCTCTACTTCGACGGGACGGCGGGGCTGCGCGCGCCATGTGCGGGGAGGGTAAGGAAGACGAAAAACGAGGAACACTATGACGGCATGACTTCAGAATCCATGACCCCTGGCCCCGCAGGCCCCTGCATATCAGTATTCCAAGCTCCCAATGCTCTGGGGCCCCGCAACCCGCGCACTCCAAGAACCCTTATACTGCAGGACCCAGACCACCCCAATATATTAAGATTACAGCCTTCCAGGGCTTTAGGAGACGGAGGACTGGAATCAGGAGCGAAGATGTGGGAGGGTGGGGAAGGCGGGGTAAGCCAGGTCATCGAGGTAACTCCGGGTCTCCAGTTCTGGTCCTGGGTCGTCCACGACATGTCTGGCGAATATTCCAAGTCCAGATATGGACCCAGGGGGTCGCCTGAAACACCTTGGATAAGCAGGGGTGCCCAGGGGCCTGGTGCTGCCCGAGCAGCCGCGGCGCGGCACCGTGCGGAGCTGGGCAGGCAGCACGACGCCTCCCTGCCCGCCCGCCCGCGCGCCCGCCCGCCTGCCCTCCCGCCCAACGCGCGCGCGCGCCCGCCCGCCGCCCGCCCAACGCCCGCCCGCCCGCACGCGCGCGAGCTCGCCTGCCCTCCAGCCCACGCACGCGCCCACCCGCCGCCGGGCCCGCACCGGCCCTTCTAGGCAATCCTCGGCGCCGTCTGCGAGCTCCAAGGAGCCCGTGCGGCCCCCGGTGCCTCTTACTTCCAACTCCAGTGCCCTACCAGTGACTTACCAAGTGACTTACCTTGCCCACCCTATAGCTTTACACGCGGGGCTCTTGCGGTATTCAATAGTCTCAACCTCGGGGAATGAGTTTTATTGGTCGCATGCCCCCCGCGTGTGAATTCATAGGGTGGGCGATGTAAGTCGCTGGGTAAGTCACTGATAAGGCACTGGGGTTAGAGGTAAGGCGCTGGCGAGTCCACGAGGCCGTCCATCCCAAAGCCTGCCCCCCTGGGCAGCTGGTCGTGGGCGCGTGCCGCCAGGCGCCAGTCGCGGGCGCGGGTAGTGGGCACGCAGGTCGTGGGCGCGGGTCGCTGCCGCTGCTCATGGGCGCGGGAGGCGGGTCGCGAGTCGCCAGGCGCCGATCGCGGGCACGGGTCGCGGGCGCGCAGGTCGCGGGCGCGGGTCGCTGCCACTGCTCACGGGCGCGGGTCGCGGGTCGCGGGTCGCGGGCGTGGGTCGCCCGCGCGGGTCGCGGGCGCGGGTCGCGGGCGCGGGTCGCGGGCGCGGGTCGCGGGCGAAGGTCACGGGGAAGGCTGCTGGCGCGGGGTGCCATCGCCGCCGTCTCCGTCTTCGCCGCTGCCTGGCCCGCAGGCCCGCGGCCATCCGGAGGACTGGCTGCAGGCTGCGGCGGCTGCGCGGACGAGGGCGCCGCGGGACGAGGCCCCGAGGGCCCTGCTCCAAGGGGTCGAGCTTGCGGCCATCAGCGTCCACGGGTTGGCGGCCCACCTGGGGTTGCAGCCCGACGGCGTGGGCGACAGGCGCGACGAGGCCGCGGGGATGTCAGCAGCACGGCGCAGCTCCTGCACCGAGAGGGCGCGCCTGCCGCGGCCTGGTCCGGCGGGCCCGGACTGGGCCTCCCCAGAAGACTTCACGGCTCGGCAGTGGGTTTACTGGGTCACCTTCGCGGCGACGCTCCCAGAGACCGACGAGGCCGCGACCGCCAGCGGGGGCGCCGTCCTGGAAACCTTGGACGAGGTCTCGCGAGAGGAACTCCGGGGCGCCATCCTGGACGCCGTGGGTAGCATAGACTTGCACAACACCGCATAGCACTGAGTAGCCTTGCATATCATTCGGGCTGAACCAGGCCCAAGCGAAACATAGGTGAATTTTGGTATGCTCTGGGTCACTTAGTTGATTGGCGCCATGTCGTGCTTGCGCGCGCTTTTCGTCGCGTTGCGGGGTGTACTCTGCGATGCCGCGGCGCCTGACCTGGCCCCGACTCAGATTGGCCATTTGGTTGCGAGAGCCATGTATGTTGGCGCGACTCTGGGGTGCGCGTGGTGGCCTCTCGGGGCCGCGTTGACGGCCATTCGGGCGTTCAGCTTGCCATCCTGGAAGCCATCGACCAACATTCCGCGCACGGAGTGAGCTTTCCATCCGAACCGCGCGAGTTAGCAGAATTAGGTTGCAGGGGGGGGCCTTTGGCCCAGTGGCTCAATAGCAATGGGCCCTTGGCTCGAAAGTCCAAGAGTCCTGGGTCCGTGGCTCCAGGGCCCTTGGCCCTACGGCCATGTATAGATCTCGGCCCCTGTTTATGTGGCCCACGAGTCGCGGGCTCTTCCTGGTGGGGCCCAGGAAGTCTCGCTGCCTTCGCTGTAGGGCCCCGGAGTCGGCCCGCGACCCTGGGGACCATGTCTAGCAAGGTCGCGACAATGTGCCCCAGGAAGTCGCGTGCCCGTGGGTGAAGGTCCACAGAGTCGGGGGCCCTTGACCAAGGAGCCCAGGAAGTTGTGGGCCCTTGACTCGTGGGCCCTGAACTCGCGGGCCGCGGGGCTCCTGGCCCAGGAGCCACCCGCATGCGCCAGACACCCCCCCTCCCCAAGGGGGCCAACGAAACGTCGCCGAATCGGCAGCGAATCAGCGGTGAATTAACTCCTGTCTTGTTCCCGGAAAGGGCTCCAGCCCTAGGGCCAGCGAGTTTAATCTGCGATACATAACAAGGTCGAGTACGGCCAGCGAACTAAAAATTGAGGATGTCCTGAGCGATACGCTTGTGTTGCAGAAATTGTTGAGGATGTCTCGAGCAAAACGCATGTTTGTGTTATAGATTGTTCTCTCCTGGGGACCAGAATTCAGAGGATCGCTCAAGTGAAATGCTTGTTTTCACGTGCCCAGGTCTTGAGGATGTCTCGAGCGAGACGCATGGCTTCATGCGTCCAGGTTGCCCAGACAGATGTCTAGCATGAGGACTTGTTGAGAACGTCTCGAGCGAGACGCTTGTGTTCACGCGTCCAGGTCGCCCAAGCGGATGTCTAGCATGAGGAGGCATTGAGGATGTCTCGAGCGAGACGCCTGCCCGCACGTGTCCAGGCTGCCCAGGCGGATGTCTAACATGAAGATGTGTTGAGAATGTCTCGAGAGAACCACTTGTTTTGACGTGCCCAGTTCGAGGCGGATGTTTAGCATGAGGATGCGTTGAGGATGTGTTGAGCGAGACGTTTGCTTTCACGTGTCCAGGTTGCCCAGGCGGATGTCTATTGAGAAAGTCTCGAGCGAAACGCTGGTTTTCACGTGCCCAGGTCACCAAGGCGGACGTCTACCATGAAGATGTGTTGAGGATGTCTCGAGCGAAACACTTGCTTTCACGTGTCCAGTTCGCCCAGGCGGATGTCTAGCATGAGGATGCGTTGAGGATGTCGTGAGCGAGACGCTTGTTTTCACGTGTCCAGGTCACCCACGCGGATTTCTAGCGTGAGGGTTTGGGCTGGATGTCTCGAGCGAAACGCTTGTCCCCAACACGTTCCGTAGCGCGTCCCCTTGGCGCGTCCCGAGGTGCGTCCCCATGGCGCGTCCCCTGTCACGTCGCCTGGCGCGTCCCTTGGGACGTTCCGCGGCGCGTCCTCCTGGCATGTCCCCCTGGCAATTAGCTCGGGGGCAGCTACTATGTGCTCAGGCAGCTCGAACTTAGGATCCAGATCAGTTCGGTCAGGACTCGGGTGTCAAGGAGGACTCGATCCACAACGCTGTAAAGCATAATCGCGGCATGGCGCATCGCAATTCAGCATGGCGCAGCACAGCACAGCCTTCGGCGCTGTACATCAAGATCGATACACTCAGCAGTGCATTTGCCCGTCGCCCAATCATGTGTCTTTGAAACGATGCCACGCCTTACATTTCTATAGATTCCTTTCCAGGTTCGTGGGTCGATCATGTTTTTCGGAAGGCGAACCCGGCGGCCAGGACCATCATTCGGAGCGACACTCGGGCCGTCGCGGGGCAAGATTCGGAGGAGGTGCGCGGCCGCCGAAAGCAGATGTCGGAGGTGGGATTCGGCCACACGGGGCGCCCTCAGGAGCCGCGCAGGAGCTCCTCCGGAGCATCCCAGGGACCTTTCAGGAGCCTCAGGGGCTCTCAGGAGCCTGTCGGCGAGCCCAGCAGGGCGGCTCGCAGGAGCTCCACGGTAGCCTCTCCGGAGCCTCTTCTGGGCCTCTCATGGGGGTCTCGGGAGCTGTTCAAGGGCTTCGCAAGGCGTTTTCATGGTATCCCCAGGGGCTTATCAGGGGCCCATGGGCACCTCTGCCGCACCTTCCTACAACCCTCTCAATCGCCTCTTCAAAAGCCTCAGAGGACTCTCCCTCTGAAACCTCTCAGGAGCTCCGCAGGAGCCTCCCAGGTACCTTTCATGAGCCTCTCAGGAGTTCGTTCTCAGGCCCCTCTTAGGATCCCCTCAGGATTCCCTTGCGAGTCTCTCGTCGCTGTCATCGTATTCGTCGTCGTCGTCGTGTTCGTTATCGTTGTCGTCATCGTCGTCGTCGTCCGTTTCGTGTCCGCGCAAGGGCGGTGATAATGCACCCCCCGTGACTGGTCCTTCAATGGCGAATACAAGTCTCGTCTTCCAGATTACATTCCCAAAGTAGGCTTGCCTAAGGGTCTCTTACTTGGTTGAAGGTAGGTGCCTACTAATGTTACGTTGCCCGTTGCTCTGAGGTCCCCCAGTGCCTCGTGTTCTTACGTTGCCCGTTCCTCGAAGATTTCCAGGGTTCTCCGGGCTCCCCGCCCCTGGTGCCCCAAGCAATGCCAAGCAATGCCAAGCAACGCCAAGCAATGTTAAGCAATGACAGGCAATGCCGAACGAGGCCAAGCAATGCAAAGCAATGCAAATCAATGCCAAACAATGCCAAGCAATGGCAAGCAACGCCAAGCAATGCCAAGCAATGCCAAGCAATGCCAAACAATGCCAAGCAATGGCAAGCAACGCCAAGCAATGCCAAGCAATGCCTAACAATGCCAGGTAATGCCAAGCAATGCCAACCAATGTCAAGCAAAGCCAAGCCTTTGCCAAGCCATGCCAAGCCCCGGGTTTCCCGGGTTCCCCGCACCCAGTGCCTCATGTCTGTTCCTCGGAGGTTCCCCGGGTTGCCCGCTCCCAGTGCCGCATGCCAAGCAATGCCAAGCAATACCAAGCAATGCCAAGCATGTCAAACCATACCAAGCAATGGCAAGCAATGGCAAGCAACGACAAGCAATGCCAAGCAACGCCGAGCAATGCCAAGCTATGCCAAGCAATGCCAGGCAATGCCAAGCAATACCAAATAATGCCAAGCAATGCCAGGTAATGCCAAGCAATGCCAAGCCATGCCGAGCCATGCCAAGCCATGCCAAGCCCCAGGTCCCCCGGGTTCCCCGCACCCAGTGCCTCATGCCCGTTCCTCGAAGGTTCCCCGAGTTCCCCGCCCCCGGTGCCTCATGCCAAGCAATGCCAGGCAATGCCAAACCATGCCAAGCAGTGGCAAGCAATGGCAAGCAATGGAAAGCAACGGCAAGCAATGGCAAGCAATAGCAAGCAATGGCAAGCAATGGCAAGCAATGGCAAGCAATGCCAAGCAATGGCAAGCAATTGCAAGCAATGCCAAACAATGCCAAACAATGCCAAACAATGCCAAGCAATGGCAAGCACTGCGCCCATGCAACAAGAAACTGTCCCTTAATTGGGGTCGCGCCGGGTTCATGAGGATACGTGGTTCACAGGAACCATTTGGGGGGCATTTCATCCAGAATGTCATTGTCTAGCTTCGCATCGTATTGTGTAGCAGTGGATGTTCATACCATTGCGTACAAATCGTACCCTGACCACCGCGCACCGCACCATGCATCGACAAAATGCTGCACCGCATTTGCCGCGCGTTGGCACCGATACTGCATTACTCCTCCCCCCTTTCCCCCCGATCTTGATCTTGACCTTGATTTGGGTCGCAAGGCGAAGAGTCCCCTCCCCCCACGAGCTCCCGACAGAACGTTGCACCACCGGGCTGCTTCGACCCGCCGGGACCAGGTCCACTATTTAGATTGGGAACAGGGGGGGAAACAAGCGACAGATACAAAAGCGATGCGCGTTGTTGTCCGTGCTAGGTGGTGCAACATTTTGCCGACGAACCGTATCCCTCCTCCTGCCCCCCTCCTCTCAACCTCCCTGCGTGTCCTGCTCCTTCTCCTCTTCATATTCGTCGTCGTCGTCCTCCTCCTCGTCCGCCTCCTCCTCCCCCCCTCCTCATCTCACCGTCCTCGTACTCAGAGGGCTAGAAGAGGGAGCGACACGGAGTGCCTGGTCCTCCAGCTGCGGGGGCGGCTGCTGCAACGTAGCCTTCCCACAAAGAATACGGTGAGCACGATGATGATGATGATGATGATGATGATGATGATGATGATGATGATTATGATGACGACGACGATGACGACGACGATGATGATGACGACGACGATGATGACGATGACGATGATGATGCTGTTAATGATGATGCTCTTAATGATAATGCTGATGATGATGCTGATGATGCTGATGGTGCTGACGACGACGAGGAGGAGGCATGACCCACAAGGCCGCAGCGTATTTGAGCCAGGGAAGAGGAGAGGAGGCGGGCGCACGAGGCCCTCTCTGAAGAAGAAGAAGACGTAGAAGAAGAAGAAGAAGAAGAAGTGCAGACAGCCGAAAGAACACAAACAGGATTTCTTATGAGCAAATCACTGGGACCTCTGGTAACCACCGCATACCGGCGAGGCCATCACTGCTGTCCATCGCTCGACAGGGAGCACTAGGCAGAGGCCACTGCTTGACACACTCTTCATGATGCCGCCACGGGGGGGGGCGTATCGGCCAAGCGAGGGACATGGGGGCCACGGGTGTCGCGGACACTTCGCGCATGTACCAAGACCCCCGAAGGGGAGGTTTCCAATTTGAGGCTCGCGCCCATGACCTCGATGACCTTGCCAGCATGACCAATGTACTCCGCTTCTGTGACCGGAGCGGACCGTCCAAAACAAGCCACCACATTGCCCAGAATAGCGCTCGCGCAAGTCCACCAAGGAAAGTTCGCAAGCTACCAGTCGAGCTCCTGCCGTCAGCTGGCCAGTGAACTTCTTTGGCGCAACGCCCATCAACACGACGGTCCGCACGACCACCGTCCGCAGTAAGAAGCTCGGAGAGCTCATGAACTCGGGGACGGGCCACCGCGAAGATTTCCATGCTCAGCTTCCTCGCGAAGATCTGCATGATCAGCTTCCTCCCCCAAACCCACGCGATCAGCTTCGTCATGAAGATCTGAACACTAACAGACATCTGCGTGACCAGCTACCTCCCGAGGATGGGCAGCTGCGCGAAGATATGCGTGACCAGCACACTCACGAAGATCTGCATGCCCACCTTCCTGACGAGGATCTGCATATCCAACTCTCTCCTGACGATCTGCATATCCACGATCTCTGTATGACCAGAATTCAAAGGAAACGTAGCATCGTCACGAACCTCTGCATGCCCAGCGGCGGCAGGAAGGTCGCACCAAGCGGCTGCAAGGTCATCTGCGCGCCCGCATCTCTCAGGAAGGCTGGCACATCAGACGATCCACTATGCCACGTTATGTCTGGCCAGGCGTCTCCACAATATCACTTGATGCATGGCTCGTGGCCGCGAGCTCGGAGGTATCACGTACCACCTCAGGAACTACAGCCGAGACATCGCTCGCAGTGCCACTGACCTGCAACCCAAGGGCAGATGTCCAAGCGAAAAGCCAAACCAGAATCAGCATGAAGCTGTGCAAGAAAATCAGAAGCGTCAGGGCGAAACTGAAATTTCGTGCGGCACAGTCGCACGTTGTCGGTGCCTGGCAGCAGTGGCCGCAGCACAGATGCCGTACATGATGGAAACGGACTGGCGGACAGCTACATGTGCTGACCAGCCCATCGGATCATGGCATTGAGCGTCCTCCAGGGGAGAACCCGATGAAGACACTATCATGCACGCTGGAGATCAACTTCTCGGCGAATGGCCTGCGTACGCGACACCCGACGGGCACGCCGTATCCACCACACGCCGTGTATCACGAAGTCAATGGACAAATTAGCGTGCGCATCGCTCAATGTGGGTGTAGTCTCGGCGGATAGCTTGATCCCCCGCCCGAGTATCCTCAAGGTGGCAATCGTGAAATTGAGCGACGTCACTTCGGAATGCCATCAGAACACAGAAACAGAAACTCCTAGTCGACACGTGAAAGCACAAGCATGCATACCGAGGGCCCTGTCCGTGCTGGCCGTTTGAATAACACGCATCAAATTTGAATGGAGTGTACACAGAAGGACCAGATGTAGTGTACAGAAATGGGCCACTGAGGTGACTTGAGCCAGACTGGCTACGGATGATGAGGAGAAGGCGGAGGAGAACGACGGAAGGGCATGGGAGGGGAGGGGAAGCGAGGGATGGCAGGCGAGGAGGGAGAAGGGGAGAGAGGATAAGAGAGGATTTGTTCCCGGAAAGGGCGTGGGCCCAGGGATCTCTTTCAGTTTATAAACTGTCCTCCGTGCCATGTTGGGGAAGGGCCGGCGGAATTATTCCCTGATAAATATCGAAGTCGGGGAGGGCTGGCGGAATTGTTTTTGAGGATATATCAGGCGAAACGCTTGTTTTCGAAATCACGATCGATAATTTACAAGGTGCGGGCCACTTTTTCGTTCGTCGTGGATGTCTCGAGCGAAACGCTTGTTCCGCAGAGTTTGCCAAGGATGTCTGTAGCGAAACGCTTGTTTTACCTGTCCAGGTCAGGCCCCAGGATGACACAGAAGGGCCCTCTCCAGGAGTGCGAATCCGTCGACACAGCACAGCACAGCACGCCACACCATCGATATCTTCTTCACTGCTACTGCCCATCACCCAATGCAGGTGCCTTAATGTGCCCCTGGTTCGCCACGTTTCTGTCCGTCCATTGTCGGTGCGTTTCGTCTCGTTTTGGAATTGAACTGGATTTTGAGCTCAAGTTGGTTGAGTGTCTTGTGAGTTTTGATTGGGGCCAGCTCTGGCCACAAGTTAAGGCAGCTCGAGTTTAAGATCCATGTCACTTCGGCCAGGAGTCGGATGCCAAGGACGACTTGGTCCACAACGCAATAATGCACAGCACATGTCAACGCAGCATGACACAATCCAAGTCGGCACAGCACGGCACAGCACAGCCCCTGGCACAATACATCGCCATCGACACCTTCAGCAATGCAAATGCCTGTCGCCCAATTCGGTGTCGTGAAAACGTTTCCATGGTTCACATGTCTATATTCTTTTCCGGGTTCGTGGGTCGATCATGTTCCTGGAACGGGCTTAAGCCCAGGGTTCTCTTTTAGTTGGTTTACCCCCAATTTTGACGGCTGTAGGGCCGGCAAATTTCTTTTGCGATAAAAAACAAAGTGGCGTAGGGCCGGACGCTTGTTTTTCAGAAACTGTTGAGGATGCCTCGAGCGAAACGCTGGTTTTGCAGAGTTGGGGGATGTCTCGAGCGGGGGCCTCGTGGGGGGCCAAAATTCAAAGGATGTCTCAGGCGATATGATTGTTTTTACGTGCCCAGGTCGGTCAGGGGGTATTCAACGTGGTTGTCCGTCGCTGGCGCCCCAGATGTCTCGAGCGAAACGCTGGTTTTGCAGAGTTGGGGGATGTCTCGAGCGGGGGCCTCGTGGGGGGCCAGAATTCAAAGGGTGTTTCAGGCGAAATGCTTGTTTTCACGTGCCCAAGTCGCCCAGAGGGTGTATCTAACATGGTGGCCCCGCGCTGGAACCGCATGTTTTCACGTGTCCACGCCACCCAGGGGAGTATCTAACATGGTGGTCCTGAGCTGGAACCGCGTGCTTTTACGTGTCCAAGCCACCCATGAGGTATCTAACATGGTGGTCCCGAGCTGGAACCATGTGTTTTCACGTATCCAGGCCACCCAGGGGGTATCTAACATGGTGGTCCCGCGCTGGAACCACGTGTTTTCACGTGTGCAGGCCACCCAGGTGGGTATCTAATCTAACATGGGCCTCCTGGATCCTTCCTGGGACTCGGAACGGAACGTCGAGAGTTTATTCCCTACCTAGGCTCTGCCCAGAAGGGTTCTTACTCTGTTAGCTAAAGGGGCCGGGCAGTGCAACACGCCCCGGGTGGTTCCCCCAGTCCCCGCCCCGCGGTTCCCCCAGTTGCGCCCCCTGGGTTCACCCAGCTTAGCTTAGCTTATCTTATCTCATCTTAGCTTAGCTTAGCTTTGTCTAGCCTAGCTTGGTTTAACTTAGCTTAGCTTAGCTTAGCTTAGCTTAGCTTAGCTTATATCATCTTAGCTTAGCTTAGCTTAGCTTGGCTTGGCTTGGTTTAGCTTAGCTTAGCCTAGCTTAGCTCAGCTTAGCTTAGCATAGCTTCGCTTACCTTAGCTTAGCGCAGCGCAGCATAGCGCAGCGCAGCATTAGCACAGCATAGCATAGCATACCATGACCAAGCATAGCATAGCATAGCATAGCATAGCATAGCATAGCATAGCATAGCTCAGAATAACAAAACATATCGTAGCATAGCATAGCATAGCACAGCACAACATAGCATAACATAACAATGCTTAGCATAGCACGGCATAGCATAGCATAGCATAGCGCAGCATAGCGCGACATAGCATATCAGAGCAGAGCAGAGCAGAGCATAGCACATCATAGCGCAGCATAGCATAGCATAGCATAGCATAGCCTAGCCTAGCCTAGCATAGCATAGCGCAGCATAGCATAGCATAGCATAGCGCAGCATAGCTTATCGTAGCATAGCGCAGCATAGCATAGCATAGCATAGCCTGCTATGCTAGCATAGCCTCCTATGCTCCTAGGAAAGTGCATATGTAGATGTAGGTGTAGATGTGGATGTAGGTGTAGATGTAGATGTATATGTAGATGTAGATGTAGGTGTAGATGTAGATTTAGATGTAGATGTGAGTCTCGCTGTTGATGTAGATGTAGATGTAGATGCAGTTGTAGATGTAAATGTAGCTGTCGGTGTAGATGTAGATGTTGCTTTCCTAAATGCTCCAACTCCTAGGTAGGGTCGCACTGGGATAATTTGTATGTGGTATCGATTCGTTGACTTGTTGGCCTCCAGGCGCCTCTGGGCATTCCTGGGCCCTCCTGCGCTCCAGACGACCGCATGTTAGATATCCCCCCCCTGGGTGGGCTGGACCACGTGTTTTTACGTGTGCAGGCCACACAGGGGGGTATATAACATGGTGGTCCCGAGCTGGAGCCATATGTCTTTACATGTCCAGGCCACCCAGGGGGGTATCTAATATGGTTTTCCCGAGCTTGAACCACGTGTTTTATGTATCCAGGCAACCCAGGGGGCATCTAATATGATTGTTCTGAGCAAGGGCCGAGTGGTTTAACGTGTCCAGGCTATTCAAGGGTGTATCTAGCATGATTTCCCGAGCTGGCACCATGTGTTTTCACGTGTCCGGGCCATCCAGGGGGATATCTAACATGGCGATCCCGAACACGGACCACGCGCTTTAACGTTCCGTAGCGCGTCCCCTCGGCACGTCCCGCGGTGCGTCTCCGTGGCACGTCCCCTGGCACGTCGCCTGGCGCGTCCCTTGGGACGTTCCGCGGCTCGGCCTCCTGGCAGGTTACCCTGGCAATTCGCTCTGGGGCAGCTACTATGTGCTGAGGCAGCTCGAGCTGAAGATCCAGATCAATTCGGTCAGGACTCGGATGCAAAGGAGGACTCGATCCACAACGCTATAGAGCACAATCGCGGCACGGCACATCGCAATTCAGCACGGCGCAGCACCGCACAGCCCTCGGCACGGTACATCAAGATAGATACACTCAGCATTGCAACCTGGCACGTTCCTTGGCACTTTCCTTGGCGCGTCCCGTGGCGAGTCCCCCTGGCACGTCGCGCGGCGCGTCCCCTGGCACGTCCCGTGGCACGTCCATTGGCACGTTCCGTAGCGCGTCCCCTCGGCACGTCCCGCGGTGCGTCTCCGTGGCACGTCCCCTGGCACGTCGCCTGGCGCGTCCCTTGGGACGTTCCGCGGCTCGGCCTCCTGGCAGGTTACCCTGGAAATTAGCTCTGGGGCAGCTACTATGTGCTGAGGCAGCTCGAGCTGAAGATCCAGATCAGTTCGGTCAGGACTCGGATGCAAAGGAGGACTCGATCCACAACGCTATAGAGCACAATCGCGGCATAGCACATCGCAATTCAGCACGGCGCAGCACAGCACAGCCCTCGGCAAGGTACATCAAGATCGATACACTCAACATTGCGTTTGCCCGTCGCCCAATCAGGTGTCTTTGAAACGTTGCCATGCCTTACATTTCTATCTTTTCCGGGTTCGTGGGTCGATCATGTTTTTGACTGCGGACACTTCTGGGAGAGGATGGAGGGAAAGGAAGGGGACGACGGGCCACGCCACCAGTGAACATTCGCATTCCTGGGCGAAAAGCGCCATCTCAATCCAGCTGCTGTCCAGAGTCAACCAACTCTCGCTCGAAAGTGGCAACCTCAGACAACTTGGAGACAACTCGAGAGGACTGAGAGAGGAGATGGGAAGTGGCCGGACAACTGCCAACTGATGGAAGCTGGAGCACGGCGACGGAATGCAGCACTATGTCCACGGGACACATGTCGGCAGTGCCCTTTCTGGGCGACCTCTCTCACGGGCGCAGGGCTCGCAAGGAAGGGTTTCCGGTGGCGCTCGGTCGGTTGAACTCCCAAAGATGTTGAAAATCAGCATACATGCTGGTCGGAGTGAGACATCGTCGTGAGCACAAGATCAGTCAACATCTAATTGGGAAATCATGTGGAATCGGAGCGTAAACCAGATCGGGTCACATCGGCACGGAGTCGGAATCAAATAGCATCGGCCGCGCCGCCGGGATGCACAACAGCGCCGTGCAAGCACCGGGCCGCATCGGATCATCATCGTGACGGAATCGTCGGATCGAGCCGGCCAGATTCGGTATCGAATCGGACCGATCGGATCTGAAATATTACCCTGGAGGGCAGGGAGGGCGAGCGGGGCAGGGGCAGGCGGACTTCCTCGGGTTTCTCTTCTTTGGGCCGCCGACGTGGCCCCTGCTGGTCGGAGAGATGGGGGATCGTCGGGAGGGCAGGGGAGGCGAGAGGAGGAGGAGGAGGAGGAGGAGGCGAGAGGAGGAGGAGGAGGAGGAGGAGGAGGAGGAGGAGGAGGAGGAGGTGGACCGTGCCTCGAGGAGGAGGCGGAGGAGGAGGCGGAGGAGGCGGAGGAGGAGGAGGAGGAGGGCGGGGCACGCCGCCTCGGCCAGGGCGCGCTGCCACTCCTGGCCCTCCAGCTGCTGCTGCTGCTGCCGCAGGAGCACGGCCGCGGCCTCGGGCCGCACGCGGAGGCGCGGAGGGGGGCGTCTGTTCGGCCGCGGTGGGGAGGCAGAGGACGGAGAGACGGATGAGGCTGCCGCCGTTCCCGCACAGGGGCGCGGCCCCTCGCAAGAGCGGGCGAAGAGGGGCTGTGAACCCGAGAGGCTCGGAACTGCTTCCGCATGCTGCTGCCCCTTCTTTCCCTCCCCCCGCAATCCCTCCCCCCCTCCTCCCTCTGCCCTTGTCTCCCCCTTTTCCCGGAAAATGCGTGGGCCCAGGGTTCTCTTTTAGGAGGTTACCTCCAGAATCGACGGGCGTAGGGCCGGCGGAATTATTTGCTATGAATAACGAGGTCGCGTTGGGCTGGCGGAATTGAATTTTGAGGATGTCCCTAGCAAAACGCTGGTGTTGCATAATTTGTTGAAGATGTCTCGAGCGAAACGTTTGTTTGGTGCTATAGATCGTTCCTCTCCTGGGGACCAGAACTCAGAGGACGACTCAAGTGAAACGCTTGTTTCCACATGCCCAGGTCTTGAGGATGTCTTGAGCGAGACGCTTGGTTTCACGCCTCCATGTTGCCCAGGTAGATGTCTAGCATCAGGATTTGTTGAGGATGTCTTCAGCAAGACGCTTGTTTTCACGCCTCCAGGTCGTCCAGGCAGATGTCCTGCATGAGGATTAGTTGAGGAGGTCTCGAGAGAGAGACGCTTGTTTTCGCGTGTCCAGGTCGCCCAGGCGGATGTCTAGCATGAGGATGTGTCGAGGATGTGATGAGCGAAACCCTTGTTTGCACGTGTCCAGGTCGCCCAGGAGGATGCCTACCATGAAGATGCTCGGAGGATATCTCGAGCGAACCGCTTGTTTTCGCGTGTCCAGGTCGCCCAGGCGGATGTCTATCAGGAGGATGTGTTGAGGATATGTTGACCAAAGCGCTTGTTTTCACGTGTCCAGGTCGCCCAGGCGGATGGCTAACGTGAAGATTTGTCGAGGACGTCTCTCTCGAGAGAGACGATTGGTTTCACGTGTCCAGGTCGCCCAGGCGGATGTCAAGCATGAGGATTTGTTGAGGATGCGTTGACCGAAACGCTTATTTTCACGTGCCCATGTCGCCCAGGCGGATGTCTAGCATGAGGATGTGAACAGGTCTCGAGCGAACCGCTTGTTTTCGCGTGTCCAGGTCGCCCAGGCGGATGTCTAACGTGAAGATGTGTTAAGGATGCCGAGAGAGAGAGAGAGAGACGATTGGTTTCACGTGTCCAGGTCGCCCAGGCGGATGTCTAGCATGACGATGTGTTGAGGATGCGTTGACCGAAACGCTTGTTTTCACGTGCCCATGTCGCCCGGGCGGACGTCTAGCATGAAGATGCTCGGAGGATATCTCTCCAGAGAGACGCTTGGTTTCATGTGTCCAGGTCGCCCAGGTGGATGTCTAGCATGAGGATGTGAACAGGTCTCGAGCGAACCGCTTGTTTTCGCGTGTCCAGGTCGCCCAGGCGGATGTCTAACGTGAAGATGTGTTAAGGATGCCGAGAGAGAGAGAGAGAGAGAGACGATTGGTTTCACGTGTCCAGGTCGCCCAGGCGGATGTCTAGCATGAGGATTTGTTGAGGATGCGTTGACCGAAACGCTTATTTTCACGTGCCCATGTCGCCCAGGCGGATGTCTAGCATGAAGATGCTCGGAGGACATCTCTCCAGAGAGACGCTTGTTTTCGCGTGTCCAGGTCGCCCAGGCGGATGTCTAGCATGAGGATGTGTTGAACTGGTCTCGAGCGAAACGCTTGTTTTCTCGTGCCCAGGTCATCCAGGCGGATGTCTAACTTGAAGATGTGTTAAGGATGCCTTGAGAGAGACCCTTGGTTTCACGTGTCTGGGTCGCTCAGGCGGATGTCTAGCATGAGGATTTGTTGAGGATGCGTCCACCGAAACGCTTGTTTTCACGTGCCCAGGTCTCCCGAGCGGGTGTCTAGCATGAAGATGTTCGGAGGATGTCTCAAGCGAGCCGCTTGTTTTCGCGTGTCCAGGTCGCCCAAGCGGATGTCTAGCATGACGATGTGTTCAGGATGTAGTTAGCGAAACGCTTGGTTTCACGTGTCCAGGTCGCTCAAGCAAATGTCTAGCATGAGGAGGTATTGAGAACGTCTCGAGCGAGACGCTTGTTTTTTTTTTGCGCCGAGTCGGCTGGGCTGGCGTCCCAAGGCCTGTTCCCCTGCACGAGCGCGCAAGTCGCTCTGTCGCGCGAGTCGCTCGGTCGCTGGCGTTGCCGCTGGCTGTGCAGAAAGCGGCTGGATCCATCACCGCCGCGATGGTACCAAGGAGGAGGAGGAGGAGGAGGAGGAGGAGGAGAATTACTAGGGAGCTCCTGTAAGGGAAAACTGCGCGCACTAGCCCGGAGGCTGTGCTCCCGCCCGCGGAGCAGGCGGCAGTGAGCCCGCGCTCACTCCAGCAAAAGCCGAGGCCGCACAGTCGGGCACCTAAGCTTCCGTAGAAAAATCGCAGGTGGCTTCGGACAGGGTCGGATTGCTCGCACGAGTCCGGCGTCGGCGTCGTGGCCGTTTTGCTTCTTTCGAGACGCTTGGTTTTATGTGTCCAGGTCGCCCAGGCGGATATCTAACGTGAAGATGTGTCGAGGACGTCTCGAGAGAGAGACGCTTGTTTTCACGCGTCCAGGTCGCCCAGGCGGATGTCTGGCATGAGGATGTGTTGGGAAGGTCTCAGGCGAAACACTTGTTTTCACGAGCCCAGGTCGCCCAGGCGGATGTCTGACGTGAGGATGTGTTGAGGAAGTCTCGAGCAAAACGCTTGGTTTCACGTGTCCAGGTCGCCCAGGCGGATGTCTAGCATTAGAATGTGTTGAGGATGCGTTGACCGAAACGCTTGTTTTCACGTGCCCAGGTCTCCCGAGCGGGTGTCTCACATGAAGACGTTCGGAGGATGTCTCGAGCGAGCCGGTCGTTTTCGTGTGTTCAGGTCGCCCAAGCGGATGTCTAGCATGACGATGTGTTGAGGATGTGTTTAGCGAAACGCTTGGCTTCACGTGTCCAGGTCGCTCAGGCAGATGTCTAGCATGAGGAGGTGTTGAGAACGTCTCGAGCGAGACGCTTGGCTTCACGTATCCAGGTCGCCCAGGCGGATGTCAAGCATGAGGATTTGTTGAGGATGCGTTGACCGAAACGCGTATTTTCACGTGCCCATGTCGCCCAGGCGGATGTCTAGCATGAGGATGTGAACAGGTCTCGAGCGAACCGCTTGTTTCCGCGTGTCCAGGTCGCCCAGGCGGATGTCTAACGTGAAGATGTGTTAAGGATGCCGAGAGAGAGAGAGAGAGAGACGATTGGTTTCACGTGTCCAGGTCGCCCAGGCGGATGTCTAGCATGACGATGTGTTGAGGATGCGTTGACCGAAACGCTTGTTTTCACGTGCCCATGTCGCCCGGGCGGACGTCTAGCATGAAGATGCTCGGAGGATATCTCTCCAGAGAGACGCTTGGTTTCATGTGTCCAGGTCGCCCAGGTGGATGTCTAGCATGAGGATGTGAACAGGTCTCGAGCGAACCGCTTGTTTTCGCGTGTCCAGGTCGCCCAGGCGGATGTCTAACGTGAAGATGTGTTAAGGATGCCGAGAGAGAGAGAGAGAGAGAGACGATTGGTTTCACGTGTCCAGGTCGCCCAGGCGGATGTCTAGCATGAGGATTTGTTGAGGATGCGTTGACCGAAACGCTTATTTTCACGTGCCCATGTCGCCCAGGCGGATGTCTAGCATGAAGATGCTCGGAGGACATCTCTCCAGAGAGACGCTTGTTTTCGCGTGTCCAGGTCGCCCAGGCGGATGTCTAGCATGAGGATGTGTTGAACTGGTCTCGAGCGAAACGCTTGTTTTCTCGTGCCCAGGTCATCCAGGCGGATGTCTAACTTGAAGATGTGTTAAGGATGCCTTGAGAGAGACCCTTGGTTTCACGTGTCTGGGTCGCTCAGGCGGATGTCTAGCATGAGGATTTGTTGAGGATGCGTCCACCGAAACGCTTGTTTTCACGTGCCCAGGTCTCCCGAGCGGGTGTCTAGCATGAAGATGTTCGGAGGATGTCTCAAGCGAGCCGCTTGTTTTCGCGTGTCCAGGTCGCCCAAGCGGATGTCTAGCATGACGATGTGTTCAGGATGTAGTTAGCGAAACGCTTGGTTTCACGTGTCCAGGTCGCTCAAGCAAATGTCTAGCATGAGGAGGTATTGAGAACGTCTCGAGCGAGACGCTTGTTTTTTTTTTGCGCCGAGTCGGCTGGGCTGGCGTCCCAAGGCCTGTTCCCCTGCACGAGCGCGCAAGTCGCTCTGTCGCGCGAGTCGCTCGGTCGCTGGCGTTGCCGCTGGCTGTGCAGAAAGCGGCTGGATCCATCACCGCCGCGATGGTACCAAGGAGGAGGAGGAGGAGGAGGAGAATTACTAGGGAGCTCCTGTAGGGAAAACTGCGCGCACTAGCCTGGAGGCTGTGCTCCCGCCCGCGGAGCAGGCGGCAGTGAGCCCGCGCTCACTCCAGCAAAAGCCGAGGCCGCACAGTCGGGCACCTAAGCTTCCGTAGAAAAATCGCAGGTGGCTTCGGACAGGGTCGGATTGCTCGCACGAGTCCGGCGTCGGCGTCGTGGCCGTTTTGCTTCTTTCGAGACGCTTGGTTTTATGTGTCCAGGTCGCCCAGGCGGATATCTAACGTGAAGATGTGTCGAGGACGTCTCGAGAGAGAGAGACGCTTGTTTTCACGCGTCCAGGTCGCCCAGGCGGATGTCTGGCATGAGGATGTGTTGGGAAGGTCTCAGGCGAAACACTTGTTTTCACGAGCCCAGGTCGCCCAGGCGGATGTCTGACGTGAGGATGTGTTGAGGAAGTCTCGAGCAAAACGCTTGGTTTCACGTGTCCAGGTCGCCCAGGCGGATGTCTAGCATTAGAATGTGTTGAGGATGCGTTGACCGAAACGCTTGTTTTCACGTGCCCAGGTCTCCCGAGCGGGTGTCTCACATGAAGACGTTCGGAGGATGTCTCGAGCGAGCCGGTCGTTTTCGTGTGTTCAGGTCGCCCAAGCGGATGTCTAGCATGACGATGTGTTGAGGATGTGTTTAGCGAAACGCTTGGCTTCACGTGTCCAGGTCGCTCAGGCAGATGTCTAGCATGAGGAGGTGTTGAGAACGTCTCGAGCGAGACGCTTGGCTTCACGTGTCCAGGTCGCCCAGGCGGGTGTTTGACATGAGGATGTGTTGAGGATGCCTCGAGCGAAACGCTTGTCGCAGTAGAGTGCGTCGCAGTCCAACCCCGCCCGTCCGTGGGGCGTCCCCTGGCGCCCTGGCGCGCCCCCTAGCGTGTCCCTTGCGACGTTCAGGCGTGACGTGCCCTGGCAAGTCCCCTAGCACGCCACTCGGCGTGGCACGTTCCCTGGCTCGTCCTCTGTCGCGTTTCCTTGCTCGTCCCCGGGCGTTTCCCCTGCCCGTTCCGTGGCGGGCCCCTTGCAACGCCCCTTGGCATGACGTGCTTTGGCCACCCCATGGCACGCGCTTTGGCACGTCCCGTGGCAGGTCTCTGAAAAGTCCAGGGCACGTCCTCTGATGCGTCCCCTGCCACGTCCCCTGGCGCATCCCCTATGGCGCCCCTGGCGCATCCTGTGGCGCGTCATCTTGTGGCGCGTCCGTGAGCCTGTGCGCCGTGTCGTGTCGTTCACTTTCGGAGCTGAGTCGGACTTTGAGGTCGAGTTGATTAAACGTCTTCCACGTTTCCACTTCAACTAGTTATGGGGTGGCTTCCATGTGCTCAGGCTGCTCGAGCTTAAGATCCAGATCAGTTCGGTCAGGACTCGAATGCCAAGGAGAACATAATCGCGGCATGGCACATTGCAGTTCAGACCGGACACAACGCAACGCACGAGGGATAGTGGCCCTGGCAGCGCGGACACAGCGTAATTTACGAGGGATAGTGGCCCTGGGAGCACGGGCGCAGCGTAATTTACGAGGGACCTGGCCCTGGGTCAGGGACGTCCCGTGGCACGTTCCCTGACGCGTTCCCTGGCACGTTGCCTGGCGCGTCGCTTGGCACGTTCCCTGGCACGTTCCGTGGCGCGTCCCGTGGCAAGTCCCCTTGGCACGTCGCGCGGCGCGTCCCGTGGCACGTCCTGTGGCACGTCCATTGGCACGTTCCGTAGCGCGTCCCCTTGGCACGTCACGCGCTGTGTCCCCATGGCACGTCCCCTGGCACGTCCCCTGGCGCGTCCCTTGGGACGCTCCGCGGCGCGTCCCCCTGGCATGTCCCCCTGTCAATGAGCTTTGGGGCAGCTACTATGTACTGAAGCAGCTCGAGATTAAGATCCAGATCGTTTCGGTCAGGACTTGGTTACAAAGGGGGACTCGATCCACAATGCTCTAGAGCACAATCGCGGCATGGCACATCGCAATTCAGCACGGCGCAGCACGGCACAGCCCTTGGCACGGTACATCAAGATCGATACACACGTTCCGTAGCGCGTCCCGTGGCGAGTTCCCTTGGCACGTCGCGCGGCGCGTCCCTTGACACGTCCCGTGGCACGTCCATTGGCACGTTCCGTAGCGCTTCCCATTGGCACGTCACGCCGTGCGTCCCCATGGCACGTCCCCTGGCGCGTCCCTTAGGACGTTCCGCGGCGAGTCCCCCTGGCACGTCCCCCTATCATTTAGCTTCGGGGCAGCTATGTACTCATGCAGCTCGAGCTTAAGCTCCAGATCAGTTCGGTCAGGAATTGGATACGCAGGAGGACTCCATCCACAACGCTCTGTAGCACAACAGCGGCATGGCACGTTTGAGTGAGCTCGTGCCTGGCAAACGCAACAGCAAGTGTGCGGCCGCGCGCGTCCTTTTGGCGTCCACAGGCGCGACGCGCGCCAGCCGTCCTCCTCCCCGGATGCTAGACCTCAGCTGTCTGAGGTCCAGCTGCGCCGCCGACGGCGGTTCCTCGGCCCGACCTGCAAGCAGGCAGGGCCGAAAAATTAAACACCCAGAGGGCCAGGGGGGGAAAGGGCCCGATGGGGAAAGCTCGAGCCCAAGTGGGCCGCGGAGGAGGGGGGGGGACAGGAGGAAGAGAGACGGATGGCCTTCCCCCCCCAGGCACCTCACACTAGAACCTTACGCTCTAGGCTGGCGCGCGAACTCTCACGTTTGAGTGAGCTCGTGCCTGGCCAAAGCAGCAGCACGTGGGCAGCCGCGCGCGTCCCTTTGGTGTCCACAGGCGCGACGCGCGCCAGCCGTCCTCCTCCTCCTCGGATGCTAGACCTCAGCTGTCTGAGGTCCAGCTGCGCCGCCGATGGCGGCTCCTCGGCCACCCAGCACTCCCAGGACCTCGGCGCCGGTCGCTGCCGAAGGGTTCTCGCCGCTGGGCTGCAGCCTCGCCCCCGCCGCTGCCGCCGCTGCGCGAGCCGCGGGGCCACCTCGAGGCCCCCGCCCGAACTGGGAGGGACCTGCCCGACGCCCAGCACTCGTTCCACCTCCGCCTGCGTCGTGCTTGCCCGCTCCTCTTCAAACGACCTCGGGCTGTTACCAAGCCGCTGCCCCCAGGTCACCGCCCCTCAGACTGCCGGCAACCCTGCGCTGGCCTCCTCAGCGGCTCCTGCGTCGCAGCCGTCAGAACTCAACGGGCTGCCGCCCGACCTAGCAGTCATGCTGCTAGCCGAAACTTCACCTCGCCGCAGCCAAAATGGCTACCCTCGACGCCGAGCCTCGGGATCAGACTGGCGCCCTGCTTCCTCCTGCCTCGCTAGCGGTCGCTCCTCCTCCCGCAGCCGTCGCCTTGCAGCCCGCGTGCAAGGTCGCGACGGACTTCGCCATCGCCTCGGAGACCCCCGCCGCGTCCTCGTTCGCGCCTCCCACAGGTACTGGTGGAAGGCCCCACTGTTCCACCGCCCCCACCGCATCGCCAACTCGGTGTCCTGGAAGCAATGGCACAGGGCGGTCGCTCCGCCGATGCGGAGCGAGTGGCTCTTGAACCTGTCCGGCGGGTAGCCCTCCAGCGCCGCCGCCTCTGGGACAGGTCCTGGATGCGCGCCCGCGTGATCGGGCTGCCGCCCGCCCACCTCGCGAGCGGAAAGTGCGCCTCCTTGCCCGCGATGCGGCTCGGAAACCAGCGGTTGTAGCACTCCGCCGCCCACGCTGGGCAGACGCCGTCCGGGTCCTTCGAGCGGTATAGTGGTTCCTCGCCTGGCCCGCGCCCTTCTGGTCTGCCTTCGACGACTTGAACCGCGGCGCCACCTCGTCCGCCGCGGCGAAGTGGCTCACCTGCTCCCCTTTGCGCTTTGGGGCAATGTCCAGAGCAGTCAAGCCTTCTTCAGATCCCAGTGACCCGACTGCGCGCACTCCCCGGTCCGCATCATGAAGAAGACGGCGAAGATCACGCACAGGTACAGCGCCGCATCGTCCGCGCTATCCTCAGGGTGCAGCATCCCTCTGATCCGCCTCAGCATCTTGATGGTCACCAAGAGCTTCCTCTGACCTGGGCCCTGCCAGTTCTCGATGCCGTTGAGCGCCATCCACAAGCGGGGCTTCCCCGCCAGGGGGTCAGGATCCCCGAGCATCACGTGCTGCGAGCGGATGCCGAGGAGCTTCGAACGCATGGCGCCGTGCGACCTGCGCAGACTGTTGTACAAGTGCACCATGAATAGCAGCAACTCCTCCTCGTCCTGATGCCTCTCCTCTCGCCGCGCAGGATAGGAGACCTGCGGCGGATGCGGCAGAAGGTCGCCCACTGCCTCCATGCAACCCCGTAGTTTGTCCTCGCCCCGCGAGCGACCGAAGCCACCGCTGCCGCGCCCACCAGCTTCTGGAGCTCAGGGGCGTAGTCCATGTCCGCTCGGCCGCCTGCCCGCCCGGGGTCATCCCTCGCCATTATCCTCAGCTGTCGCCCCAAGCTTGAGCCCCCTAGACCGCTGCCTTCCGTTGTCGCCAGGTACCTACTCACCGCCCGCGGGTCGATGTCTCCGAGCTCGGGGTCCTCCGCACCTGGCGCCTCGCGCAGCACAGCCTCGCCACGGCGCCCACGTGGCCCCTCCTCCTGGCCGTGCACTATCACGCGGTGCAAGGGACCTGGGGGGGGGCCGGCTCCTCCTCGGCTAGGTCGCGCCTCGCGCCTCGCCTAGCCGTCCCAGGCGGGGCCGCATCCCCCTCCTCCTCCTCCCCCTGTCGCCCCTCTGTCCTACAAGGCCCAAGCAGCTCCGCCGCTGCAGTGTGCTTTACCAGAGCCAGCCTCGGCCCCGGCTGCGGCAGCGAGGCTCGGCTCGCCGCTGCACTCGACGCCCCTGGTGGCGGTCCCGTCGGCCCGGGCTGTGGGAATGGTTCACGGCCAGCGTGGGTGCCGATCCGAGCCTCCTCGCGCTCCACCGTCGACTGGTCCTCTCGGGCCGTTCCAGACTCCAGTCTCCTTGAACTCCACTCGCCGAGCCAGCAAGCGATGCGCCTGCCCAACCGCCGCGGCTGTCTCCGTAGGTGGCTCATCTTTCGACACCTGCTCTTCCTTGACCTCCTCCAGTGGTGGTGCCACGGCCCGAAGTCGTATGTACTCGTCCTCTGGCTTGGTAGATCCCTTGGCCACGTTCTGTCGAGGGGCAGCCTCGATCTGCTGCTCCTTCTGGCACGCCCGCTTCTCGCTCTCCCTTCGCGCCAGCGTGGTCGGGGATGGGGGTGGGCGCACCCCGCCCGTCGGGCTGCCGCTGCCCCCCTCCTCAGCGAGCGTCGCCAGGGCGTCCAAAACGACCTGCTTGCGCCGCACCGGCGCGGCGCCTCCTCCCTCGGGCTCCTGGCCGTGGGGCTCCTTCTCGCAATGCTTGGGGTGCTTGATGCCTCCTTGCGCCCAATCAGCGTCTTCGCTCCGGCCTGCGCACCTGTTGCAGCAGAAACCGAGCCTCCAGAGCCCCTCTGGCCGAGCGTGCTCCAAGTAGGGGCAGTCAGCCAACCGGCACGGGCGGCGCCCAGCTGTGGGCGTCGGGGGCGGCGGGGGCCCCTGAGCCACCGCCGTTCCTGCGCGGCTTCGCCGGTACGCCCGCGGAGCCCCTGTGGCGTCCAATCGCCCTGCAGTTCTCCTCCTCCTCCGAGCCTCCTGCGTGACGATCGCGGCTGGGTGGCGATTCCCATGGCGCGCCGTCGCCCCTCGGTCCACCCTCGCCCTCAGGGCGCGGCTCGTTCCACCAGCTCGGCGGAGGCAGCTTCACGCCTCCTGAGCAGACTGGCCCGTGGTAGTGTTCCCCAGTATTCCTGCATGTCCCGCAGCAATACCATGTCCGCCCCCACCCCGTGACCGCGCAGAATCGGAAGCAGCCGCGGGCACTGCAGATTCGCCCCGCGCCCGGGCTGCCGCCTCGGCCCCTCGCCAGCTTGTAGGGGCAAGGGTCTGCCAAGAGGGACTCTGGCAGAGTCAGCCTCCGATCCTCGTGCGCCAGCGCAGCACCGCTCTGTCCTGAGCTCGACGACGCCGCCTGGGGCCCGGTCGCCGCCGCTGTCTCATCTCCTCCTGGGGGGGGCTCCTGGATGGGTTGGTCCAACCGCACATCGGGCACCTCACGTCCCCGTCCTCGCCCTGAACCCCGCAATGCCCGCGCCGCGCGAAGCGGCCGGCGGGGCTGCCCCCTCGGAAAAGGGGTGAAGGAGGGCCCTAGTGGTGGGCTCCCGGCTGTCGCCCTCGCCGCCGCCGGCGGCCAAAACTCATCCGCGTCCGGCTCCGCGTCCGGCTCCGCGTCCTCGTCGCCCAGGTCTGCGCGATCGCCCTCCGCGTGGTCGTGCTCGAGCATGCCCCCGCGTCGCTCCCTCGCCTGGGCGGTCTCTTGCCTGCGCCTGGCATCCGCCCTCAACCATCCGGCGAGCCCCCCCCCATCCACTCTCCGTCCTCTGGGCGCGGAGCATGCCGCGCAGCACCTCCCCCTGGTCCACCTGCGCGCGCAGGTGACCCCACTCCTCGCTGGTACCTCCTCGCAGCTGGCACAGCCCCTGCTCCTGAAACGCCCGGGCCCCCAGCGGCGGTCCCTTCGCGTCATAGATCAGGTGGGTGTCCAGCGCCCCGTTCCCCTGCACTCTCGGGGTCGGCGATGGGCCCGAACTGCCGTGCACCGGGAGCCTGCCCGTCCGCCCGCTCGGATGCCAGTGGCCGAAAACCCAAGGTAGGTGGCGCGGCGACCTCGCGGCCCGCGGATCCACCACCAACCGCCCTGCTTCAACCACTCCCCCCCCTCGACACGTCGCGCGTCGAAGGGCCCGCCGGCCATCGGCAGCGGCGGAGGGGACTGCGCCTCCTGGCCCCCCAAACCAAAGCCCGCGGGCACGGGCGCTCCAGATTTGGTCGCCAGAACCCACGCCTTCCGCTGGGCCACGGGGCCCCCGAACTCGCTGCACACGCGCGCGCCCCCCACCGCACTCCAGCCCGCCTGGCGGACAAAAAACTCAGCACCTCGGAAAAAAGCGCAGGGTGCCATCGCGCTCCTCACCTCCACCACGCGCCAGACCGTCTGCAACAGTTGCCGAGGGACCTCTCCTGGTGACCGGCGTGCCATGAGCTGCACCGCGACCTGCCGGTCGGCCGTGTCCACCAAGGCGACCCTTTGGATGCGCCGCTCGCAGCTTTGCGAGAGCACCTCCGCCCGTGTCCCTGCCAAGTCGATGGGCTGGAAGCCTCCCTCCCCCATGCGCCTCTGAACCTCGGCCTCGTCTTACCCTGGTGATCACGCCCGCCATCTCGTTGCTGTGCGTCCTGATGTACGGCGCCGCCAAGATGCGGCAGTGGTACTTAGCCTCCACGCACTTGAGTAGCCTCGCCAGGTGCCGGGCCATCCTGTTCTTCGGCCGGCGGCTCTCGATCCACCTCTGGACCGTCTGATTGTCGCCAACATAGATGATCAGCCTCCCACGCCACTCCCGGCCGCGGGCCACGGCGAAGCCGACCGCGCAGAACAACTCCCCGAGCGCGATGATCACCCGCTCCTCTGGCAGTCCCGCGGCCTCCTTCAGCGCATCCATGTAGCCTCCGAGCTCCTGCCTCGCATAGAGCTTCGCCGCCCAGTCGATCTGGCTGGCCACCTCCCGCGTCGAGTCGCCGCCCACCCACGCCGCCTGCTCCATGGTGCCCGGCATGGACAGCCGCCCCCTCGGCTCCAGCACGTCCGCGAAGGAGGTGAGGAACGTAGTGGCCCATGTCTCTGGCCTGGCCACCATGGCGCGCAACAGGTCGCAACAGTCCCAGAACTCCTGCCGCGCTACCTCCTGCTCCTCCGCGTCGCCCCTCGGCGTCGCCCTCGCGGTCGGCCCGTTCGGCTAGCGCATCGGCGCGTCCAGCGCCCCCAGCTCCGTGCCTAGCGCCTGGTTCGTGGCCGCGAAGTCGGTGCCAAGGCCCATGAGCCGCTGCGCCGTCTTCAGCCGAGCCACGCGCTGCCCCGGCTCGAGCTCCGCCTCCTGGAATAGGTCACTCATCTTCTGGATCTTGGGCTCCGGGAGCGCGGCGCGGACGACTACCCGCCCCTCGGCGTCTTCCAGCTGGAAGAGCAGCCCCCAGATGAGCTTCTCAGTGCTAAACTCTCCCTCCTCCGCCAACGTCTCGAAATTAATCGAACTGTCACCCAGCAGCAGCCTCGACACGGCGTCGAACGTCCAGGCCGAAAGCCACGGCCGCGCACCCAAGGCTGGCTCGACCAAGACTCCGTCGTCCACCAGCACCTCCGATGAGTGGGCGACCTCGTCGTGGAGTTCCGCCGCTGGCGGGCAATGGGCCTGGCGCGCATCCTGCGCCCCTCGTCCCCGCACTGCCCACTCACCTGGCGCGCCCGCCCACCCGAACACCATCGTGAAGTAGAGAACCGTCATTGGCTCCGCGCCGGCGAAGCCTTGAAGGCTCACCGCCATGATGCGGAGGCCGGGCAGCTCCACCCACAGCAACTTGAACGCCGCCTGGAAGTCGCGCTTCGCCAACTAGATTCGAACCTTCGGGCGCCTGCAAACCTCCGCCACAGGATCGTCCTGGCTATCTCTCTGTGCGTCGGCAACTTGGCTGGGGGGTGGTTCAGCTTGTCGCATCCCTCGTTGGCGTCCCGCATGTCATGGATGATTCTGCACTCGTCTGCCAGGGTGCGGTCTGGCCGCATCTTTGGCACGCGACCCTGCGGTGACTCCATGGCCCCCTCCAAGCCAGGGCGGCTGGAAGGGGCTGGCTGCCCACACCCGACCCTTGACGATGTCGTCCCAGATATATTGCGCCTCGCCTCCTCCTGGTGCTGCGCCGCCGACAGGCGGGGTTTGGCCCTGACCCGCGCGGTCTCGCCCGTGCGCCTAACTTCGACCCCGTGTACCGCGACCCGTCTCAGGTAGGCCAGGAGCTCAGGCTCCACCTTGTCCTCCAGGTACCCGTCGTGGACGCCCTTGTGGTGGTCGCCGTGCCCCTGTCCCCGGGCCTTCCGCAGCTCCGCGGAGGCCTCCTGCCAGCCTCTGCACGCGCCCAGCAGGCCCAGGCCCCGCATGATATCATGCGGAGCCTCTGCGCGCGCCCGAACGCCTCGTCGCTGCGCGACGGTTCTGCCTGCGCCGCCGCCCAGAACCCGGCAGCTTCACCGCCGCCCCCCGGGACTGCTCTGGCTCGCTCGCGTAGACCGCTCCCCGGCGGATCGCCGTCGGGCGCCTCGCCGAAAGGGGGGGGGGGGCTGTCGGCAGCCCTGATGGCGAGCACTGTCGGCCCCGGCTCTCCTCCTCGCCCTGCTCGGAGCCCTCCTCCTGAATGTGCCCCGCCACTGTCCACCCTCGTGAAATCGTCGAAGTGGTAGGTAGAGACCATTCCAGCGTCGACCTCGAAGTCGTAGAAGGGGGAGCTGCCGCAGTCGGAGACGAGGAACACGCCGAAACATTTGACGGCGGGGGGCCTCTCCCCCCTCTTCGTGGCCAGGACGGCCCCCAACTCCAGAGCTTCTCGAAGCGTAGCCTGGGTGATGGCCTGCAGCAGCTGCTTCGGGCACCGCCCCGCGTCCGCCGCGCGCTTGTTCTTGGTGGCCGTGTCGACCCCCTTGAGCTTGACATGTGCGTGCTGTTGTGAGCGCCTGCGGCGACCTCCTGCAGATGGCGGACGCAGGTGACAAGCCAAGACCTTTTGCGGTAGCGCTGGGCGTCGTCGTTCCCATCCTGTGGGCTGAGGCCGTAATCGTACTGGTCCACGGGCACCGCCAAGACGTCCTTTCGCCGCAATGTGTTGCGCCACCGATCCAAGTCGTAAGCTTTTGGGTACCGGCCGTCAGGAGCCGGGTGCTCCGCGGTCGGCGACGCCCCGGCGTTGGCGATGGTCTCGAACAGGCGGCCCGCGAAATTGGCCACGGCTGTGCCCTCGATCTCCCACTGAGGCCCGTCGGGGCGACCTGCTGGTGCTTCGAACGTCCGTGCTCCTCCGTTGCGCAACATCCATGGTCAGAACGAGCGGCGCTCAAAGCCCAGCCACCACGGCAAGTGCGCGCACGTGCGTGCCTCCTCCAGCAGGCCCTCCTGCACCTCCTTCCTCCTGGTGTCGTGCTCCTCCTGCGCTCCCTTTCCGTGCTCCGGGTCGGCGCGCAGCTCCACTGCCTGGCCCACCTCCACGCCCGCCTCGTGAAGTGTGTCTGTCCAGCCCTGGGTGCCCGCCCAGACCTCCTTCGCGGTGAGGACTCGGCCCTTCCAGCATGGCCGCGTACCTCCGGTGGCCTACCCGTGGCGCTCGTGCCTACTCCAGGCGGGGTTGCTCCAATTGCCCAGGATCTTCCACATTGGGTCCTCGCCGCTGATGTCCTGCTCTCCTGCCTTCCGCTCTCGCCCCGCCTCGCGAGCCGCCCGACACCTCGGGCAACGCTGGGCGACGCCGCCCGGGACCTTCGCGTCCTCCCAAGCCGCGTCGTCCAGGTAGACGTCCCAGCCGGCCGCCGCGACTTCGCGCGGTGGGCGCCCGCCCGTGAAGTCCCCGCGCAGCGCGTCCGAATCCACGTCGGGTGGCGCTAAGACCTGCAGGTGACCCTTGTAGAGCAACATCCACACGTCTCGGCCGCCGGACCTCGGGTCATACTTCTCGCCCACGATGACCTCCAGGCGCGCCCCGCCCCAAGGATCGATCCGCGCCGCATGGGCCGCCGTCATGCTCAACGCAGGCGGCGGAAACGCCGCCAACGTCCGGTTGCCCTTGTCATGGCCGACGCGCAACACGTCGTGGCAGAACATCCGCACGTCTGACTCCGCAATGGGGATGTAGGCGTCGGGTGGCCCCATGAAGATATCCGCCTGCTTCGCCTCCTCCCGCGTAGCGACCCCCCGTGCTGGGCAAGCTCCATCACCGCTGGCACCGCAGGGCCCCCGTCTCCGATCGACCGGAGGTGGGCCGCCGCCGCGTTGATGAACGCACACTGCCTCTCCTCCGCCTCGCCGACTTGACACTCGGGAAGATAGCCCGCCAACTCCTCCGACACCGCCAGCCGATCCCGGCAGTCGAGGACGTCCCAGATGCGCCCATTGATGCGGACCCGGCCTCGACCTGGCTCCTCGGCCGATCCCCAGACGACCTTCCCCACGTGGACCTCAGGGCCCTCCGCTTCGCCGCCGACCCGCTCGACTCGCGACTCCAGGAAAGGGCGCGCTTGGCTTGCCAGCTCCTCGTCTCCGAGCTCCACCGCGTCTTGCAGGATCTCGTCGATGGTAGCGGCATGGCCGCGGAGGTGCCCGTCCAGTAAACGTCCGTGACAATAGGAGCGCAGGCGATTCGGGGCTCCCGCGATCAACTTCGCCTCGGGGGAGCCCCGGACTTGCGTTGCCGTGTCCAGATGCGCCTTCGCGACCTCCGGCACGTTGCTCGGCACAGCACTGGGGTGCACAATCGCCTCCTGGTTCCCGAAGTCCCGCGTCCAGCCTGCGTCGGGTCCCTGCGCCAGCTCCTGCAACTCACGCTCCCGGGTGGTGTACTCCATGTCCGCGTGCACCTCCGGGGGCGCTGCGGCCACCTCCTGCTTCCTAAGCACGGTCGTACTTGAGTGGGGCAGCCTGGCACCTCGTCGGCCTCCGCGCAGAGCAGCCTGGTCCTTGCCCTCCTGTACCTTCGCGGCCTGCTCCTTCTGGGCGAGCTCGAAGTTGCCTTATCTTCGATACTCGATCCTCAGCATTCACCTCTGGGCCAGTCCTCAAGCCGCCGCGTTTGATGCACTGCGCCTTCACCGTCCAGTGGGCCCGCTCGGCACTCTTGCCCCCCTCTGCGTGGGGCCTCTGGCAGGTGGTCGCCGTCTTCGAGCACCCATCATGACAGGCCGCGTCCCAGCACGTGGGTCCCCCCTTGGAGTCGATGGTACCATGCTTGACGGACCCCGTGACCTCTGGGCCCGTCAGCGCTGCCAGGACCTCCAGCGGAAGCTTGACCTTGCCCCCGCCGGCCTTGTTGCCTCCAGCCCCGCCGCCCCCTGCCAATGCTCCGCCCTTGCCGCCGCCGCCGCCGCCCGCTGTTTCCCGTGCAAAGGCACCCGCTAGGGACTGCTTCCCACCTCCTTCCACGCCCCCCGCCGCCAACGGCCGCAGCTGGGCGCGGCGTGCGTTCCCCCAGTCGGCCTTGTCGGCTGTCTTGACCAACCGGTCGAAGATCGTCGTCTGGCAATACCCCTCGGGGCCCTCAACCTCAAAGGTCGTCGGAAATGCGAGGAGCGGGGGCCCCTCTTGGCGAGGGCGTCCGTGCTGCGAACGCGAAGTCCTCCTTGCGCATGAGCTCCTTGTTGCAGTATCTCTGCGCCTCCTTGACCTTCCAGCGCAGCTCCCCCCACCGCCTCGCGTTCAGCTCCTCCCACGCGCCCCGATGTACTTCAGCGGCGTTCCTCGTGGTGCCGGATGAGGTAGTCTAGCGCTTCACCCCTCTCGTTCCAGCGCTCAGCGCCACGGGGCAGACAAGCAGCCCAGATCCCGTTGCGCGTTTGGCGCGCCCACTTCAGCATGCCCACTGGCTGCTTCGGGCGGGGCTCGATCTTGTTCTCCGTCGTCGGCGCGCAGTCGTCGAACAGCTCCTCAGGACAAGTTACCCAGTCAGCCGCGCCAAGTGAGCGCGCTGCCATAGTCTCCGCCTCCTCGCCGCCCCGCGACCCCGCGGCAATCGAGAAGGCGATCCGATAGTTGATCAGGGTCGGCCAACGATGGTGCTTGAACAGCGCTGAAGAATGCTCCGCCATCCGCAGAAGCGCCATCACCAGTGGGCGGCCCAGCTCATCCGGGCAGACCGCCACCCGAAACCTCCCGCAGCCGCGCGCGACCAGCACCAGCAGCTCGCGGTCCTTGGCGATGGACTGGGGCGCGCCCATCTTCCCAGCTGCCGCGTCCTACGCCCGCTTGTTCGACAAATCGAGGTTGCGCGCGATGTCCGCCATCACCCTCGCCATGCCGCCGCTGTCTGAGGCGTCTGTATCCCCGAGGGCGCCAGCCGATCCAAGGACCTTCTCGGACGGCCCGTGCTCCTCGGCGTCGAAGCTCACCCTCCGCCGCCGCGCAGGGACTCCGAAGGTTGGTCCCGACCGTTGCTCGCGCAGGTTCATGGGCGGTGGCGAGGGGTCCACTGCGGGTCGCCCTGACGGCGGTCCGCGCGCAAGCTCAGCCCGCACGGTGGCGCCCCTCAGGTCCGCGCCCGATGCGATGAGGTCGGTGGCCCTCGGCTTCGGCCTCCAGCCGCTGGAGCCACCCCTCTCACCTCACTGAGCCCTGGGCGGCTCCGGCATCCTGCCGAGCCCGGGCGGCAGCTCCACCGCCCCCGAGCGCGGGGCCAGCATGGTCCCGGGCTGCGGGCCACCAGGAACCGGGCGTGCCAGTCCTTCTCGCCAAGCTCCTCCCTCAACTTCCTCCTCCTCGCGGGCCTGGCTGAGTCCTCGCCCCTCGCGAAGTGCCTCTGCCAGCTGCCGCAGGTTGTCCACCTCCTCGTCTGTCATGAAAGACCCTCGGTCCCGCTCCAGCGCCTCGAGCGACGCCGCGATGGCGTCGCATGCGTCTCCCAGGTCGTCGAAGCCCTCGTTGTCCTGGTGCCGCTCGGCCACATCACGTGGGTGGTCTCCGCCACTTGCACGAGACTGCAAGAAGTCTCGAGCCAGTGCGCCCTCGCCGCGATGCCCCCGCCGGGCGCGGGCAGCCCCGCTCGCCGGCCCGCCCAGCTCCTCTCGGGTTATCGCGTCGCGCCGCGGCGGCT
This sequence comes from Prorocentrum cordatum, assembly GCA_963575745.1. Taxonomy (NCBI): domain Eukaryota; class Dinophyceae; order Prorocentrales; family Prorocentraceae; genus Prorocentrum; species Prorocentrum cordatum. Next base: position 1,940,754 of record CAUYUJ010021614.1, read on the forward strand.
GCGGCAGGCAGGCTGGTGGGCCTTGCAGCGCCACCCCTCGCTCCTGCCCAACTCCACGCCTCAGGATGCACAGTGGGTGATCTTCACGTCCTGCAGCCCTGGCCAGTGCGACGGCCACCGGGCTCGCCGTCTTGCCATGCTCGCCCATGCCGTCGGGGGGCAGCGCGCCCGTGCGCAGGATGATCGCGGGGGCCCCAGCGGCCATCGCTTCCCCCCGAACTCGATCTTCCACCACTGGCCCCAAGTTAGTGAGGACCTTGGCCTCCGCGTCGACGCACGGGGTGCGGTAGGTGGTCCAGCCCCCCTCCTCTCTGACCTGCTGGCGCACGTAGAAGTAGCACTTGTTGGCCGTGTCTGTGCCCTGCGGCCCCAGCACCGTGGACGTCGGCCACGCGTCTGCGGGCGCAGCCACCCGCTGATCAGCCCGCGCTCCCAGCGGCGGGGGGGGGGCGGGACCTCGAGGGCCGAGATCGCTCCAGCGCCACCCCCACGGCCACCGCCGCAGGGCCGTCGGGGGGGGGGGGGGGGGGGGGGGGCGCAGGTTGGGATGAAGCGGGCGCTGCCAGGTCTTGCTCGACCCCGCGGCTCATCACTCGACCCAGGGCGTGGCACCCAAAATGGGCACACTTCCTCGAGCCCCTCTCCCGCTGGTAGATGTTGGTGTGTTGCCAGCGCAGGGTAGCCGCCTTCCCGGAGCCCTTAAAGTTCGACTTCTCACCATCCTCCGTGACCAAGCGGATGGGTTCGCCATGTGCTCGATCACGGCACTTCTCCGGGCTGAGCTGGTAGATCGTGTCCCCTTCCTGGTGCAGCACCTCGCGGGCCAGGCAGCGCTGGTGCTCCGGCCCCGACCCCGTCTCCGAGTTTGAGTCTTTCAGCAGCGCCGCTGGTGGGTCTGATCCCCTCCGTCGCCCACGCTGGCAACCTCACTGCCCGCGCCTCTTGAGAGTCCCGCACAGCTTGGCGCAGCCCTTCAGCCCCACTGCAGCGCACCCGCGGCCACACGTGGATGCTGCAGTGCCCACGTCTCGGCCCGCCTAGCAGGGCCTCGGCGGGGCCGACACCAGGGCGTCGAGGTTGGCGTCCGTGCCCGCCGCCACGTAACCAGAAGCCGGAGCATGCACCGCGTTATTGCCGTCGTCTGGGTAGGGCACGCCCCGGCACAGGTGCACCACCTTGTCTTGGGAATCTTCCAAGAGTTCGCGCAGCCTCCTCGACGTGGTAGCGAACACCTCCTTGTAGGGCCACGCGACCCCGGCCTTCTTGTACTTGATGCCCGTGTTCAGCGCAGGCCTCTCCAACCTGGCCGCCGTGTCTCCCACCTTAATGATGAGGTGGTGCGGCATCTTGTCGGCCCCCTTGGCGCGCAGCTGGGCGTAGAAATCGTTCTCCACCGGGGTCGAGGTTGCGGGCTGGTGCAGCTCGGGTACCACGCCGTCGTCGACCGCCGTCGGCCCAGGCTTCGAGTCGGGGCAGCACCACCCCAGCGCTCTGCCGATGCACCTCAGTGGGGCACAGACCAGCATACCAATCGCCGAGGCTAGGGAATGCAGTCCGTATCCAAGGCCGATCACCAACGCCGCCACCAAGCCAGCGAAGGTAGTCCAGCACATCATCGGTCAAACCGACCCGAACGCCGTGTAGCCGAGGGTGTTCAGGCCGCTGCCGACAAGACCTCCTCCGCTCCACATCATGTCCGACCACTGGATATCCGGTGCCGGCGTGTCCGTGATCCATCCCCCCAGCCAGCTGACTCCAACTTTGATGCTGCCGAAGCTGAACCACCCATGCCGTTCGGCATCCTCTTCCTCCTCGGCGTGTGGGTCCGCTGCAGGGTCTGCCTCGGTTGCATCACGCCTCGCTGGCGGTGCACGCCTCCGCCCCGCCAGCCACTCCCACACTGTGTTCCTGCGGCGCCGCGGCGCCGCGGCGCCCCTTCGCCCCCGTCGCCCAATGGTTCTGGGGGCGCGGTCGGCTGCGGGGCGGCCGCTGCCGCCGCCGCCGGGGGCGACTGCCGCCCCTTTCCTCCTGCCGGCTTGCCCGGTGCAGGCCCCAGCGGAGGTGCTCGCCCTTTGCCGGCCGCGGCCACTACGGCGTGGCTTCGCCGTCAAGGGCGGGTGGCGCTGCGGCTTCTGAGTAGCCGCCGCCGAGCTGCGGCGCCGCTGGTCCTCCTCCAGCGCCCGCAGCAAAGGAGGGTATGCCCTCGCACCGTCCGCCTCGGCTTCGCCACGCGGACCTCCTCCGTCCTCGCGGGCCGCAGGTGGCAGGGCGGGCGTCGCTGGCTGCCCTCGCCACCTCTGGCCGATCTCGACCGCCGCCACGGCGCCGATGATCATCGGCAGCAGCGTCATCATTCCCGACCCGCCCGCCGGCGGCAGGAGCCGTCACGCGGGGCTGGCTGCCATGCGCCCTCTGCGCAATGGCCGCCGGCGGGTGGGCCTGTGCGGCCCCTGGCCGCGGGGCGAGCGCGCGCCCCCGCGCGCTTACCCTGCTCAAGGGCCCGAGGGAAAAGCTTGAGCCCAAGTGGGCCGCGGAGGAGGGGGAGGACAGGAGGAAGAGAGACGGATGGCCCTCCCCCTCCCCAGGCACCTCACACTAAAACCTTCCGTTCTAGGCTGGCGGGCGTACTCACACATCGCAATTCAGCACGGCGCAGCACAGCACAGCCCTTGGCACGGTATATCAAGATCGATACACTCAGCATTGCAATTGGCCGTCGCCCAATCAGCTGTCTTTGAAAACGCTGCCATGCCTTATATTTCTGTATTCCTTTCCGGGTTCGTGGGTCGATTATGTTTCCCTCCCCCTTCTTCCCTTCCCCCTCTCCTCCTCTTCCCTCCTCCCCCGCGAGCGCTCTGGAGGATCCAGCGGGGCTCGAGGAGAAGGGCCTGGAGGGGCCATCATCCCCGCTGAAGTGGCGTCGACCCCGAGGTGGTGCCTGCTCAGCAGGGGCAGCATGACATGCCACAGGCCAGGGTATGCTGTCATGCCACCTCATAGGCGATATTGTTCGCATAGGCCGCAAAAAAGAAAAACAGCAGAGACAACGCACACACACAGACACACACACACAAACAAGCAGGGAGGGACAGGATGACACCCGAACCTCAGACGGGAGGTTGGCGGCGCGCAAAAGGGGGATATGGGGGAGGGGGAAGGCTTTTTAGAAGGAGGCTGCTGCTTAGAAGGCGCAGGGCCTTCACCTGTAAATAAGGCACGCGCCTTCTGAGAAGCAAGGTGCTTATAAGAAGCCTTCCCCCCTCTACCCCACTAGTCCAGCACGCTCCCCCCCCGCCAGCGTGTGCACGACGACGATGTGGAGGGGCGCTGGGGACCCGGAAATGGATAAGTAGCGTGTCGCGCCGTGGCGCGGTAGGTCAGAACTGGCTGCACTACATACCATGCCAAAGTTCCCGAGCGTATCCTCCTCCTCCTCCCCCTCTTCTTCCTCCTCTTTTCCCCCCCCCCCCGTTGTGGCACGTTGCGGGCCCGCAGAGGCGGGCGCGCCATTCCCCCCCAACCTGTGGGCGACGACGACGACGACGACGACGACGACGACGACGACGACGACGACGACGGAGACGACGACGACGACGACGACGATGGAGACGGAGACGACGACGACGACGACGACGACGATGGAGACGGAGACGACGACGGGGAGGGGGTTGCGAGCCCTGTCGTAGGCCCACAGAGGCGGGCGGTCACTTTCCCCTCCGCCCGTGAGCAGGCCTGCTGCTGGGCCGCCTGCCACGCCAGCGCGAGCACAGGCGTCGGGGGCAGCAGCCCGGCCTCCGGCTCAGGGGGCGGCCGGAGGAACTTCCACCGGCGACGATCCCAGGGATGCCTCCTGCTTCTGCTCCCGATCCGATCGACGAAGCGAGCGTAGGTCGACATGGGTAGTAGCGGAGCAGCGGTCATGCTATGTCGATCTAGGATCGCAGGGGCAGGCCCTCTCGACGGCTGGCAGTCTCTGGAAGCTCCTATCGGCGGCAAGCCCTGGGAGGAAGCGAGTCGGGCATTGCTGAAAGGGGGGCGATCAGTGGGCGGGGAAGAAAAGTGCACCTTTCGTGCCCCATTCGGGCCCCAGGGGGCCCCATCAGGGCCCCATTAGGGCGCAAGAAATGCACCTTTCTTCACCCCCCCCTCCATTTTTCGCCCCCGTTACGCAACGCCGAGTGAGAGGGAGCACCCTGGTTCAAGATCCAATTTACTTTGGGCGATCTCGCCAATAGGGTTGATCGGTGTGCATTTCCGACGCAACTTAAATCGGAAAATCAGCCAAAGCACGGCGGATCCGGAGTCAGGGCGGGCCTTCTCAGAAGGCGGCGGGGCTTCTAAGAAGGCCTGCCCCGTCTCACTTCCCCTTTGGCTCGCTGGCGGTTCTACCCTCCCAAGGCGCAAGATATCCAAAATCGGGTGGACGGCAACGAGGGGCCAATGTGCGAGACGGCCTGGGGCCAAAAATGTCTCCAGATCCACCGCTGCCGAGGTCCCCGAAGATCGATCCCCGCCTCGGAAACTGTGCATATTCACGGCGTGTCTTCACGGTGTGTACACACACACGCTTTCGCTGCGCACGCACACTTCGTATTCACACACACACGCATACACGCGCGCTGTATACACACATGCTGAGTCCATCCCGTGCGCATTTACGGTGCAGATTCACTGTGCACGTTTACGGTGCACTTGAGGTGTGTACACACACGCGCTGTGTACACACACGTTGTATTCACATACGCGTCCGCACACACACACACACATACACATACACACACACACACGCACTCTGCATACACACACGCACACACGCGTTATCCGCCTGGTCAAATATCCTATCTGCAACGTTATACTCCTACTTTCTACTGCCTACTGTGAGGTGTTGAAGTCAGCGCGAGGGGGCAGAGCCGAAAAGGGCCCTGGTTACCACCACCTGTGGGGGTTCCCACAATTTCTCGGTGGTCCTGAAACACGTTAAAATAAATGAAATTCGCGCCCCCGAAACCATACTCCCGGGTGAATTTCACTACCCGAGGCGGTAAACCCAAGCAAAGTACATTGCGTTCGCGCTCCCGAAACCAGAATTCACAGTAGATTACGCAATGCTTGCGTGCTCGAAGCCACAAGCCCTCGCAAATTACGCGTTCCTCGCGCCTCCGAAATCATAAACCCTTGCAAAGTGCGACATCTTCGCGCTTTCGAGGCCGCGCCCCCAAGACGGCCCAAGAGTGCTCCAAGGCGCCCAAGATGGTCCCAAGCAGCCGAAGAGGGTCCCAAGAGGCCCCCAAGAGCGCTCCAAAAACACCCCCAAGAGAGACCCAAGATGCCAACATCTGCAAGGCACCTGGATATCTCCAGTGGCCCCCGTGCGGGGTGGCGGCGCTGATTCACGACGTCGCCCAGGCCTCACAGCATAGCTTTTGCATGCCCCATTCTCCGAGAGAGGGGGCCAGCGGCAGGCGGCGAAGCCCCTACGGATATACATGCACTCTGTGCACATACTGATTTACGATTCCTATTTATGGTGTGCATTGGCATAAAGTATTGACGGTGCGTATCAACAGTGCGCACGTACGGTGAATTGACGGTGCGTGTTTACAGACGGCGCGTTTTACACGGTGCGCAGTCACAGTGCGCATCAACGGTTCGAATGTTTGGAAGGTGCGCATTTACGGTGAATGCTTGCGGTGCGCATTGATGATGCGTATGTAGGGTGTGCACTTACGCTGCGTACTCATGATGCCTATTTACGGTGCGTGCTTACAATGCCGATCTACGGTGCGTATTTACGGTGCACTTTGACGGTGCGGACTTACGATGCGCAGTTACGGTGCAGATTTACAGTGCACGTATACGATGCTTACTTATGGTGCGCACTTGCGTTGTATATTTACGGTGAAAACTTACTGCACATATATATCTATATATATATATATATATATATAGTGCTCCTCACTCCTCCTCTCCTCGCTCCCGTCTGATGCTGCCGCGGCCGCGCTCCTTTTCTCTTGGCCGCGGCAGCCCGCGCCTTAGTGGTGATGCGGCGGGATGCCTCAGGAGCAGGGCGCCAGACGGCCCAGGCGCACCGCCCTCACCTCCCTCCGACGGCCGTCGGGGGCGTCGCGTTGGACGCAGGAGGCGGCTCGGTCTGCCTGGTCGCTGGGCGCCGAGGGTGGCAAGCCGCAGCACTCAGGCGCGCGCCCACTCTTCTCCCCCCAGCGGGGGCGAGAGCCCTTGATGCATTCAGGTTAGCAGACTCTCAAGGCGTCAGTCTTGCTGGGCGGGGTCGGTGGCCCAAACAACTGCGGTCGCGGAGGTGGGAGGGAGAGCACTCGCACTAATCTTCATGAATGACGGACTAGTGATCCTCACTCCTCCTCTCCTCGCTCCCGTCTGATGCTGCCGCGACCGCGCTCCTTTTCTCTTGGCCGCGGCAGCCCGCGCCTTAGTGGTGATGCGGCGGGGTACCTCAGGAGCAGGGCGCCAGACGGCCCAGGCGAACCGCCCTCGCCTCCCTCCGACGGCCGTCGGGGGCGTCGCGTTGGACGCAGGAGGTGGCTTGGTCTGCCTGGTCGCTGGGTGCCGAGGGTGGCAAGCCGCAGCACTCAGGCGCGCGCCCGCTCCACGCATGCACTCCCAGCGCGCGCGACCTCCCACGCTGCACTGAATTGGCGGAGCTGATGGGCGTCCGAGGGCCCAGGGCACGGGCATCAGAGACGACGGCGCAGCAAAGACTTTCCTCTGGCTATCAACCGTCGCTCCTTCGCGCTGAGGCCGTGGCGCTCCAGCATGGCCACGCCATCCTCGATGTAAATGCGAGCCGTGGGCTGGTGCCTCCAACGGCCGCGAATACATGTCTTGGAGAGACTTCCCAAGATCTTGAAGCGGTGGGTGGCCCCTCCCCGGCGCAGCGAGCACGGCGTGTACCTATCAGGGTCGGTCCCAATGGACTGGGCCAGTCTCCTGAAGGCACGGCGGAAGCCGCCCGCGCCGCGGGGGCACAGCTGGGTGCCAGCTGGGCATCCTTGCAAAAGCTCGGCAAGGAGCACAACAGTCTCGAGCTCGTCGATGGTGACGCGCTCGGCGGTGCCTGACCTCTTACCTCCCTTAGTGAAACCGAGGTTGAGGTGCACCACACCACCGTCCAGGTCAAAGGCGCATTGCCCAGCTGTCAACATGCACTCGACGGGGCGAATGATCGAATGATGCCGTTGAAGCACACTAGTACTGCCGCAGCTGTCGCGTTGTCTCCTTCCTCTAGTGCAAAGCCTGCCATCGCCAGCGCCTGCTCGGGCAACAGCGGCCGAGCTCGGGAAGGGATATCGGTCTTAGACCAGGTGCCGAACAGTCTCCAAGAATCGTTGAGACCTCTGCGCAAGCTTGGAACAAAGTGTTGGAGCCCCGACAACGCGTCTCCCACCAAGCTCTTGGATTCTCCAGCCGCCCAACAATCCTCGAGATACTCCCCAATAATCTCGTCGGCGGCTGGGGTCGAGACAGGCAAGGGCTCGCCAAGCCGCAGGAGCCACTGGAAAAAATATATGTGTGGCCTCCAGATACCGCTGGACAGTGCGCGGTTGGAGCTGCAATGATCACAGAGTTCCCGCTCTGCTTCGCTCATCCCTTCTCTGCTTCCTCGTCCCGCTACTGAGCACTATGGCTGCCACCATCTGCTCGGAGCGTCGGCCGGATTGAGCTCCGACCGAACAAAGACCCAAAATGGGTGGCTGGACGTGGCAAGCAGGAGCGCGTTCAAGCGCATGAGGATGGACTGAAGCTGGCGGGACTGCGACCTACCCTTGCAGGCCACTGCTATGGAAACCTGAGAGTCACAGAAATGAATAAACCTCGTGCGTATGTTCGCACGGCCCCTCATGCGCCAAGACACGGCGGTCAAGAGGGCTTGCAGCTCCAAGACGTTGATGTGCGCGCCTCCCTGCTTGAAGCTCAGGCAAGCGCGCCAGAGCCAGCGGTCTGCATCAACGCCTCTCCTTGGCCAGCCCGCAGGCTTCCAAAGGCCTCCCGTCGCGGCGCGCACATCTCTGCCCTTGAAGATGGCGCTCCGCACAAGTGACTCGCAAAGGGCGCGGCGCACTTGATCGGGGGTCGCCTCGGCGGCAGGCGCGTCCAGCAGCAACTCCAAGTAGAGGCTTCCCTCCCCACCTGGGGCTCCCCAGCACTCGGCGACAGTCGGCGGCTCGCTCAAGACTCCAGCGGCCACCAAAACCTCTTCCAAGCAGGAAGGCTATCACCGGGACTGAGAAGGAGTTACCCAGCAGCGAGCACTTGACGTCCTCGTCGATCGACCCCGACTCGGACTTGGGCACGGCCCAGCTGCAATGGTTCCAGTGGAACCCTAGGCGCACAGCCCGCTCTCTGCTGGTCAGAGGTCGGAGCTTGTGCTTGGCGCCCGACTCCCAAGTCCTCGCCGAAGCGGCGGATGCCTCGACCAGGTTGTCCCTGCGGTACTGGTACGGCGGGTAGCGGTACTTGTCCGCCGCCCAGCGCTCGCGCGAAGCCTGGTCGGTCACTCCCAGCCCCGCTGGGGAAGGCGGCGGCCTCTCGCGAGGGATGGAGCGCACAAAAGTGGCCCAAGCTCCCCTCTCTCCCCGCGGACGGCGCGCACCCTGCTCGAGCTGCTCTGCCCAACTCGGCCAGCTGCCAGTGAGCACTGCCTCGGTGACCTCGTCCTTCTGCTGGTACTGGAACTCCGAGGTCTCGGGCCCGAGCGGCCAGTCGACCCAGTAGAGCCTCGGCCGCTTGACCAGACTGCACCCGCCGGCACGGAGCTCCACGGGCACGACTCCCATGACCTGGCCCTGGCTGAATCTCCCCCTGTCGGCGGCCGTCATCGAGCTGACGTTCTCGCCCAAGGTGAATGCCTAGACATCGGGGAGGGCGGCTCGCACAAGGCCTGCTACGCGAGGCAGCTCTTGCACCAGTCGCGCGCGGTCCTCGGCCCAACCTGCCCACAGGCGTTGATGCGAGCGACTCCCTGGCACGGGGACCCCCCTAGCACGAACGGGACGCGCAAGTGGGGCGCCCTCGACATCGCGGCCTTGATGGTATTCAACGTTATCTTGGTCACGTCTCCGAGCTCTATCGCTGACGGCCACTGCTGATGGCTGACGCGCCGAGCCTCGGGCAGCAGCTCTGCGGTGGCGTGGGCGGCGACCTCAATCCCCAGGCGGTCGAAAGCCATCCTGCCGCCCCCGATGCCGCTGAAGAGCTCCGCCAGTCCGACCTCGTCTCTCCCGGTTGCGCGACCCTGGCAGAGGTCGGCCAGCGACGGGGCGACGGCTGACGGGCGAAGCTTGTTGCTCCAGCACACGCCCCTACCGGTCTCCGAGGCGCCACTGAAGGTGACCAGCGGGGAGACTGGGCATCTCAGATCGAACTGATGCAACGGGAGGAGGCAGAGCGCCAGGAATAACTCCGCGCCCACAGCTGGAAACAGATACTGCCGAGGCGGCCCCGTCCAGGCGTTGATCAGTTTCCAGACGCGCGTGAAGACGCAGGAGCACTCCCGACGGAAACAGTCGAGGTGGCACCAGTGCCCTGCCACCACCTGCACGTCCTTCCTGCTGACCTTGGAGCGCAGAAGGTGCAGCGTCAGCTGCACCGCCAGCCCTGCTCTAGCCGCGGGGGCAACGACTCTCCCGTCACAGCCATCAGCGCAGGCGCCCAGGCGCTGGCAGTGGCTGACTCTGGTGCCGTTCTTCTTGCTGAGAGGGACATCGAGGGCGCGGTACTTGGCACGAGCCGCCTGGGCGAAGCGCCCATCGTCACCGCTCTCCTCAACTTGACTCCCCGCGGCGGAGTGGGGCTCGCACGCGCGCCGCTCGACCTTCTCCGCGTAGTCGGCGTCGTCGCAATACACCTGCCAGACGTCGCGCATGCCTCCCCCAACTCGCAAGGCTGGCACTCCGCGGTCCTTGCGGATCTCCCTCGCCTGCGGAAGGCCGAGGGGGGGCTGCAGGCCCTGCACCGGCATGCGGCGGTGCAGGTACTGGACGAGCCCCATCGCGTTCTTGTACCCCATGGGCATCGCGACCGCCCCGAGGTAGACGCTGCTCGGCCAGTGCCCCTGCAGCCCGAGCTCCTGAGGCGTGAACTTGACGTCGAACGCGAAAAGCGGCGCTCAGCACTTTGGAAGCCTGAACAGGTAGAAGGCGCCCTTGAGGTCGTCGAAGGACCACGTGAGCTCCTCACCTGGGCCGATGATGAGCGAGCGCCACTGTGCGAAGTAGGGGAGCGCCGCAATGTCCCACTCGAAGTCGACCGTGAGGGAGTTGGTCGCCGTCAAGTTCATGATGGGCCTCAAGGTCCCAGGGTCACCATTCGGCGAGGGCTCTGCCTTCGGGACCCCGAAAAGCCCGTTCAGAAGGGGCTGCCCCGCCACTGTGATGAGGTCCTGCTCTCGAAGCGGCACCACCAGCCCACGTTCGAGGAGACCTCTCCCTAGGGGAATGCGCGACGGCGGCTCACACATCACCCGGCCTGGGCGTGGTCTCTCGCTGACTGACTCCAGCGGCACCAACGTGAGCTCGGGGCGACTGAACCACTCCTGCATCCTGGTGTCGCACAGGGACATGGCGTCCAGCGATGCACATCGCGCAAGCGGCGGCAAGCTCGGCAGCACACGGGACCATGAGAGGTCCTCTGCATTCCTGACGACCTCCCCGGTGTAAGTGACCTGCCTGGACGTCAGGAAAGTGGCGGCGGTCTGCTCTGGCAACTTCGGTCCTGCTGCCAGGAAAGACTCGACCGTCCTCTCCAGGTTCCAGAACATTTGGACCTGGGTGCCACTCGGCTTCACGCCTTTCCTCCTGACTCCGCTGGATGCGTCGCCTGACCAGCAAGAGCGCCGTGCCGACCACATGGTGTTAAGCGCTCGCATGACCAGCTCGAGCCAGACCTCCAGCCCGTCAGGGACAGGGTGGGCTCGGTGGTGGCCCACGTCGTCTCCCTCACGCTCGAGCTGTCTGTAGGCTGCAGTCTGCCTGCACTCCTCGCTCCACCCGCTCTCTCTCTCCCGACAGCCATCGGCATGGAGCCGCGGCCGTGCGAGGCTGCCGCGCTGCAACCGACCCCTGGTGACGCCCTGAGGGGGAGGCAGCGGGCGAGGAGGGGGCCAATGGCTGGCAGTCCCAGGCCCGACAGCTCGGCTGGATCGATCAGCCCTCGAAGGGCCTCAAGCCCAGGGCACGCCTGGCCGCCGCGCTGGGCTGCTGGCGTGGAGCAGCCAGGCGCCCGAGCTTGGTCCGTCTCCGCCGCCTCTCGCGTCGCCTTGATGGGTACGAGCGAGGCGGCGGGGGGGGCCCTCAGCAGCCCTTCTTCTTGTTGGCCTGGCGAAGGGCGAACCAATACTGAGGGGGGCCCGTCCTTGGTTCCTTGCCTGGCCCCGAGCCCTTGCCTTTCCCACTGGATCTGCCCTTGGCATTCGGCTTGCCCTTGCCTCTGCCCTTGGGCCTCGCCTTCGGCGGCGGCGAGGGGTCCGCACCTGCCGTGCGCCGCCACGGGGTGCGCGATCGATCGCCCTCCTGGGGCAACTCCCCTCCCCGTCCGATCCAACGTGGGCCGCAGGGCTCGCAGGGTTGTGCAGCTTCCTCCTCGGCGGGGACTCCGAGGGGCGAACCCTGTCTCCTCCACGGTTGTCGCCCGAGGGACTGCGGTCGGCCGAGGTCGCGTCTCTCGCTGGCGTCAGTGTGACAGGCCCTGCGGGACTGCGCTCTCGAGAGCCGACCACCCGCCTTGCTGGCCTCAGCTCGACACCACGGCTTCCTCCAGGGCCTTCCGACCCTGACCGCGGGGGCACTCCGATCACTGCCGGCCCCCCCGCGGGTGTTTGTCAATACTGGCCACGGTTCGACCCGACCTGGCCCTCCAGCTTGCGGTAGTGCATGTTCCTCTTCTCGTCCCTGAGGAAGGCTTCGCGCTCGCGATCGTCCGTGATGCTGACGCGACCGTCGCCGACCACCGAGGCATGCCGACCCGCCATCCACGTGCCCCCGTCGGCGTGGAGCTGCTCGATGGACTTGTACTGCTGGATCAGCACGTCCGTGGCAGTCCCCAGATCGGCTTCGAGAACTGCGTCGACCGCTGTTGCCAGTGCGCGCATCTCGAGCTCGTTGCGAGCGTGAAGCTTGCCCTGGCAGCTCGGCAGGTACACGCTGGTGAAGTAGTTCAGCATGCACGGCGCCGCGTCGTCCTCGACCGCGCGCCCCTTGCTGACGAGGTAGCCGCGCATCTTCGCCAAGGCGCGCTCCGTGATAACGCCCGGCCTCCTCTCCACAAGGCGCTTGGCCTTGTCGCGCGCGGAGAGGCGGGCGTCGTGGAAACGCTTCGACGACGACCCCTCACTCGACGCACTGCCGTCAGACTCCTCGCGGCGCTTCTTCTTCTCGCGCTTCGCCTTGCGCGGAGGCGAACCCCGAGAGCTTCCACCTCCGCCTGCAGAGCTGCCACGCTGAGAGCTGGTGCCTCTCGACTTGGCCTCGTCCAGGATCTTGCTGCTGAGGCTGGCGCGGCCCCCGGCAGGTGCACTGGGCGCTCTGTCGCGGGCCTTCTCCCGGCGAGGCGAGTGGCTCCTCTCAGCACTCTTTGCCTCGACCAGGGCTCCTCGCTCCCCCTCGTCCTCGGGGCTGTTGGAACGGATCCTCGCTGGCGCAGACCGCAGCCTCCCGCTCCTGCCTGCAGGGCGGCCGTGCTGGGCAGCACGCTCGCGCAGCTCGCCCAGCCGCGCGCTCACCCCTCGATCGCGGGCGTGAGCCGACGCGCCACCTCCAGGCCCCTCGCGGCGGGCGTCCGACTTGGAGCCGCCCGCGCTCTCCCCGATGACCAGGGGGTGACCCAGGGGGCGAGCTCCGCTTCGCTGGCCTGCCCTGCGCGCGCCTGGCGTCCGCGATGGCCTGGTTCCTCCAGGTCGCGCGTGAGCCCCTTGCCTGCGTAGCCGCGGAACGGCAGCACGGCGGAGCGCAAGCGACCCACGTGCAGTACCTGTGCGTCGACCAGGTCCTCGCCCAGGCGGCACTCGTCGGCATGAACCGCCGCCGAGCAGAGGTGCAGCACTGGAGTCCTCACCGGATCGTCGAACGCCACGGCGAGCTCCCTCCGCTGGTGGGCTTCTCCGCGCCCATGTAGGCGGCCTCCCACAGAGGCGGGGACTCGCCGTGCATCGGGTCGGGAACCGTGCCGTTGTCCTGCGCTGCCCGTCCGAGCACCTTGAAAGTCGCCAGCCCGTCCATCTCGACCTCGATGATCGGCGGCTGGCCCTTCCTCGGGCCCGACGTGGCAGCCGTCGGCCAGGTCTCGCCCTGGTACCACTCACCAGCTGGGCGGCCCGTTTCGTGACGTGAGTCGGCTGCGATGTCGTCGCCGTCATCAAGGCCAGCAGCCGCTCGGTCGCCAGGCGCGAGGTGCTCGCCCTTGCGCGACCCACGTCCACCCGAGCGGGAGCGCCGCAGCGCAGACTGGCGGAGCCCTGAGGCTGAACCCCGCCGTCCGCCTCGGCTGCCTCCGCGGCTCCCTCCGCCCCCGCCGCCTTTCGGCTTGGTGACGCCGCCGTCGGGGCGCGGTGGCGGGTGGCCGCGGGAGCGGCCTCGGCCTCCGCGCGCGCTGTCGGGCTTGCGCTTGCCTCGCACCGCCCTCGGCGCCAACGAGGCTGGGCGGCGCAGCGCGGCCGAACCACGCCGCGCTGCAGCCGCAGGCCGCTTCTCGGGCGCCATGGCCCAAGCCTCTCCGCCTGCCGCGGCTCGCGCTCCCGACAGGGGACAGGGAACCACGGCTCCTCTTGCTGAGCCGCGAGCCGCGCGGCAGCGAGCCTCCCCCTGGGGGGGTCTCGCCAGCAGGCGGAAGAATCGCCCGCGCGCGGGCGCGGATCGCGTGCCCGCGCACGGGCCGCACCTTGTTTGAACCCAAACAACTGCGGTCGCGGAGGTGGGAGGGAGAGCACTCGCACTAATCTTCATGAATGGCGGACTACGGTGCGCTGTACACTTCGCATTTCTGTACATGTACCACTGTGTGCTTACAAATGTTCTACATCCCCTGTGTACTATGTGATCACGGTTTGCCTCAAGCGGGCAGGAAGCCGAGGTCAGATCTAACGAAACCTGAAAGAACACTACGTAGCCCCAGTTCACGCGTAAATGCTCGCTCGCCGAACGAGCAAGAGGCCAGGCGTGATGTGAGAACCACCCCACCTTCCCCAAACTCCGACTGCGCATTTTGCTCGCACTGTCAACCCCCAGAGGTCTGGACCCGTTCCTGGGGCTGGTACCATTCTGGGTCGCTTTTTGGCGGCCCCGAGGCCCAATGAGGTCCCCGGGAGATCCAAAACTGCTAAAAACCTGCGTGACTCGCTCGCGACAAAAGAAAGGCAGGTGACAGCCCGAGGTGCCGGCGGTCCCACCTGCTGCAGGACCACCAGCTGGCACGCCGCCGCCTGCTGCTGCGCCTGCGCAGCCTCCTGTGGGAGCCGCACACATATATACACTGAGATGTGCGAGCCTTCCTCCGCATCATGGTGCGCGTTATCAGCTGAGCGTCTCACGCTGGCGAGTCCGGTGGCGGTTGCGAGCGTACAGAAGACACATACGATACTGGATCGTGCTACAATGGGTGCTGGGGCACAACATGCGAAGATCACTGAAGATGCTAGGGTGTCCCAGTTCTCCTGTGTGTTCCCTGGGCTACCAGAGGGTAATAAATCTCCGTTTGGCGCCTGCCGGCAGGTGGATGTCTTATTTGACGTGCCTCCCGTGGCATGGAGCGCAGAATGACATACTGATACTATGTGTTTCTGGAGGCCCACATCCGACTCGAACATATAGTACGGTAGTTTCGTGTCTTACCGCCCATGGCGTTGACTTCTGACACCGCGGGGATCGTTCAACCTTGAACAATCGGCCGTTTCCGAAACGTCAGAACGCTCAACATCGATCGATTCTGGGTCGCTGGCAGCGTTCAACGTTGAACGCCAGCGGCGGGCCGCCGCCGGTCGACACGGCGCGAACCTACCGTACACACATGTTGTAGTCTATCGTTGTCCAAGCGGTTAGGCCAGAAATCGCCAGCCACGGTGCTTCTACTGCTGCAAAATGTTTCAGGGCGCGCGTCGCCCCTTCAGAGGCGACGCATACGTAGTACAAATATGTCTGAGCCCGACCGATACCGTATCATGACCATGGTCCTGACTCAGCCCTGTTGGAGTGCTTGCGCGGATGCCTCCTCCTTGAGCGCGGCGGGCAGGCCCGGCATCCACGGGGCACAGAGGGCTGGCCTCTGCCGCCTGCAGGGAAGCCTGGCCCGACCACTGAGGTCCAAGCGCCGAGGTCGTCTCACGCCAGGGGCGCTCGGTCCCCGAAGGCCCTCACACCCTGATTCGGCTCGAGGAGTGCCGCAGAAGGGTGGTGTCGAGGGCTCTGGGCGTGATTTGCCGCGAGGTTGCTTTTCCGCGACGTCGGACCTCGAGGGGCCCCAGCGATCTGGAGGGTGGGGGAGGACGGGGGGAGCGGCTCCAGGAGAGGCGCGAGGGCGGGAGGGGGATGGACTGCAGGGGAGGGGGGGCTGCCTCGCCTCGTTCATGTGGGAGGGCCTGCAGGAACAGGGGGAGGAGAAGGGGCGCCGAGGGCAGGGCAGAGGTGCACAGCAGGCACATCGGGAAACGGACGGGGGCGACAGCGGGGTGGGACAGGGCGCGCGGGAGGGGTACCCGTGCCTGCGTCGCAGCGCCGTGTAGATGCAGGGCCTCGCCGAACTCGAAGGGCGCCGCCACTGCGGCTGGTGCCCCGCCTGCAGGGCGACGTCCCTTGCCCTCCTTCCACGGCCGGAGCTGTGTGTGGAGGGCAGCCGAAATAATGCAAGTCTCTCCCGAAAGCAACCCGTGCTCCAAGCATGGGGGAGATATGGAACGCTTACCGCGGACTTTGCGGCGTCGGCCAACTAATCAGACCTGGCTGAAGGTAGTCTGGAAAGTTAGCTGTTCCCCCCGAGTCCTGCTCAATAGTCAAGAATAAATCGTGGCATGGCACAACGAAATAATGCACGTATCAGTACTGCATATCATCCCGCTCTTATCGTCATCCCCAGGACTCTGAAGGCCATGTTGAACCAAGAATAGTTACGAGCTTCTTCTTTTCTCAGAAATTGCAAAGGCCCAGGGTTCTCTTTTAGTTTGTTTTGCCCCCAACCTCGACTTGCGTAGGGTCGGCTGAATTCTTATGTGATAAATAACTAAATCGGGTAGGGACGGCGGAATTTAATTGTGAGGATATCCCACAGGAAACGCTGGTTCTTGAAATTCCGATCGGTAAATCACCAGGTAAAGTATACATGTTCTGTTGTTGCGAATGTCTCGAGCGAAACGCGTGTTTTGCAGAATTTGATGAGGATGTCTCAAGCGAAACGCTCGTTTTGCAGAGTTCGGGGGGAAAGTCGAGCGAAACGCTTGTTTTCTGAGTGTTTTCTGGTGTCCAGGTCGCCCAGGCAGATGTCTCACATGAGAATGCGTTGAGGATGTCTCGAGCGAGACGCTTGTTTTCACGTGTCCAGGTCGCCCAGGCGGATGTCTAGCATCAAGATGCCTTGAAGATGTCTCGAGCGAAACGCTTGTTTTCACGTGTCCATGTCGCCCAGGCGGATGCCTAACATTAGGACGTCTTGAGGATGTCTCAAGCGAAACGCTTGTTCCCACGTGTCCAGATCGCCCAAGCAGATGGCTGGCATGAGGATGTGTTGAGAATGTCTCGAGCGAAACGCTTGTTCTCGCGTGCCCAGGTCGCCTAGGCGTATGTCTAGCACGAAGATGTGTTGATAATGTCTCGAGCAAAACGCTTTTACGTATCCAGGTCGCCCGGGCGGACGTCTAGCATGAGGATGTGTTGAGAATGTCTCGGGCGAGACGCTTGTTTTCACGTGTCCAGAAGACGTGTTGAGGATATCTCGAGGGCAACGCTTGCTTACACGTGTCCAGGTCGCCCAGGCGGACGTCTAGCATGAGGGTGTATTGAGGAGGTCTCAAGCGAAACCCTTGTTTTCACGTATCCAGGTCGCCCGGGCGAATGTCTTGCATGAAGATGTGTTGAAGATGTCTCGAGCGAGCAATTATTTGTCACGTGTCCAGTTCGCCCAGGCGTCGTATGTCTAGCATGAGGACGTGTTGAGGATATCTCGAGGGAAACGCTTGCTTACACGTGTCCAAGTTGCTCAGGCGGACGTCTAGCATGAGGATGTATTGAGGAGATCTCAAGCGAAACGCTTGTGTTCACGTGTCGAGGTCGCCTAGGCGGATGCCTGGCACGAAGGTTTGGGCTGGATGTCTCGGGCGAGACGCTTGTTTTCACGTGTTCAGATCGCCCAGGCGGATGTCTAGCATGAGGATATGGTGCGAATATCTCTAGCAAAACACGTGTTTTCACGTTTCTAGGTCTCCCAGGCGGATGTCTAACATGAGGATGTGTTGAGAATGTCTAAAGCAAAGCGCTTGGTCTCGCGTGCCCAGGTCGCCTAGGCGTATGTCGCCTAGGGAAACGCTTGTTTTCACGCGTCCAGGTCGCCCAGGCAGATGTATAGCATGAAGATGTGTTGAGGATGTCTCGAGCGAGGCGCTTGTTTTCACGTGCCCAGGTCGCCCAGGCGGATGTCTAACATGAGGATGTGTTGAGGATGCCTCGAGCGAGACGCTTGTTTTCATGTGTCCAGGTCGCCCAGGCGGATGTCTAACATGAGGATGTGTCGAGAATGTCTCGAGCACAACGCTTGTCGCAATAATGGGCGTCGCAACCCAACTCCGCCCGCCCGCGGGGTGTCCCCTGGCGCGCTGGCGCGTTCTCTGTGAGACCGTCTCGTGCGCGTCATTGTACGGAGTGCGCGTTGCAGAGCGTGCCCCGTTGCTGGCCCGCTTGCCGCGGTGTTCGATCGAGGTGACGTTGGACAATCGTTTGTACGGCGCATCCCTTGCTACGTTCTGGCGTGACTTGCCCTGGCACGTCCCCTAGCACGCCCCTCGGCGTGGCACGTTCCCTGGCTGGTCCTCGTCCTCAGGCGTTTCACTTGCCCGTTCCGTGGCGCGCCCCTTGCCACGCCCCCTGGCATGACGTCTTCTGGCCCGCCCCATGGCACGTCCCGTGGCAAACTCCTGACAAGTCCAGGGCACGTCCCGTAATACGTCCCAAAACAAGTCCTCTGGCGCATCCCCTATTGCGCCCATGGCACATCCTGCGGCGCGTCTGTGAGCCTGTGCCCCGTGTCGTGTCGTCCCTTGTCGGATCTGAGTCGGATTTTGTGCGCTCGAGTTGAATGAACGTCCTGCACGTTTCGACTTCAACCAGCTCTGGGCTGGCTACTATGTGCTCAGGCAGCTCGAGCGTAAGTTGCAGATCAGTTCGGTCAGGACTCGGATGCTAAGGAGGACTCGATCCACAACGCTAAAGAAAGCAATCGCGTCATGGCACATCGCAATTCAGCATGGCACAATCAGGCTATTGAAAGCATTATCATGCCTCACATTTCTGAATTCTTTTCAGAGGTCGTGGGTCGATCATGTTTCGAGGTAGAGAAAGAGAGAGAGAGAGAGAAAAAGAGAGAGAGAGAGAGGCAATGACACGTATATCTGAGGGCAGACAATCACACTAACTCACTAATTGCTTGCATGCGTGGGATACAGAAGTCACACGGTTGCAATACATGCGTTAAGGAACGAACGCGCGTACAACAAGTATAAGGAACAAGCGCACTGAACCACCAATAACACATGCGGATTAAGGAATGCCAGCTAGACTTACACATCCGACTCTACAAGAACAACATACACACATACCGTTCACTACACATCAAAGGCCCACCAATAAACCAGAAACACACGCACACACGGCTGGACGCACGTGTGGGACATCTGGAGGCCACGCGCTGGATACACGCCCGGCGTATACGGCCACAGAGAAGGCCGAGCGGGGGAAAAAAAACACGGATACTGCCAGGACCCCCGAACTTGGGAGGACAGGCGAGCGTGACTGGCGAGGAAGAAGAACAACAAAGAAGACAATGCCTATAAGGCGCATCATGCTTATTCCCGTGCTGTCCGTTGGACGCCGTGCCGCTTTTTAAAGCGCATTATGCTGGTTTCCGTGCTGTCCGTTTGACGCTGTGCCACATTGTCGGGGCGTCTCCGACCATCTTGCAGCCCTGTTGGGCAGTCTTTGGGCCCTGGGGCGTCTCCGACCCCTCGGGCCTTCTTAGGCAGTCTTGAGGCCCTCTTGGCGGCCTCCGGGGGCTTCCTGGGGACCTCTTGGAAGCTTCTTGGGGCCTCTTGAGGGCCTCTTGGGGCATCCTGGAGGGCTTAGAACCCAAAATATCGGTCCCTGGGGCCTGCTTTGGCTGTCTTGGAAGCCTCTTGGGCAGTCATGGGGGGCGTCTTGGGCCGTCTGGGCGCTCTCTTTGGGCAATCTTAGGCCATTTTGGGGTGATCTTTGGGGCCGCTCGAGCCGTCTTGGAGCGTCGGGAGGTATATAAAGCGAAAACGCGAAAGACCATACAAAAAACTGAGAACACATGCATCCCACCAGCACTCTGGGCGTGGGTGGTCCAGGGAGTTTTCTCTTCCGAACATGTTCTTCCCCTTCGGGGAGGGGCTTACCCCTCCCCCCTGCCCCCTCCGCTGGGCTTGGAGGGGGGTCCCGCGAGGGGTTGGAGCGTCCCAAATGGCTCAAGATGGCTCCAAGAGCGCCTCGGAGAGCCCAAGATGAGCTCCAAGATGAGCCCATCCCAAGATGCCTCAAGATGGCTCCCAAGATACTCCAAGAGGCCCCAAGACCGTTCCAAGACGGCTCCAAGTGGCCAAAGAGCTCCACAAGGAGGCTCCGAATAAGCCAAAATCCTTCCAAAACCTATGGAAAATCAATGCTTCTTGCTGCATTCTCGCCGTTTCGCTTCCGATGGCCATCCGAGGCCTCAAGATGGCTCCAAGGTGTCTCCAAGATGGCTCAAGAGGGCCCCAGGAAAGACCCAAGACGGCCCCAAGAGCGCCCAAGAGCGCTCCAAGAGCGCCCCAAGAGGCGACTTTTAGGGCTCCCAAGGGGGGAGGCGAATTAGGGAACCCCTCTTCTTTGATCGATCTCCTCCCAGATGGCCCCAAGAGCGCTTTTAGGGCTCCCAAGAGCGCCCCAAGATGACCCCAAGAGGCGCCCCGGCGGCCCCAAGAGGCGCCCAAGATGCCTCCGAGAGGCTCCCGAGAGGCCCCCGCGAGGCTTCAAGAGGATCCCCGAAGCATCCAAGACGCTCGAAAACGGCCCTGGGCTCGCCAAGATGCCCCTCCTCCTCCTCCTCCTCCTCCTCCTCCTCCTCCTCCTCCTCCTTGTCCAGTGTCTCGTCCTCCTTCCTCCTTTTCGCCCTCCTCTTCCTCCTTCTCCTGGCCCGGCGCCTTCTCCTCCGCCATCCTCCCCCTCTTGGGGTATCGGACGGTTTCTTCTGCCCTTTGTTCTTCTGCATTCTCCCCCACTTTCTTGATCACCTCAACTCCCCTGGGCAGCGTTTCTGGATGGGCTGGTGGGGATACTTTTGGGTACGCGGGCGCGCGAAACAAGTCGAGCGCCGAGCACGCTAGGGCGGGCCGCGCTGTAGCGAAGGAAGAAACAGGGGTTGTGGGGGATCCTTTTTTCCTCGCGGGCGCAAGCGGAAGCGCAGGCGCCGAGTTGAAAGGTCCAGGCCACGGGCCGATCTAATTAGCGACGCGCGAGCCTAAAAGCACAACGACCGAGCCCGGAATCAGGACCAACCGCCGGTGGGGCAGCGGGCTGAGGCTGGACTGGCTGAGCTGACTGCAAACGGCCAGAATAGCTGATGCATACGTGCGGGTGAATTGGATCCTGCAGGCCAGGAGATGTCGCGACCTGTTCTGTCTACAGACCGAACGTCTTCCTAGCGAGGCGGTGCCACCAGACGGGCAGACTGGGAAGGCAGCGCGCAACCAGGAAGAACAGAGTCCGAGAGGTGCAAGCGCGCTCGAACTCAAGGGGGTACCGTGGGAGGAAGTCACCAGGTACGCAAACGGACCTTGTCGCCACCGGGCGCCAGGGGTCAGGGCCACAGCTGTGGCTGGTACGTGCCAAGGCGAGGCGGTAACACTGATGGGGATACTTTTTTGGTCGCGTCCACCGGCGAAGGCGCTAGCGGAGTCAGAAGGGCTACGGGTCACGACAGCGGCCTGATTAGCAGCTACCCGCGCCGCGAACCGGCCGGCCCACTCATCCAGCAGCGGCTGACTGCTCGAGCGGCAAGCTGAGGGCGTCCAGGAAGCTCGGGCACTTGCAGCACGGCAGAATGCGGGTGAATTCAAGATGTGCCGAGGGGCACAACCCAAACGAAGCGTGAGGACGAAAGCTGTGGGCTGCGTGTCCAACATGCCGGCTGAGTGCCCAGACGTGGTGAGCGATGGGCGAGTCGCCAGTGGGGCGCCAAGCCCAGGTCGCGCCAACGGCGTGCGCGAGCCAGCTGAGCTGCACCGCCGGGGGGGGTCGAAACCAGCCTGGGGGTGGGGCGGGCCCGCGGGGGCGGCCGCGGCTGCGAAGGCTGAACCACTCGAAGCGGGCCGAACTCCATGGGCCGCCATCCCGCGCACCATGAGGAGCCACCGAAACTGCAGGGGGCCATCCTCGCACAGCTGCGCGGGCGTCGGCTGAAGCACCGCGCGAGGCCAAGCTGGCGGGAAGGAACATCGCCAGCGAGGTGGGGAACCCAGGGTGGAACTGCGCGGCAGCTGCCCGCCTGATGTACGCCGGAGGCCACCGTTGGGCACTGCCTTGCCCGTCGGATCCGTCATTCCCAGCGGGGTTCCGGGGTCGCAACTAACCGCCGCTGTAGGCGAGGTAAAGTTACCGCTATCAGCGGGGGCCCTGGGCAGCCCTGGGGCGCGGGGACAAGCCCTCCGAGACCAGGATGCGAGCCCGGCAGCAGCCTAGCCCGGGGGAGACCCGTGGGGAGGGGCGGCGGGGGCAGACACCACCGACCCTCCGCGCGGAGGGGCCCCCAAGGGTCATCAGGCGAGGGTGGGGGCACAGGAAACGAACGCCCCGCGGTCCAAGGGCAAGTGGATGCGGCCTGAGCCCGGCCCGAGAGGGACCCGAGAAGAGAGGCGGCGCGGACAGACATCACCGCACTTCGTGCGGATCCCTGGTGCACCTGGCCAGAGGGCACGGGCAAAGGGGCCGAGGCCGGAACTCCAGGGGCGTGGCCGCCGCCGCGCGGGGTCCGCACCACTTGTCCAGGGTGGCCTTCGGCCTCTTCGCTTCTATGCACCAGGGCGGCCGGGGTGGCGGCGGGCTGCGGTCTGCGGAGCTGTCGTCATCCTTCCAGGGAATGCGACCGTGGTCTGTGCGAGGCGCGGGTGGGTCTGGCAGCCACCTGCATGAGATACGGAAGGGCGGTCGCCACCAGGGCCCTGCCTTGCACGTCGTGCCCGCCATTCCCCGAGGAGGATCCAAGGTCGCAGCTAGCCGCCGCTGAGAGTGAGGTAGTATTACCGAACGGTCGATCTTCTCGTCCACTACTGGAGTGGTCCGGGGTGGGCAGCCTGCAGCCAGTGGAGTGACTCGCTGTTTGGCAACGCTGCCGCCTCGAAGGCCGACGCATCCGTGGGGGCGGTGTGCGGCGGTTGATCCAGGGTCGCAGCTAACCGCTGCTGATGTGTAGAAAGGAGAGCGGGGCGGATCCAAGGGCGGAGAGGCCGCAATGGGCCGGGGGGAACGAAGGGGGGGAGCCCAGGGAGGGTTGTTCCAGGGGCCCGCACCTTCAGCAGCACGGGCGGTCAGCCGCAGTCCACTGCCTCAACGCTCCTCTGGGGTGCACGGCAGCGGCGCTCTGGGGCTGACTTCCTTGCCGCGCGGCCCCCATGACCTTGGGGCGCGGCGTTTATAATCTGGCGCCAGCGGCGCGACAAAACTGAGACCCAGCTGGGTCTGCCCGAGCCAGCAACCAGGCAGGAGGGGGGGATGCTGGGGCGTCATCGGACAGCAATGTCTGGCTGCCTGAGGGCCCTGCCGGCATGAGCCAGGCGTGGCCCCGAAGGGCAGGTGAGGGTGAGATGTCGGGCGCGTGCGGGGGATGCCCCCGTCGGCGGGCCCGAAAAGGTGGCGGGTGATCCACTTGTCCAGCGAAGGCTATCTAGCTAAGCTGCGCCATGGGTGAAATGGGGGGCGCGCCCTCGCCCCAGCGAAGGGCGGCCCCAGGCGTTGCGGCCTGAGCCGGGCGCGGCGAGGTGAAAAAGGGCCCCTTCGGGGCCGCGGGTAGCTGGAGGTGGGGGGGCCCTGGGTCCTCCCTGGGTTGATGCCTGTGCCTGGGTGTTGGTAAGCTGATGTACGCCGTGGCGGGGGCAAATCGACCTTGGGCGGTGGAGTCGCTCTTGGCCCGCCAGCGGGCTCGCTTTTCGGAGTCGCGGTCGCCCCCCCGTGGAGAATACCGTTTGCCCCCGCCTTTCCAGTCGGAGTCCGCCCATGGGGTGTCTCGCCGCTCCCGCGAGGACCATTCCTGCCAGCCCCGCCAGCGGCTGGGGGCGGCTGTTCCGATGGCGCCTGCCCGGGGGGCCCGTGCCGCTGCGCGCGCGACCGTGCGGCCCTCGGCGGCCCAGGGAGCTGGCGCGTCGCGGCCCCCGTGCACGCGCGGGGCGCGTGCGGGGGCGTCGCGTCGCACAGAGAAATTCACGTGCCTGCGGCGAACTTCGACCCAGTCTATGCAGAGTCTGAGCTCATGATCCATCCGATATGCGTCGTAGCCAGCGTTGGCCCATGCTTCCATGAAATCCGCGCGCGTCTCAGGTGCGCTGAGCCGGGGGTTGCTCTTATAGCCTCCCTTGAGTTCCTGATTCTGGGGGGCCCGCTTGGTCCACGCGTGCCATATAGCGGTGAAGGTGCCCCCCAGTGACTTTTGCAGGCGTGTGATGCTGTCCTGGATGGGTTCGTCCTTTTCCACGCGCGCGGCTGCTGAAGTTCATCTGTACATGGGCCGCCGCCGTTGGGGTCGCGAAGGCCCTCGTAGTATTGCTGGGCACTCCTGCTGTCCTTCCAGGGCTCCCTGCGGGCCTCCGCGCGCGTGGGGTTCCCCCTTGGGGACTTGGTGGCGCGCCCTCTCCCATCTTAGGCGTCTTCAGAGGCAGGGCGGTCGCGCCCTTGGTACCATGGAGCGGAGTTGGGCGCGCGGTCCGCCCTGGCCCCCGCGCGCCCCCAAGACGACGCGCTGTCCTTTCCAGTGCCGTCTTTGGCACGCCGGAGCTCCAGGGCTGCAACTTGGTCGACGGTCTGTGAATAGGGCGACCAGGGGGTGTTGTTTGGAGGCGCTCCCGTGAATGCTCCTGGGGGGTCGAAGGGGTCTGCTTCCTCGTCCTCCGCGGCGACAGGGTCTGGGCTCGCGCTCGGGCTCGTTTCCCTGGTTGTTGCTGCTGCGGCTCCTGGGTCATCCCCCCAGTCTGGCGCATCGTGCTCGCCCTCGGTCTTGCATGCCTGCCCGGAACTGACCTGCTCGTCCGTGGGCCGGTCCTTGGTCCCTTCGTTGCCGGGAGCCTCGTACTCCATCCTGGGGGTGTGGCCTGGTAGTGCCTCCTGTTCCAGAAATCTGCCGGCTGGGGGGGGGGGCGTCGGCTGCGTCGCTGGGTCTGTCCAGCCAGCATGCTGCGGGAGAGTTCGCTGCGGTTGCTGCATCGGTGGCGGTCTGCGCCGGGCCCAGCTGCGCCAATGAGTTGATGGTGCCGTCGGCGAGGGTCGTGGGATCCATGTCCACGAGGTATTGCAGTAGGGTGCTGGTCCTGTGGCGGAGGGGGCAGAGGCCTCGCTGCTCATCCAGGCTGGCAGCGCGCGCCCGCCATTTGCTCGCATGCATCACGTTGGCCCGCGACAGGTGGGAAACGACTCGCGCCGCTGCCGCCCGCTGGCTGCCCCATGGGATACCTGGGGGATGGCACTTGTCTGGGATCGTCTGTCCGTAGATGCTGACCAGGAAGGGGCGCAGACATTGGGGTGGCCAGGACTCCTTGTTGGTCTTCACGCCCGTAATCCCGTCGCCGTGTTCCACCACGTGGTCAACCCACCGACTGTGAATAATGGGGTTCCACTCGAGCAGGAACTTGACCAGTGAGCGCAGTACGCTATGGGAGTCCTGCCCTGAGAGCTCGGAGGTGGAATGGGTTGATAGGGTGGACCCCAAAGGCGGGGGAATGTAGGGGAACAGGGACTTGATGTCCCGAGTCCCTGAACCTTGGCCGTTCGTCTTCTGGCCAGGGTTGGCCCGGTCGATGCCGGCGGGGAGGGGCGAGCCTTCGGCGGGGGCCGCAGGTTTTGCGTAGGCGTCCGGTGCTGCGGCGTCGGCGCAGTCTGGGGCGAGGTAGACGGTGATGTTGTTGCGCTCGACGTCCACCTCCGTCGTTGTCTCCCGCTTGGCTGGCGTCGTAGATGCACGAGGACTGCTGGTCCAGGATGTAGTCGAGCGTGCCTGGGGCCACGTTCCAGATGTGCGTGAGGCACCGCCTACAGGCCCAGCTGGCGTTCCACTTCCGTTGGGTCCAGAGGGCGGGCATCAGGTCCCATGGCGGCAGGCCGGTGTTGTCGTACTGATGGGGATATTTTTTTGATTCGCGGCCCGCAAAGAGAAGTCCAGAGGGCGGTATGACCGAGGCTGGGGCACAGCAACAGATAATTGGCGCGACGCCGCGCAAAGTGCACCTGCAGATAATTTGAAAGAGGCGGCCACGGGTCAACCCGCAGGTGGGGGCGAACCGAAGCCCTGCCGAAATCACGCGGACCCAAAAGTCGCTGAGCGTATGCCAGCAGAAGAGGGCAACCGCGACTGAGCAGGTGGGACCAGGCCGGACCCGCAGGTGGAGTACCGACCGGCAGCCTGAAAGGGGGGGAGGCAGGGAGGCGCGAGAAGAGAAAGAGAGCACAACCTAAGGGGAAGCGTGGGTGATCCACTCACTTGTCACCCGGTGCGTGAGCGTCAGCGTAAACGCCGGCCACACACAAGCCACCGAGGGAGGTCAGGCCAGTGACCATACTTCACGAACTGGCAAGAGGAAGGGTCTGCAGCCAGTGCCTCTGCATCACGGCACGCATTCCCGAACAAAGCCTGGGTGGGGTCATTTCGGCCGACCGCAGGCGAGGGCGCCCACGGGGGCCGCGGGTACCATGGCGGTGCGGCGCCTGTGCTCCCAGGAGACACAAACTGTGGCCAGAGCCACCAGCTAGCTGAGACGGCCAGGCGGTGCCTTCAGCCGGTCGACCCTGTCCGCCTCGGGCCGGTAAAGCGGACAAAACCGTGGGTGAGCATACATCGGCCGACCGCACGGGCTACACGCCCATGTGTATGGGGGTCAAAAGTGGTAGTCGCTCCAGAGAGCGACGACGTGGAAGCCACTGCGCATTGCTGGACTCCAAAGGATGGGGCACTAGGAGGGGCCGCGGCCAGCGTCCGATGCGTCCCGGCCCGCTCAGCACGGGCAAAGTGACTGGGTGAAGCGTCTCGAGAAGCGGTGGGCTGATGGGGATACGCGAAGCGTCAACAAATTTGACTCTTGGGGCCTTCTTGGGGGGCCTCTTGGAGGCCTCCCGCAGGCCTCTTGGAAGCTTGATGGAACATCTTGAAGCCATCTTGGGCGTCTTGGACCGATCTTTCGGCGACTGGTGGCGCCCTTAAACCACCTTGCGGACCATCTTGCGGCCGTCCAGGCCGCCTGGAAACGCATCTGCCGAAATGGGGCCGACAGCGACCGTCTTCCGCCCGGCTTATGCCGGCGATCCGCCCGTGGCCGGGACTATGTCCTGGGGGGTTCCACCCAGACCCCCCCACGGGAACCCTAAACAGGAGCCCCTCCGCAAGGTCGGGGAAACATCAGGCCACATGTGTATCCCAGCTCTCGCCCAGGCCGGCCGCGCCACGTGTACCCAACTTCTTGGCACAGAATAGAGTGTATAACAATACGATCGTAACATTATCAACAAAAGAACACAGTGCATATGCACAGAACACAAAACTTGAATACACATCGCAACAACTCCGTGGTGGAGGTCGCTTGAGGTAGCATCGTTCTCGCCACGAGAGGCTGCAAACAACAATGGGATGCGCACTCGAGAACGATGCAATGTTGGGGCACCCTTCCGAACTGCAGGGTCGAAAACGTATCCGTAAAGAATGACCGTGAACGCGACGCGAACATGCTGACACGCAAATGGTTCCTGCGCACCCGTCGAACCCACGCGTGCGCCCCACCGCTCAAATATGCAATCGCTGGCTTTATGCCAATCCGTGACTGCACACTCGCGCAGGCGACGACTGGGGCCGCCCAGGGGAAGCAATACATGTACCCAAGGTGCCGATGGTCCATGTCTTCGGCGAGGCTCCACAGCGAATGCGTGTGATGCCCGCCCCTGGGCTGTTCGCCGCTATCGCCGCCCCCGATATTCGGCGGCGAGCCTGGGAGGGAAATGAGAAGGGGCGGGCCTTCTTAAAAGGCTCGGGAGTCCCCCGGCCTTCCGAAAAGGGTTCGAACCCTCCACCGAGGACACAGAAGACTTCTCAGAAGGCGCGAGGGCTTCCGAGAAGTCCCGCCGCCTTCTGAGGAGGCCTTCTCCTTCTCATTCCCTCCCTCGCCCTCCTCCTCCTTCTCCTCCTCATCCTTTCCTCCTCCTCCTTTCCTCCTCCTCTCCTCCTCCTCCTCCTTTCCTCCTCCTCCTCCTCCTCCTCCTCCTCCTCCTGCGCCTTCTCCTCCGCCCTCTCCTCCTCCGCCTCCTCTGCCTATGATAACACGCTCCGTCGATGCGCCGCCGCCATGCCCAAAGTATTCCACACGGGACCCCGCCCGGCAGCTCAGACCTGGCCTCCCTTTCGGCCCCTCCGCGGGGCTCACGAGGATCGAGGCCTCCCCCCGATAAAATTGGCAGAGCGCCGCCTTCTGAGTGGGCGGGCGGGCGGGCCCCAGAAGATTCGTGGAGGAAACTCCTGGGGGGTCTCTTCGTGGGAACGAAAAAGGGCGACCAAGCCCGATTAGGGCACCCGAAAAAGAGTTGCTGGACGAACGACGATTCACCTGACGAGGTTCGATGGGGCCGGATTGCGCACGGGGGCACATCCACGCTCGACGGATTTCCTTTGGCTGCTGTCCGGCTGTTTGTAGACTGCGCCCCGGCGTCAGATGTGACACGCACTGGAATATGGCCCTTGCTGGAGGAGGAGGAGCAGGAGGAGTGGGAGGAGTGGGAGGAGTGGGAGGAGGAGGAGGAGGAGGAGGAGGAGGAGGAGGAGGAGGAGGAGGAGGAGGAGGAGGAGGGGAGGAGAGGAGGAGGAGGAGGAGGAGGAGGAGGAGGAGGAGGAGGAGGAGGAGGAAGAGAAAAAGTTTTTTTTGCGCCGATGGGACAGCGGCGCTGCGGTCGCGACGACTTTCAGGAGAGCTGCGGCCCAAGATTCTGGCGCCGGCGAGGCCCGAGACCGGCCAGAGACCCTTGACTCACACTGCACTCCAAATGCCACAATAAAAAGGGTGCCGTCGGACTTGGGGAGGACGATACATGAGATGGGGGGGGAGAAAGGAACCCTTCTGAGACCCTAAAAGGCCCCCTGCTGGACCCGAAAGAACCTCTTCAGGGGCCCATCAAGGGCCCCTTTTCGCCAGCCCCCGCTGCCCCCCGTTTATCGCCCCCCCACTACGCGCCCCCAAATTTGAGCTGACTTGGAGGGTTACAGGGCGGCCAGACAAAGCCGCCCTTTTCATGGCTGATCTGGGGGGAGTCTAGCATGGCTCGCCCAGTAGGGTTGTGACCCCCACCACTTTGCTGTGGGATTCGGGATATACTCCCAAGACTCCGCGAGCCTCCGAGTTCTCCACGTTGTATTCTGCGAGAAGGAGGGTGGGCCTCCGTATTGCGGAGGCCTGCATCCTAACCTCTTGATCGTCGTTGGTTGTTGGTCGCACGGGACTTTTTGCCAGGGATGGCGCCAGCAAGCTCAGAACGGTTGTGGACGCCACGAAAACGAATTTGGGGGTCGAAGGTTTATGGAAAAAACTGTCACAGCTGTCTCAACGCTGAGATATTGTCTCCGCAGCCAAGGCTGGCCACGCATCCAAATGAGCGGTTGGCATGGTGTTGATGGCTCAGGATGCGCGGGATCGGGAAGTCCAAACTGCGAAATGTCAAATTCGACCTGCCCTGATCTGGAAGCCGGATCAAGCTGAAACGGACCAGACTAAACCAGATGAGGCCGGAGTCAGAGCACCGATGCTGAATCTGACCTCCCAGGACATGCAACCTAAAGAGGGGACTCCATCAACTTGCGCAATATTGCAGGGGCAACAGGCTGGCAGTAGCGGGCACCTCCAGCGAAGCCAACACGAGATGGCGGG
>CAUYUJ010021614.1:1975130-2075859 GCA_963575745.1 Prorocentrum cordatum
AGCAGTTGCCCGCGGGCTCGGCGATGCCCTTCGCTACGTTGTTGTCCCGCTCAGCGACGAAGCAGTCGAGTTGCGGCGTTCCCCCGTGATGGGCGGCGTTGGAGGGGGCGCCTTCAAACGTGCCCCAACGCAAGCGAGACGCCCACGGGAGGTGGGGTTGGGCGGCGGGCGGGCGGGGGGAGGGGGGGGAGCGGGGTGGGGTGGGGGGGGGGGCGGTGGTGAGGAGCTCCTGCGCCGCGCTGTGCAGCGCGCAGCGGTGCTTCGGCCTGACAAAGCGGCGGCCGTGCGCCCGCCGGTGGAGGTCCAAGTGGACCTCGGCAAGCGCGATGAAGTCCTCCTTGCCGGGGCAGGATAGCCCGCCGCTCGGCCCGCAGGAAGCCAGTTCGCGCTCGAGCGACGCAGTGCCAGCGACGCGCTCCTCGGCGCACGCCAGCAGGACGCGCGGTAAAGAGGTCACCTCGTTCGCGCCAGATTTGAAGGAATTCTTGCACGCGCTCTCGTCCGCTGTCGTGAATGCCGACCTTGTCGCCGTCGAGCCGCCAGCTGAGGACCAGCGAAGCGCGCGCGCAAGTCGGCTAACGAAATGCCAGCTTTGCGTTTGCACGCGCCCAGGAACGCGAACACTTCCCAACCGATGATACCATTGCTCTAAAGGTTGTGCATGGAGCCGCACGCCCATGCTGACGGCCGCGCCACGCTCCGCAGCTCGCGGTCGCCAAGCAGCGCGTTTGCGTGGAAATTGAAGCCGCTGGCAAGCTCCAGCGCCTTGAACTCAGCCTTCGGCAGGCGGTCCGCCTGCGCGGCGAGCTCGCCCCAGGGCCCCCGCGCCTCGTCGTCTGACTGCGAGTCGAAACGCGCGAAGTCGCGATAACAGATGTCTGCGAAGTAGTTGTCGTCGTCGCCCTCGGCGCGCGCGCCTTTCTCTGGTGATGTTCTTGCGCTGCGCGCACGGCCGCCAGCCGCTGGCACCTTCCGCGCTGAATACGCCTTCGCGGGCGTCCATGTCGGCGAGGACTCTGAGCTGGCGCGCCCGAACCAGCGTCGAGGCGCCGTCGGCCGCGGGCGCGCGCTCGCCAGCGGTCGCCAACCTGCTGGGAGCGAGGAACATGTTCCTCAGGAGGAGCCGAACGACGCAGCTGACGCCGCCGCCACCGCCGCTGGCCGCCTTCGAGCGCAGGACGCCCAAGGGAAGCCACAACTCTTCCCTGCGGGGCATGTCGCTGCCGAAATCCAAGAAGCCGAAGAAGATTATCCAGAACTTCCGATCGTTCTGCGGCGCCAGCGCGTCGCCTCGCGCGATCTCGTCCAAGCATAGCACCATTGTAAGCGGCGTGCCATCCCCAACTGCCCGCTCGAACGTCGCCGCGCACTCTGGGCTCTCTCGGCACGTGTGCCGCAACGAATTGCCGATGCTACCGGCGTGCCAGTGGAACGGCGTCTCAGCTTGGTTGGCCATTGGGAGCTCGATCGTTGCGCCGTTGCTGTCGTACGTCGCGATAACAACGGAGCTGACAGCACTGCGAGATACCGATGCAGCGCGATCGGGGTCATCGGCGAATGTCATCGCGAGGCGCACGAGTGCCCTGACAGCGGCGCCGGGCACGGCGACGAGCTCGCCCAATCGGGGACGCATCGCGCGCGCCTGGCGGCGCGGCCTGGGAAGTCATTGCCCTGGGCCAATATGTCCTCCCACTGCTTCGCCGCCAGGTGGTCCGTGACGGCCGCGCGCGCGCGCCTTCCGTGGGATGAGCTCCGCGGCGCAAACCTTCTTCCTCTCGAAGCAGCCCCCAGGCCACGGGGCGCAAGGAGGCCGCTTGATGGGGCGCTGGCGCAGCGCCCAATCGACGCCGAGCACCTGCGAAACGACGCAGGTCGCCGTCTGCACCGTCGACCCGCGGGCGGCCGCCGCTCTCGAGCCGACGCGGCTCTACATGATTGATCATGCGCCTAGTCGCGCAAGCGACCGGCATCGCTAAAAACATATTCCTTCTCCTGATCTACCTCCGTTGATCGTGCCGACCGCGCCCCTCGAGCGATGGGCATCCCTGCCCCTCCGTCTCGTTCCCGCCCCCATCCATCCCCGGCCCCAAGCGATCGCCATCGCCACACCTCATGCCCCGCGTTGCTCGTAATTCCTCCCGCCGTCAGTCATCATAGCGGTCGACATCGCTACGTCGTGTCCTGAGCGATCATCATCGATTCCCTCGCACCCGCAGCGATCATCATCGCTGGCCCACTCGCCCACCCACGTATACCACTACCATTGCGGCATCGCCCACCGCCAGCGATCGGCATCGCAACTAGCACGCGCAACTTCCACGCAAGCCCCAACCGCTGCGCGAACCGCAGTCGGCGGGGAGATGGGGGGGGCACGGTGCGTCGAGACGCACCCCGCCCGCGCCTGGAGTTGACGGGCGCGGCGCGGCGCAAATGCGCTGCGCCGCGAATGATTCTGCGGTGCCGCCCGCTGGATGCCGATCGCTGCCGGCATCTCGGCCCGCGGGGGGTGCTGCCCTCAACGCTCCCCCGACCGCGCTCGGGCCCGCTCTGGCGCGCCCCCCGGGCCCCTCCTCTCGGCCCACGGAGGGCGCTGCCCTCGACGCCCCCACCCCCCCCCCCGACCGCGCTCGGGCCCTTTCTGGCGTGCCTCCCGAGCCCTTCTCGGCAGCGAGGCTGCCCGCGCGTCGCTCGACAGCGCCGCCTGTCGGGGGCTGCCGCTGCCGCGGGCGCCGCGCGCGCCCGCGCCTGTCGAGCGGGAAGCCCGCGGGGCCAGCCTCGCCGCTGCGGGGCCTCCACTCGGGCTCGCCGCGCCAGAGCCCACGCGTGGGCCCTGGCGAAATCTGTCGGGCTCGCGGGGGGCGCCGCCCTCAACCCATGACGGCCATGCTCTTGCACGTCGACGTGATGGGCACCGCCCGCGCGCCCGCCTGGTTCGCGGCGTCGGCCACGTCCGCTGCAGACCAGCGGAACGCGCTCGGGCCCTTCTTCCTGGAGCTCACCGCGGCAGCAACCTTTGCCATCTCCCGGAGGTTGCGCAGCTTCGTCTGCGCCGCGGATGTGATGCCCGCGGGCAATTTCTTCACCACCTCTGAGCTCACCGCCGTCTCGAGCATGTTCAGCGGGGCCACGATCTTCGCCCGCGCGAGCGATGCGCGAGCGATTGGGAGCGCCGAGAACGGATTCGGGCGGGCTGGGGGAGGGGGGGGAGGATGCGGAGGATGAGGATGAGGAGGGCCATCGTCGCCTGCGCCCGCGTCGCCAGGAAGAGCTCCGCTGCGTTCTCCTTCTCTACGTTATTACTCTGATCCTCGCGAGCATTCTTATCCTTGGCAGTCTCGTTGCGCGGCGACTCGCTGCCCGAGCGACCGTTGCTGCTGAGGCTGTCGCTGCGGCGGCTGCTGCTGCTCTTGCTGCCGCTGGCTGGGCGCGCCTTCTTGTGCTTCTTGCCCTTCTCGTGGGCGTCGGCGTCGCGCGCTCTCTTCTTTGTGATGGCCGTGCTGGTCTTTGCGTTGCCCTTGCTGCTCGTGGCGCTACCTTTGCTGATCTTGCCAATGTACGTGTACTTGTCCTTGTGGTGCTCGGGTGTGTCCGTGTCCTTATCAGCGCGGTGCTTGTGGTGGTTTCTGCTCTTGGCTGGGTCCGTGTCCTTGTCCGCGTGGTGGTTGTGGTGTTTGCGGCGCTTGGCAGTGTCCGTGTCCTTGTCCTTGTGGTGTTTGCGGGCGTCCGTGTCCGTGTGTTTACGGTGCGCGTGCTGCGTGCTCTTGTCGGTGTTCTTGCCCTCGCGGCGCGTAGCGATCGCACTCTGCGACCGTGCCAGTTCTGCACTGATCATCGCATCACTCGTGCGTTTGTTTCTTGCTCTTGTCGGTGACGGGGCCGTTCTATTTCGCCGTGCCTTTGCTGTTCTTGTGGTTGTTGCCTGGCTCGGGCGTCGTGGGTTTCGTCTTGCCCTTCTTCGGAATCGCAATTGGTTTGTTGTCGTCGCCGCCATGGGATGAGCCTGGTTCCGATCGGGTGGCATTCGCGGAGCTCTCGGCTTCACCTTCTGATTCTGATGAGCGCCCTTCGTCGTCATCGCCGAGCGCCTCTTCTTCGCCCCCTTCGAACCCGTCGGCTTCCTCCTCGCCGCACTCGTCACAATCGCCCTTCTCCGAGCAGTCGGTCGCACCGCAGTCGCGTTCCTCCGCGTCGCTCACCCCCGCGGCAGCGCCACAACGAACGTCCTCGCTTTTGAAGGCAGATGGCTTCTTCTTCTTCAGAACGCTGCCGACGTCGTTGCCATCGTCGTCCTGCTCGGATGCCTCTGCTGGCGTTGCCTCGGCCGTCGTGGTCTTCGGTTTCTTGCCGACCTGCTGCTCCCGCATCTCGATCTCGCGGATCTCGACCCTGCAACACTTCCCACGGACTGGGTGGAGCACGGTGTCCGCGCAGCTCGCTTGGATCTTCCTTCACGGGAAGCCCTGCTTGCTGCGCCAGGATAGCGGGAAGTGCCCGCCGCGCTCGGCGTGGCGCCGCCCTTGTTCAGTCGAGGTCTCCATCGTGAACTTGATGTGTTGCTCGAGAGCCTTCGTGCCCGAGCAAGCGTGAGATTCTGCCAGAGCGCCTCGATATCGGCCTGCGCGAAGTCCTGCATCCGCGCTTTCATCGGCCCCCATAAGTCCAGCCGCGTGATCTGCACCCCGCGAGTGCTGCAGCGCTTGCACCTGAAGATCCGGCCTCTCTTCGTGACCCGTATCGGGTAGCTCTCTATTACGTCGCACGGCTGGTAGCACCTGTCGCAGTAGTGCGCGGATGCCACCGCGTCGAGCGAAAACTGCTTCGCCTCCGCCGTCCCACGGCGACGCAGCTGCTCACCGCCGCAAATGAGCCGACCACGAACTTCGCCTGGCTCGACGCGGGAGTCCCCTCCGCGGCCGTCTTGGCGATCTTCGGCAGGGACGAAGCGGCGGGCGCCTTCCTGGCCCGCTGCCCGATGTCCGCGTGCTTCGGCGCTGGTGCATTCTCCACCGCCGCGCGGGGTGCCTTCGCCACCGCCGTGCTGGCGCCTTCGCCACCTGAGCCGCGCGGGCTGCCTTCGCCTTCGCGGCCGCCTTGACCCTGGCCCTCTTCGGCGGGCGGCCGCGCGGCTTTTTGCGAACCGCTGGGGCGTCGCCGGCATCGTCGCCGCCGGCGGCGTCGATTGCCGCGGCGCCGCTTTCAGCGGCGCCCCGCGCCTCGGCGCCGCGCGCGCCGCCTACCGCCGCGGCGCCGCCCGCCGCGGCGTCGCCCGCGCAGTCCGCGCCGAGGCCGACGTCGGCGAGCATGGCCTCGCGCAGGCTTGCGTCGGCGTTCGGGCCCGCGAGCTTCAGCGTCGCGGCGCTGTCGCTGCCGCCCTCTGCCTTCGCGGCGTCGGCCGCGGCGGCGTCGGCCGCGGCGGCGTCGCCCGCGGCGGCGTCGGCCGCGGCGGCGCGGGCCGCGGCGGCGGCGGCCGCGGCGTCGGCCGCGGCATTGGCCGCAGCGGCGGCCGCGGCGGCGGCCGCGGCGGTCGTGGCGCACTGACCGCGCGCGCGGGGCGCGCGATCGCCCGTTCGCCGCGACCGCCACCTTGAGTTACAACGACGGCTGTGAACAATCAAACGATAACCATCGCTAAGGTACCGACTACGCCTAAGTACTACAAGCACAGCAGGAATAACGCAATGCTATCATATTGTTAGCATGTGGTTATCTTACTGCAATCGTATGTTATCTTGGGATTTCAAATCCCAAGGTGACAGCACATAGCAAACAAGAGAGAACCTTATCTATTTAACTATCGTGTTATCTTAGGAAATACCATTCCAAGGTAACATGTTATATTTAAGTGTAACATGTCATATTGAACTATAAGATGTTATCGTTTTGTTATCTTTTTGTTATCTTGGGATTTGAAATCCCCTGATCACATAATTCCCCAATCAGAGCTTGCCTTTGTAGGGGTCCTAGCGGATTCATATGGTTAGGTTAGGTTTGCCGCCGATTTTCGCTGCGCGCCCGGGCACCCGGGTGCCCAGGGATCCCCGGGGGTGAGGTTGGCCGCCGATTTTCGCAGCACGCCCGGGCGCCCGGGGGGGGCCCGGGGCCCGGGCGCCCGGGTGCCCGGGCGCGCCGGGGGGTGCCCGGGGGCGCCCTATAGCCCAATAGCCCTATAGCCCTACAACTCGATAGCCCTACAACTCGATAGCCCTATAGCTCTATAGACCTATAGCCCCCTAGCCCTATAGCCCTGATTGGGGCTTTTCTCCGGTATCATATAGCATTAAGATAACAACAGTAGATCAATAAGAACACATGGGAGTGCACATACGTTACATGTGATACATACCAGGGCCATATGCGCACTTACTCCAATTGGTTGTCATCGGGCGCGATCACCATCGCTACCAAAAGCGATCGCCATCGCTATCCGTCGTTGAGCGCCCTCCCCGTCACCATCCGAATCATATATGCATCTCATTCCTCATCGCATATCCAATCGTTCCCTCGAGCGATCGCCATCGCTACACTCGCGAGCGATCGTAATCGCTGCGCCCTACCCTTGCTGGCCCCTCAACCACCCCCACTCCCCCCCCGCCCCCCTCCCTCCCATAAACCGACGCCCCCCCCTCCATTAAGCGATCGCCGCCGCTAACCCAAGCGATCGACATCGCCAACCGAACCGATCGACATCGCTCTCCAAGCGATCGACAGTGCTAACCGAAGCGATCGACATCGCTAACCCAGCGATCGCCATCGGTGCATGCCCTGCTGTGCAACACCTTGTTCTGCCTATGATTGGCGGCCGCCGTCGCCGTCGCGGCGGCGGGCGGGCGGCCGACAACGCGCGGGCAGCGCGCGGGCGGCGGCGCGGCGGTCGCCGCGCGGGTGGCGCTTATCTAAACGGGGCGGCGGGCGGCGGGCGGCGGGCGGGCGGCCGCCGTCGCCGCGCGGGCGGCCGGCAGCGCGGCGGGCGGCGGGCGGCGGGCGGCGCGGCGGGCGGCTGGCCGCCAGCCCCGCGGCCCGCGGAAGGTGTTATCCTCAGCGCCCTCCCGGCCGCACTCGGGCCCGCTTCGGCGCGTCTCTCGAGCCCCTCCTCTCGGCCCGCGGAGGGCGCTGCCCTCGACGCCCTCCAGACCGCGCTCGGGCCCGCTCTGGCGCGCCTCTCGAGCCCCTCCTCGGCCGCCGCCGCTGCGGGCTGCCGCCTGCGCCCTATAGGCCGACCTGCAGCTGCGGCGAGGCCTCGACGTCGGCGCGGGCGCTCGCCAGGGAGGCGGCCTCGGCCCTGAACGCGGCCGCCGCCGTGTTCGCGCACCCCATCCGCCCTGCAAGCGCAGTCCAGCACCTGCTTGGCGGCCGCGACGCCCAGGTTGATCGGGCGAGCGTCGCGGCCTACAGGCGTCTCTCCGCCGAGCGTCTGCGTCGGCCCCGGCGCGGCCGTCATGCCAGCGTGGCCGCGAACGCCAGCGCCGCGGCCGCTGGCGGCCAGGGCCCCGTTGGCGGCCAGGGTCTGCTGCAAGACCTGCGCCGTCTCACGCAGGGCCCTCGCCGTAGCCCGCAAGTTCGCGCCCGCGCCCGCCGCGGCTCTCGGCGCGCAGCCGCGCGTGAGCGATATTGGCGCCCGCGCGTCCGCTGATGCTGCTGCTGCCGAAGCTGCTGGTGGTGGCCCGCCCTGGCTGCGCTGGCGCGCTGCTGTTGGTGGCGCTGCTGCTGTTGCTGCATATGATGCTGCTGCGCTGCTGCGGCGCGAGCGGCGGCGCGACCTCGATCGGTGCCGAGCGGGGGGGCTGTCCTCGCACCGATCGCCGCGGCCTGCCTTCTCGGCCTCCCAGGTCTGCCACATGCGCACCTCCTCATTGTCGCAGGGCACCGCGTCGGCTTGGCGCAGCACGTCGCCGCGCTGCCCCTCGTCGATGGCCGCGTGCGTCTCCGCCGCGAATGAACGCAAGTGGTTGTCGAGCCACTCGTTGCACATATCGCGCATGTTCTTGTAGCACTTGGCCCTGCAGCCTGGCACTGGGCAAGCCAAGCAAGACCACTGTTCTCCCGACATGGCTGGTGCTGCTGGGGTGCTGCTGGGTGCTACTTGTTGGCGCTGGTGTGCTGCTGGTTGCGCCGGCGCGCTGCTGGTCGCGCTGGTCGCGCCGCCGCGCCGCCGCCCACGCCGCCGACGCTGCCCGCGCCGCCGATGGAGCCCGCCGCTCGCGCTGCGGATGCCGCCAGCGCCGCTGATGGAGCAGAGCCAAAACGGCCATGGTTGGACGCAAATTGACACCACCCTCACCCCTCCAAGGCGATCGAAATCGCTATCACCCCTCCTCGCCATCCACTTCCCATCGATCGACATCGCTATGCGATCGAACTCGCTATCCGCCACCCTCGCCATCCTCCCTCCAGCGATCGAAATCGCTATGCGATCGAACTCGCCATCCGCCCTCCTCGCCATCCACCTCACAGCCGTCGAGATCGCCCCCCCCCCCCCCCCCCTGAGCCCCCCGACCCGTCGGTCGGAATCGCGTTGGCGCCCTCGCGCACCTCCCTCTCCATGCACCTAGCGATTGGTACGGCTTCGACAGAACGAACAGTTTTCTGAAAGAAACCAAACCCCGCCAAAGCGGTCGAAATCGCTATCCGCCTTCCTCACCCTCCACCTCCCAGCGATCGAAATTGCTGAGCGATCGAAATCGCTATCCGCCCTCCTCGCCAGCCGCCCCCCAGCGATCGAAATCGCTACCCCCGTCCCCCAAGCCATGTCAGGCCTTGGCTCCTCGGCCGCCACTGCCGCCGCTGTCGGTCACAGCAGCGCCGCCGCGACTGCGTTTGCGCGCGCGGCGGCGGCCGCAGCGAAGTCGCGCGGCGACGGCCGCGGCGGCCGCGCCTACAGATAACCTCGCGGCGCCGCGCTGGGCGCCGCGCTGGGCGCCGCGCCGCCGCCCTTGCCGCCGCCCTTGCCGCTGCCCTCGCCGCCGCCCTTGCCGCCGCAAGTGCAGCCGCCGTACTTCGCCGCATAGTGCGCGCGGTTCTGGCCGCCCCGATTGGCCCATTTCCCCGCGTTGGCGCGGCACTGCTGCCCGCGCCACTTGGCGGGTCCGCCACCCCTCGGGCCTGGGGGGCCGCGCTGCTCCCAGCGCAGACTGCGGGCCTTCGCAACCGCCGACTCCACCCGCATCTCAATGACCTGCTCCATCGTGTAGTTGTTGTCCCGCGCCTCGCATGCGTCAACCCACCGCTGGACCGCTGCTGCTGCAGCTGCTGTTGCTGCGGCTGCTGCTGCCTCAGGTGGTGCTGATGCTGCTGCAGATGGTGCTGCTGATGGCGCTTGCTGGGTCCGCGCAAGCGTTGCTGGTCGTGGTGCTGCTGGTTGCACTGGTGCGCCTGGCTGCGGCTGCTGGTGCTGCTGGTTGCACTGGTGCGCTGATGGTGCTGCTGGGTGCTGCGGCTGGTTGCGCTGGCGCGCTCGTGGCGGTGCTGCTGGCTGGTGCGGCTTGCGCTGGCGCGCTGCTGGTTGCGCTGGCGCGCCAGGCTGCGGCTGCCGATTGCGCTGGCGCGCTGCTGGCGGCGGCGGCGTTGGTGGCGGCGCTGGTCCGTCCGCCACGGGGCGCCCAGGGCGACTGAGGCTCATCTGCCGCGGCGCAGTCTTCACCCGCGGAGGCGGCGCTGGGAACCAATGCCGCAGCTTCTTCCACGGCGGCCCCACCGCGCGGGGAGCCCCGCGCGGGGCCATGCGCTCCTCCGCCGCGCTCGCCCCCGCCGCCTCCGCCCCCGCCACGTGCGCCCCGACCACGGACTCCTCCGCCGCATCCGCCCCCGCCGCCTCCGCTGCCGTTGGCTCCGCCGCAACCGCCGCCGTTGGCTCCGCCGCCTCCGCCGCCGTTGGCTCCGCCGCCTGCGCCGCCTCTGCATCCGCCTCCGCCTCCGCGCCTGGTGGCTGCAGCGCGGTCAGGAACGCTTCAGCTGCGTCCATGAACGCACCCGCAGCTGCGTCCGACATGGCTGGTTTCTGCTGCTGGGTGCTGTGGTTGTGCTGGTGCTGCTGGGCGCTGCTGGCGGCGCCGGCGCGCTGCTGGTCGCGCCGGTCACGCTGCCGCGCCGCCGCCCGCGCCGCCAACGCTGCCCGCGCCGCCGATGGGGCCCGCCGCCCGCGCGCGGGAGCTCCAGAAAGCCCCCCTCCAACACCGAACCGGCAATGGTTGGCGCAAATTGGCACCGCCCTCACTCCCCCAAAACGATCGAAATCGCTATCATCGAACTCGCTATCCGCCCTCCTCGCCATCCACCTCCCAACGATCGAAATCGCTATGCGATCGAACTCGCTATCCGCTCTAATCGCCCTGCGCGCCCCAGCGATCGAAATCGCCATGCGATCGAACTCGCTATCTGCCTCCCTCGCCCACCACCCCCCAACGGTTGAAACCGCTGCTCGGTCGTGCCTCTCACCCCTCATCCATCATTGATCCACCATCTCCTTCAACATCCCTCCCTCCGTTTTTCGCCCCCGAGATCGGCGCCCCAACCGCCGACGCATCAGGGTTCATTTGACATTGCCAGCCGCCCGCCATCGCCGCGCGGGCGGCCGGCGGCGCGGCGGGCGGCGGGCGGCGCGGCGGGCGGCGGACTGCCAGCCCCGCGGCCCGCCGAAAGTGTCATCCCCAACTCAACGCCCTCCCGACCGCACACGGGCCCGCTCTGGCGCGCCTCCCGAGCCACTCCTCGGCCGCCGCCGCTGCGGGCCACGCGAGCCGCGCGCGGGCCCCATCCTCGGCTGCCGCCGCGGCCCGCTGAGGGCGTTATCCTCAGCGCCCCCCCGACCGCACTCGGGCCCGCGCTGGCGCGCCCCCCGAGCCCCTCCACGGCTGCCGCCGCCGCGGACCGCGCAAACCGCGCGCGGGCTCCTCCTCGGCCGCCGCCGCTGCGGGCCCCTCCCGCGGCTGCCGCGTGCGACGTTGCGTCCATCGCGCACCGCCCGCCTTGCTCGCCTTGGCCACCCACTTCTTGGCCGCTGCGATCGCCTTCTCGCTGCTGCCATACTTCGCGAACTTCAGCGCCACCGACTGGCCCGGTCCGCGCTGGCCTGTCCTGCAGAGGACCTGGGACCTGCTCCACTCGACGCTGAACGACGGTTTCGCTGTCTTATGGAGCTTGCCGGCCTTGCCTTCCTTGCATATATTGCTCGCATTGCCTTTCGCGTCCTTATTGTCTTCATTGCCCTTCTTGTCCTTCTTCCCCGTCTTGGACCTCTTGCCCCTCCGAGGTGGTGGAAGTCATCTACACCGCTGCCCCCCCCCCCCTCGCCCCCAACTGGGGCATTAGGTAACATGTCCCCCCGTTGGGGGGTGACTTTATCTACCGCGCTCCCCATCGGCCCTTCTGGCCCCCTGGCGCTGTGGATGACTTCCTATCCCTTGCCTTCGCGATCTTGACAGCCGCCCCCGTCGTCTCGGCCTCGGCGTCGCCGCCGTCGGAGTGGTCGCGCTCGCCGTCGGAGCCGTCGGCGTGGTCGCTCTTGTCGTCGGGCGTTTTTTGTTCCCCCCTTTCAGCCGCGATAGGGTTTTGTCCCCGGCCTCCTCCGCGGAGACGCGACTCGCGCGCAGCTCGCCTTTGGCGCGCCATGTGCGCTGGGAGCGCTGACATCGCTGATCGGAAGGACTGGTTGCGCCGACGGCTGGCGTCGCCTGTGGCTGACGGCCCCGGCGTCGCCGCGGTCGCTCCACTCGGCGAGCTGCGTCGCGAGGCCCATCGACGGCGACGCAGTCATCGCCTTGAGCCTCGCCTTGCTCTCGCGCATGGGGGCGCCGTCCGCGAGCGCGAGGAACTGCGCGGCGTCGAGCGGGGAGGTCCACGGGGCCAGCTTTGCTGAACACTCGAATGTAGATCTCGCCGTGGACCCCGGTGAAATCTGCCGGCCTCGCAGGGGGCGCCGCCGCGAGCGACGACTGCTTGCGCGCCTTCCGCGGGGTGAGCTTCCCGGCGCGCGTCTTCGCCCTCTTGAAGAAGCCCCGGGAGAAAACGGGGCGCTGGCGCAGTTTTCAATCGACGCCTTGCACCTGCAAGGCGACGCAGGTCGCCGCCTGGACCGTCGGCTCGTTCACGGCGCGCCACCCGAGGGCCTCGCGGTGCTGGAGCACGACCCCAACGCGGCCCAGGAAGTCGCTGCCCTCATCCAGGATGACTTCCCACTGCTTCGCCGCCAGGTAGGCAGCGATGGCAGCGAGACCCTGCTGGGGCGCGCGCGACGAGCTGAGCAGCTGCCCGCTCGCCGCCGCGCTGGCCCGCAGCACCCTCGCCGAGGCCGTCGCGAGCGAGGCGGCCGCCGCGAGGGGCTCACCCCGCTTCTTCGCATCGAAGGGCAGCGCGGCGATCGCCGCCGCGAGCTCGGCGGAGTCCTCGGCGGCAATGAACGTCCACGACTGCATCGTGGACGACGCCGCGGTGGCCTGGGCATTCAGGAGCTCCTGCCACGCCTCGCTGCACTTCGGGAGCTTCGCGAGGAAGCTGGTGGCGGCCCTGAGCTGCGCCAGCACCTCTTGGACGCCCGACATCGCGAGCTGCGCCTGCAGCCGCTCAAGCGATCGCAATCGCCACCCTCGCGATCGCCAGCGCGAAGCAGCTCCTACGCCGCGGGGCGCCTGGAAGGGGAGGGCGCGCCGCGCTACGCGGCGCGCTGCCCCCCGCAGTGCCGATTGGCGCCCTGCGCGCGGCTCGCGA
The DNA here is from genome assembly GCA_963575745.1 of Prorocentrum cordatum. Taxonomy (NCBI): domain Eukaryota; class Dinophyceae; order Prorocentrales; family Prorocentraceae; genus Prorocentrum; species Prorocentrum cordatum. The sequence goes on from CAUYUJ010021614.1 coordinate 1,987,830, forward strand.
CGCGCGCTACACCGCGCGCGCAGCCCAAAACGGCTGCAGCACAGACGTGCGTCAACTTCCCTCTCCTTGTCCTCCCTCGAGCGATCGCAATCGCTACACTCCATCATCCCACAACCTTCCACGAGCGACCGCTATCGGTATCTCCCTCATCACCTTCCCCCTCCTCCTCCTCCTCCTCCCCCAGGCGATCGCAATCGCTACCCTCCATCATCCCACAACCTTCCCCAACCGATCGCTATCGCTATCTCATCCGTCAACTTCCCCCTTCTCTTCCTCCTTCAAGCGATCGCAATCGCTACCCTCCATCATCCCACAACCTTCCTCAAGCGATCGCTATCACTATCTCCCCATCAGCTTCCCTCGTTTCTTCCTGCCCTCAAGCGACCACAACCGCTACCCTCGATCACCCCACCTACCTTCCTCGAGCGATCGCAATCGCCGCCCTCCATCACCCCGCAACCTTCCTCAAGCAATCGCTACCGCTATCTCTCCCATCAGCTTCTCTCACCTCTTCCTTCCTCGAGCGATCGCAATCGCTACCCCCTATCACCCCGCAACCTTCCTCAATCAATCGCTATCGCTATCTCCATCATAAACTTCCCTCTTCTCTTCTTACCCCTAGCGATCGCAGTCGCCACCCTCCATCATCCCACAACCTTCCTCAAGCGACCGCGATCGCTATCTCGCCAGTCAACTCTCCTCTCCTCTTCCCCCCTCAAGCGATCGTAACCGCTACCCTCCATCATCCAACAACCTCCCCAAGCGATCGCTATCGCTATCTCCTCCATCAACTTCCCTCTCCTCATCCTTCAAGCGATCGCAATCGCTATTTCCGTGATCCCACAACCTTCCCCAAGCGACCGCTATCGGTATCTCCCTCATCACCTTGCCCCTCCTCTTCCTTCCTCAAGCGATCGCAATCACTACACTCCATCATCCCACAACCTTCCCCAAGCGATCGCGATCGCTAGCTCCTCCATCAACTTCCCTCGCCGTATCCTCTTTCGAGCGATCGCAATCGCTACCCTCCATCATCCCACAACCTTCCCCAACCGATCGCTATCGCTATCTCCTCCAGCAATTTCCCTCGTCTCTTCCTCCTTCAAGCGATCGCAATCGATGCCCTCCATCATCCCACAACCTTCCTCAAGCGATCGCTATCGCTATCTCCCCCATGCTCTGGAGGAGAGGAGCAGGATGAGGTGGAGGCAGAACAAGGAAGACAAGGGAGCAAGGGAGGTTGGTCTGCACGGTTTCACTTGCCACGGCGGCGACCCGCGAACTCATTGGGCAGGGGGGCCGATTCCAGGCGCGCGAGTCGCGGAGGGGGCTGAGTGGAGCATAGGCTTAAGTACTTAGTGCTACTTAATAAGTAACTTAGCTCGCTGCCCAAAAGAAGACACATTCTTAGATGTAGCACAAGTGTAGTTACAAAACCCAGCAAACACTTACATCGCTTAAATAATTATTACACAACTTGCGCCACTTACACCAGAACAAAAGTAACTTCAGTCCAGCCACAACTAGTCCTTAAGTAGCATAAGAGGCGCCAACCTCTAAATGCGGGTGGGGGGGGGTCCCGGGAGGGGTCCCGGGGGGGGGGTCCCGGGGGGGGTCCCGCGTCGGGGTCCTGGGCCCATGCAAAGCCTCAGACGGGGTAAGAGCCGAGGCATTCTATACCGCGCCCCAACCCCGGCCCCAGCCCCAGTCCAGCTCCAGCCCTGGCTCCGCTTCTGGCCTCGGCCTCGGCCTCGGCCGGCCCGAGTCCCAGCCCTGGCCCCGTCCCTGGCCCCTGCCCTGGCCCCGGCCAGTCTCGGCTCCCGCTACCCCGCCGGCCCCGGCCCCGGACCCAGTCCTGGCCTCGGCCCCGGCACCGGCCTTGGCCCCGGCCGGCCCCGACCCGGCCCCGGCGCCCTCCAAATCTAACTACACCTCCGTGGCCTCCCAGATGCCCAAGATGCCGAACCTAGCTTCAAAACAGCGAACGAAGCCTGGAAGTCGCCCCAGGAGGGCTTCAAGACGCCCCGAATGATCCTGACAGGCAACCGGCGTCGCCGTCAACTTATCTCCCTCCTTCTCCTCCTCCTGATCGCCACGCTCTACTCGCCCCTGCCCTCAAGTATTCCTTCGTGCCCCCCCCGCGGCCCCGTTCGCCTCACTCTCCTCCTATTCATTCCCCCCCTGTGTTCCTACTCCTCCTCATCCACCTCTTCCTCCTGTCCCCCTCATCATCTTCCTCCCCATGCTCCGCGCCGTCCTCCCCAACCTCAGGTTCGGCGGCACTGGCCGTAAGGCCTTCGCAATAAGAACCGCTTGGGCAAGCCTAATGGGAGAATGGAATAATGATACGGAGACTACTACGGAGGGGTAGACCGACACGAAGTGTAGGAGGGAAGAGGCGGTGCCGCAACTGTCTCTGTCTGCTTTCCGCCGACGGCGGCCGCACCGACCCGCGGCGACGGTGATCGTGAAGGGCATGAGGGATGTCAACTAAGCTCCCCGCGTGGCGCAGCAAAAGCTTCCACTGGCGTCGAAGGCACGGGCCCCTGCGGAGGAGAAAACAAAACGTGAATGACTTGTTTGATCGTATTTCTGGTAACGGTCGTCACCAGGGGAGGGGTGACGGGGGGTGGTAACGCTTGAGAGGGGTGGGGTGGGGCACCTCGGGGCGGAGGCGCGCTGCGCTCGCCACAGTATGCGCGCGAGCACATGCACGTTGGGGGGTTGAGGCCCCCAGTCTACGTACGATCGTTATCGTTACCCCATGGGGGGAGGTTTTTGGCCCAGGTGGCGACCGCTACGCGCCAGAGAAGGAAACTCAACCTCAAGTGAAGCAGCATCGGCAGCAGGATGGCGAGCAGCACGAGCACAAGGAGGGCGTGGAGGAACAAGAAAGAGGAATCGAAGTCACGCTCGTCGGCTCGACCGAACCAGCGGGCTCCGCTAACTCCCTCCCTCCCTCCCTCCTGTTCGGGCGTTGCTTAACAGGGGGGCGGTAAATGGGGATGGGTGGGAGGCACGTGCACCTTTCGTGCCTCTTTTGGGCCCCAGGGTGCCCCTTTCATGGCACCTTCAGAACGCAAAAGGTGCACCTTTCTCCCTCCCCATCACCATCCCCTCATTACGCGACGCCCGACCCGCAACATGTGGATCGGTGCCTGCACAGACGGTCTCGCTTAGCGAACGGAAGACGCTGGCGCACGCGGCATCACCTCCGACCACGGGACGAAGAATAAGCATGCGCCTCGCCCAAGCGGGCACGCACCTCTGGTAGTCAACCTGGAATCTGAAAAGACCGACATTTCGCTCATTGGCACGTGGCCTGGTTTGCACTAGGATTGGCGATCGGAGAAGATGTACACAGCCCAGGCGGGAACGTACTGCGCGTCGCTCGAGGGATAGCGGCGTCTCTTTCTCTCGGGCGCGGAAACGATTTCGACGACCTGGCTGACAAACAAGCAACATCACATTATCCCGGCAAAGCAACCTAATAGCGATGTGTAGGAGCATATCTGGAAGCATTCCCCTGAATATTCAGATGAGAATCCAGTTGTAGAATTCTGCTGTTCTCGCAGTCGTAGTCGCATTCGCGATGACAGTCGCAGTGGCAACGGCAGTCGCAGTCACAGCCTCAGCCGCCTGCCCCAGCATCAGCCTCAGCCTCAGCCTGCCTCAGCCTCAGCCTGCCTCAGCCTCAGCCTGCTTCAGCCTCAGCATCAGTCTGCCTTCAGCCTCGGCCTCAGCCTCAGCCTGCCTCAGCCTCAGCCTGCATCAGCCTCAGCCTCAGCCTCAGCCTCAGCCAGCCTGCCTCAGCCTCAGCCTCAGCCTGCTGCCTCAGCCTCAGTCCCTTCAGCCTCGGCCTCAGCCTCAGCCTGCCTCAGCCTCCTGCAGCCTCAGCCTCAGCCTCAGCCTGCCTCAGCCTGCCTCAGCCTCAGCCTGCCTCAGCCTCAGCCTGCCTCAGCCTCAGCCTCAGCCTGCCTCAGCCTCAGCCTCAGCCTGCTTCAGCCTCAGCCTGCATCAGCCTCAGCCTCAGCCTCAGCCTGCCTCAGCCTCAGCCTCAGCCTGCCTCAGCCTCAGCCTCAGCCTGCTTCAGCCTCAGCCTCAGTCTGCCTTCAGCCTCGGCCTCAGCCTCAGCCTGCCGCAGATTGTCGCAGCCTCAGCCTGCATCAGCCTCAGTCTCAGCCTCAGTCTGCCTCAGCATCAGCCTGACTCAGCATCAGCCTGCCTCAGCCTCAACATCAGCCTGCCTCAGCCTCAGCCTCAACCTGCCTCAGCCTCAGCATCAGTCTGCCTTCAGCCTCGGCCTCAGCCTCCGCCTGCCTCAGCCTCAGCCTGCATGAGCCTCAGCCTCAGCCTGCCTCAGCATCAGCCTGCCTCAGCCTCAGCATCAGCCTGCCTCAGCCTCAGCCTCAGCCTGCTTCAGCCTCAACATCAGCCTGCCTTCAGCCTCGGCCTCAGCCTCAGGCTGCCTCAGCCTAAGCCTGCATCAGCCTCAGCCTCAGCCTCAGCCTGCCTCAGCATCAGCCTGCCTCAGCCTCAGCCTCAGCCTGCCTCTGCCTCTGCCTCTGCCTGCTTCAGACTCAGCCTCAATCTGCCTTCAGCCTCGGCCTCAGCCTCAGCCTGCCTCAGCCTCAGCCTGCCTCAGCCTCAGCCTGCATCAGCCTCAGCCTCAGCCTCAGCCTGCCTCAGCCTCAGCCTGCCTCAGCCTCAGCCTCAGCCTGCCTCAGCCTCAGCCTCAGCCTGCTTCAGCCTCAGTCAGTCTGCCTTCAGCCTCGGCCTCAGCCTCAGCCTGCCTCAGCCTCAGCCTGCATCAGCCTCAGCCTCAGCCTCAGCCTGCCTCAGCATCAGCCTGCCTCAGCCTCAGCCTCAGCCTCAGCCTCAGCCTGCCTTCAGCCTCAGCCTCAGTCTGCCTTCAGCCTCGGCCTCAGCCTCAGCCTGCCTCATCAGCCTCAGCCTCAGCCTCAGCCTCAGCCTCAGCATCAGCCTGCCTCAGCCTCAGCCTCAGCCTCAGCCTCAGCCTCAGCCTCAGCCTCAGCCTCGGCCTCAGCCTCAGCCTGCCTCAGCCTCAGCCTCAGCCTCAGCCTCAGCCTGCAGCCTCAGCCTCAGTAGCCTCGGCCTCAGCCTCAGCCTGCCTCAGCCTCAGCCTGCATCAGCCTCAGCCTCAGCCTCAGCCTGCCTCAGCATCAGCCTGCCTCAGCCTCAGCCTCAGCCTGCCTCAGCCTCAGCCTCAGCCTGCTTCAGCCTCAGCCTCAGTCTGCCTTCAGCCTCGGCCTCAGCCTCAGCCTGCCTCAGCCTCAGCCTGCCTCAGCCTCAGCATCAGCCTGCCTCAGCATTCAAAATGTGGCCCGGGAATGGAGTTCTGGGAACTCGAAGAACACGAAGTGGCCTACAGTTGGCTCCGGGCATTCAAAATCATGCCCAGGAATGGAGTTCTGGGAACTCGAAGACCACGAAGTGGCCTACAGTTGGCTCCGGGCATTCAAAATGTGGCCCGGGAATGGAGTTCTGGGAACTCGAAGAGCACGAAGTGGCCTACAGTTGGCTCCGGGCATTCAAAATGTGGCCCGGGAATGGAGTTCTGGGGTCTCGAAGAGCACTGGCTCCGGGCATTCAGAATGTGGCCCGGGAATTGAGTTCTGGGACCTCGAAGACCACGAAGTGTGTAACTGTTTGCTTAAAACGACTTCCGCGGCTTCTCCCCGGCACCCGCCCAGACCCCCCTGGGGAGTCAAGATGCTCTCTTTTGACACTACTAGAAACCTATCAGTCTTCGCTGTTAGGTAAAAACGTTCGCCGCACCCAAGCAGTGGCTCCACTCCCAAGGTAAATTAACGCAACGTTGGTGCGAGGGTGGCATTCCGCCGCTTCGCGTGCGATGTGCGCCGCGCCCCCATTCAAGCCACACCATCTGCAACGCCCGCGTTAAAAACGTCCAGGTTGAAATAACAACCTGATGCAGTCACGCACCCCGACCTTAAAACACATGCGGACATGCGTGAAGTGGGGAAGGTTGGTGCGGATGGGAAGAGAAGAGCCAGGCAGCAAGATAATACAACGGAGGAACAAAGAAGGGGAGAAGAGGGAGTGACATGCTGTTTCCCCCGTTGCCAATTTTTCTAGAAGGAAGCGCCTTTGAGCCTGGGAGAGCATCTTTGAAGTCTCTTGGGGCGTCCTGGACTCTTCCTGGGGGCTATCTTGTTGAGCGTCTTGGAGGCGATTGGGAGGTCCTGGGGGTCGCTTAGGGGACTTCTTCTGTTGTTTGCGATAATGTTCAGTTCAATCGATGCTTGCTCTACAGGAGTCTTTACTGACTGACTTCACAGGAATCTCGAAATTGCACCCGGCTCTACCAGGGTCTAGATTACGGCAAGTTCGCGCCGTATCGACCCTAGCGTTGGTTTCTGACACCGCGTGGGCGATCGGCCGTTTCCGAACCGCCAGATCCTTCAACATCGACCGGTTCTGGGTCCCAAGCGGCGTTCAACACTGAACGCCGGCGGCGAGGTCGCCGCTGCCCGACACGACGCGAACCTGCCGTAGTCGCAGCCCCCGCGACACCACAGTCGGCCGGTTGCGACGACAGGCTCTCGAGCCTGCCGGGCGGACGCCCGGGCACTCGAGACGCCGAGCGGTCTCAAGTGCGCCGGACACGGTCACGCCACTGGCACAGCGGCGTTTGCAACGACAGGAGGAGGAGGAGGAGGAGGAGGAGGAGGAGGAGGAGGAGAGGAGGAGGGGGAGGAGGAGGAGGAGGCGGATGAGCAGGAGGTCGCTCAGAGGACTCCGGCGATGCGGCATCCTGAGTGCTACTGCAGAGCCCTCGGCCAGAGCATCAACCCATGGATTAAACCATGATGGAACTGAACCTTTCGGCCCTGGCGTAAACAACAAGTTCCCAAATGCTTGCCACGAGGTATGAAGACGCCCCGTGATAGTTCCCACAACTCTCGTGCCGCCAGTGAGGCGATGCGATGAAAAGGCAGGTCCAGGGGAGGGGGTCGATGCCTCCAGCGCTCACTGGTGGCCGCCGAGGAGTGGGCTCCTCATTGCATTCTAAACTGCACGCCTCACGTCACTTACAGCGGCCGTGGGGGGACGAGCCGATCTTTGAGTTCGACCTCTCCTGGTGGTGGGGGACTCTGCTGGCAATGGCAGTGTTCTGTGTTCATCGTGCAGGCCTTGTGCACTTGCCAGTGGGCTTTAGCCAGTCCAATATACACAACCATGAGAGGGGAGGGCTCAATCCTTGTAAATATTGCTTGTGGCACTTGCGGCCGTGGCGTGGCTTCTCTGGAATCCAGTCTTCAGTAAAGCTGGATAGTTACGCGAATGATGTCGCGGCTGGCAGGCGGGACCCCACGGGGCCACCTCCTACAATCGGCACGGCCCCTGCGGGGGCGGGCGCGGGGCGTCGGGGCCTCTGGGCCTACGCCCCGCTATCGCCACCTTGCGACTGCCACGTTTTGCTCCGACCTCACTGCGTCTTGATTCGACTTGCTATATTTCTCTTGAAGCACATCTGGGCGCCCGAATTATCCGGGATAACTGCGGTCCTGGGTAGCTCCGGTTTGGGCCCCCGAGGCACGAACCCGTAGCTACCCCTGACTGCCCCTAGCCCCGATGATTTGGGAGGGTCGGGCGCCTGAATCATCTGGCTCTGATACGCCGTCACATGTTGTCTCCACCGGCGCATCTTGACTGCACGGTGAGGAACCTGGTCATTCTGGCCGCGATGGGTCGCAACATGTTCCCTGGCAGGCAGGATCAAGACTGCCCAGTCTTTGAACAGCACCAGAATTCACTCTTGCTGGGCCTGCTGGTTTTCGGGCTACAACTCGGGCCCCCGGCTGCAGTTCGGGACGATCCTGGCACCCCTGGAACGCTCGCGGCGAGGCGCAGCCGCTGGAAGGCATCCTGAGGCCAGGAAACCGCCGAGCACGGCCGAGCACCTCGAACCTCGAACCTCGTACTCCACCCCTCGTCCCCCCTCCTCCCCTCGTCCCGGCGGCCGGAAAACTCTTTGGCTTCCTTTGGCGTCGCCTGTGCGGCACACGCCGGTGCGGGCTTCGGGAACACCTCCACGGCCAGCGGCGTGCCCGGCGCTGCGAGAGGCGGGCCGCTGGGCCGCTCCACGGTGGGCGGGGTGCCCGGCGCCGGCTGCGCCGACGCGGGCCTGCTTGAGGGGCGGGGCGCCAAGGGCGGGCCCGGGGGCCAAGAAGCCACCCCCGGGCCCCCGCCGGGACGCCCTGGATCACCAGGTCTGGGGGTCTGGGGTAGGGGTCCTGGCGGGGGGTCTCCCAAATGGGGTCCGAGTAGATGGGCTCGGGGGATCGCGCCGCATCGCCGATGCATCGACGGTGGATTGGCGGTGCGTCGGCGACGTCCGCGATGCATCGATGCCGTCTGCGTGGAGAAAATCGGGCTCCGCGTCAAGCCGCATCCCCGATGCATCTGCGATGCTGCTCGAACTCCGACCGCATCTACTCGGACCCCATGTGGGAGGCCTGGACACACCCGTAGAAAGACAAAACAATGACTCCGTGCCCACACCACTTCCCCCCGAGATTCACAGCTGGTGCGAGGCATTCGGGAGCACGGGCGTGAGATGACAGAAAGCTGTACCCCCATGGCCTCCACTGGGGCCAAAGGCCAACTTTGAATCTGGGGGGTAGGGGGGCGGCGAAGACGGGTCGAATACAAAGTTGTTCAACTTTCTTCCCAGAAAGGGCGGGGGCCCAGGTTTTCTTTTTCCTGGAAAGGGCCTGAGCCCAGGGTTCTCTTTTAGTTGGTTTCCCCCCAGTTTTGACGGCTGTAGGGCCGGCGACTTTCTTTTGCGATAAATAACGAGGTCGCGTAGGGCCGGCGAATTAAAAATTGAGGATGTCCCTTGCGAAACGCTTGTTTTTCAGAATTTGTTGAGGATGTCTCGAGCGAAACGCTGGTTTTGCAGAGTTGGGGATGTCTCGAGCGAAACGCTTGTTTTCAGAATTTGTTGAGGATGTCTCGAGCGAAACGCTGGTTTTGCAGAGCCGACCGCGACGCGGAAAAGCACCCCGCGCGCAGGAATTCCGATGATGTTTCGCGCGTGCCGCGTCCCGCGCGCAGGAATTTCGAGGATGTCTCTACTAATGCGTTTGTTGTTCGAGGATTTCCTTGAATTTTGGCAGGATGTCTCGAGCGAAATGCTTGTCTTTCATAATTTGTTGAAGACGTTTCGAGCGAAGCGCTGGTTTTGCAAAATTGGGGGATGTCTCGAGCGGGGGCCTCGTGGGGGGCCTCGTGGGGGTCCAGAATTCAGAGGATGTCTCAGGCGAAATGCTTGTTTTCACGTCCCGCTCGCAAGAATTCCGAGGATGTCTCGCGCGTGCCGCGTCCCGCGCGCAGGAATTCTGAGGATGTTGGCAGGATGTCTCGAGCGAAACGCTTGTCCCCAGCACGTTCCGTAGCGCGTCCCCTTGGCACGTCCCGCGGTGCGTCCCAATGGCACGTCCCTTGGCACGTCGCTTGGCGGGTCCCTTGAGACGTTCCGCGTCGCGTCCTCCTGGCATGTCCCCTTGTCAATTAGCTCTGGGGCAGCTACTATGTGTTCAGGCAGCTCGAGCTTAAGATCCAGATCAGTTCGGTCAGGACTCGGATGCAAAGGAGGACTCGATCCACGAAGCTAGAGCACAATCGCGGCATGGCACATCGCAATTCAGCACGGCGCAGCACAGGACAGATTTCGGCACGGTACATCAAGATCGATACACTCAGCATTGCAACTTGGCACGTTCCTTGGCACGTTCCGTGGGGCGTCCCTTGGCGAGTCCCCCTGGCACGTTGCGTGGCGCGTCCCCTGGCACATCCCGTGGCACATCCATTGGCACGTTCCGTAGCGCGTCCCCTTGGCACGTCCCGCGGTGCGACCCCATGGCACGTCCCCTGGCACGCCGCCTGGCGCCATCCCTTGGGACGTTTCGCGGCGCGTCCTCCTGGAATGTTCCCCTGTCAATTAGCTCTTGGGCAGCTACTATGTGTTCAGGCAGCTCGAGCTTAAGATCCAGATCAGTTCGGTCAGGACTCGGATGCAAAGGAGGACTCGATCCACGACGCTATAGAGCACAATCGCGCCATGGCACATCGCAATTCAGCACGGTGCAGCACAGCACAGCCCTCGGCAGGGTACATCAAGCTCGATACACTCAGCATTGCATGTGCCCGTCACCCAATCAGTTGTCTTTGAAAACGTTGCCATGCGTTACATTTCAATATTCCTTTCCGGGTTCGTGGGTCGATCATGTTAGTTGATAACTGTGCCGGCCCTCAATTTGCGTAGGCTGGCGAATACTGCCTTTGCTTGATAACAAAGTCGCGTAGGGCCGGCGAAATATGTGTTGAGGAAGTCTCGAACGAAATGCTTGTGTTACATGACTCGTCGAGGATGTCCCAGGCGGAACGCTTGTATTGCGGAGTTTCAGGGTTCCTCGCGCGAAACGCTTGGTCAGCGGAATCCATTGAGGATGTCTCGAGCGAAACGCTTGGTTTGCAGACTTTTGGGACATGCGTCTTGCGCTTCTGCACTTAGCACGTTTTCACGTGTCCAGGCCACGTCGGGCCCTGTGCCTGAGCAAACTGCGAGGATGTCTCGAGCGAGAGCCTCGTCTGAGACTGAATTGCAAGAGGTCTTGAGCGGGGGCCACGTCTGGGGGGAGGAGGAGGAGGAGGAGGAGGAGGAGGAGGAGGAGGAGGAGGAGGAGGAGGAGGAGGAGGAGGACGAGGAGGAGCAAGAGGAGGAGGGGAGAAGAAACTGAAACCGTGTGTATTTTCATGGGTCCCTGTCGCCAGCGAAATGAAACCAAGCACATGAATTCCTGTCGCCCGCGGGCTCAAACCATGTCTTCTTATGTGGATCACGAACGCCCGTGAACTGAAACCACTTGATTCCCCAAAAGGCTCTGGCACAACATTTTCTCTTAGTCTTGTAACTGTGCCAGCCCTCGACTTGTGTAATTCCGGCGAATTTTCGCCCGACGAGAAATATGGTAAAGTATCATTTCCAATCGAAGCAAATGTATGTTTCGTAATGTTTCACGCGTGGTCCGCAGACCCATGCGTCCATCAAAAAAACGAGGCGGAACGTTTTGCGAAGAATACTCGTGAGAGGTGCTTTGAACTTCTGGGGAGAGATAGTTGAGAGAGCTGATTGTGTGCGTGCCCGCGCGAGGACGCGTCGTCCTGCGCGCAGACTATTCGAGGATGTCTCGAAGGAAACTAATGTTTTAAAGAAACGCTTCAGGTCGCCCAGGCGGATGTCTAACTTGATGACTTGTTGGGGATGTCTCGGGTGACGCGCTTGTTTTGCAGGTGTCCAAGTCGCCCGGGCTGATATCTAGCACGAGGATTTTTGGAGGATGTCTCGAGCGAAACGCCTGTTTACACATGGGTACATTTCGCCCGTGGGCCGAAACCATGTGTTTGTTTTTGTTATGGGTTCCTTTCGTTTGTGAGCTCGAACCATCTGCTTTAACATGGGTTCCCCTCGCCCGTGAGCCAGAACCTTGTGTTTAACACGAGTTCTATTCGCCCATGGGCTCAGACCACGTGCTTTCACATGGATTCCTTTTCGCCCTTGAGCCAAAACTATGTGTTGTTACATGGGTTCCTTGCGCCCATGAAAGCACACCGAGTTGCGCCCGCCCGATCAGCGGGCGGGCTTGTGACGAATGCGCCCCTCTGGGGCCTCGGGAGGGGCGCGCACTTTCTGCGCGGCATCGGCCACGAAAAGGTGCTGCACACACTCGGTGTCGCATCGCATTGTTTTTCAGATAATTACCCCTCTGGGGGGTTCCGCTGGCCCGAGCTCTTGTTCAACTGTCGGTGCGTTTCGCCTCGGTTCGGATTCGCCCCCTCTTACTCCGTGCCGCATCGGAACTGAATCGGATCTCGAATTCGAGCTGGTTGAGCGCCCCGCGCGCTTCGATTGCAACCAACTCTGGGCGAGCTATGCGTTCAGGCAGCTCGAGCTTAATATATATATATATATATATATATATATATATATACTAGAACCATCGCGAGCGCTTCGCGCGCGCTCAGGTTCTAGCCCAGGCCGGGGGGGCGCTGGACGATCTTGGACAACGCTATCAAGCACAGGCGCGCGACGGCATCTGAGGAGCTTCTGGGGTGTTCCACATGCTTCGTCAACTGGCTGTTGGAGGCACCTCTTGGGTGCCTCTTGGGGGGACGTCTGAGGGTCCCTTGGGGGCATCGGTTCTGCAATCTGAAGCCGTCATTGGCCGTCTTGGCTGCGTGGAGGCCCGACTTGAGGCCACCTGCGGCCAGATTGAGGCAATCCGGAAGCCTCCCGGGGGCCTCCTGGAAGCAGTTTTGATGCATTTGGGGCACTCTTGGGCTATTTTAAAACCTCTTGGACGTCTCCCAGGGGCCTTTTGGGCCCTCGGGGAGCTTTTGGGGTCCTCGTCGGACCACTTTGGGGCCTCTTGCAGCCTCCTGTGGGCCTTGTGGGGGGACCGCTCTGCTGTTGGGTCGCGTTCCCCTTCTCGGGCCTCTCTTGGGGCTCTTGGGGCCCTCTCGGGCCGTCTTGGGCGCCTCAAGCACCGTCTTGGGGCCCTCGCGGGCCGTCTTGGGGCCCTCTTGGAGGCCTCTTCCTCTATGTGGGAGCGGTATTGGAAGCCTTTGGGGCCGTCTTGGAGCATCGGGATGCCAAAAGGCCGAAAAAAAAAAACGTCAAAGCCCAATCGTAAAACAATGAGTTGTGCCTCTTGGGGCCACCTTGGGAGATCTCTTGGAGCCTCGTCGGCCCTCTTGGGAGCTTCTTGGGGGCCTCTTGGATCCGATTGGGGGCCTCCTGGGACTTCCCGAGAACCTCTCGGGGTAGAAAGCTCGGATTCTCGGTTCATGTTTCCCTTCTTGGGCCTCTCTTGGGGCCGTCTTGGGGCCCTCTCGGGCCGTCTTGGGCGCCTCAGGCACCGCCTTGGGGCCCTCGTGGGCCGCCCAGGGCCCTCTTGGAAGCCTCTTCGGCTATCTTGGAGCTGTCTGGGAGGCCTCTTCCTCCTCCTCGTCCCCCTCCTCCTCCTCCCACTCCAGCTCTCTCTCTCTCCTGATCTTCCTCCTCCTCCTGCAGCGTGTTCCGGAAGGCTCCCGCCGGAACATGCTGTGCACAAGTGCTGTCACTGCTCCCGCCACCGTGCCCTGGGTGGTGGGTCAGAGGCCTCATGGGTGTTGGTTTGGATCTCGTGGTTGGCCTGTCGGGGACGTCGTGAAGGCAGTTTCGCAGCTTCTCGGTAGCCGTTTTGGGACCGTTGTGGGGCCTCCTCGGGGCTGTTTTGTGGCCTCTTTAGGCCTCGTTTGGGCCTCCTGGGTGCCTCTTGGGGGCCTCCTGGGGCCTCTTGGGGGCTCCTTGGGGCCTCCTGGGGCACTCTTCAAGCGGGAGGGTCGAATTTTGGAGTCGTGGTCCCCCTCTTGGGCGCATCTTGGGGCCGTCTTGGGGCTCTGTTGGGCTGTCTTGGGCGACTCTGGGGCCGTCTTGGGGCCCTCTTGGGCCGTCTTGGGGCGCTCTTGGGGGCCTATTGAGCCGTCTTGGAACGTCGGACAGCCGAAAAGGCTGGAAGGCCAAAATCGTTCGAAAACCTTCGTAAACTTGACGATTTCGGCCTCTGGAAGCGCTCTGGAGAGGCGTCTTGAAGCGTCGTGGAGTGCCTTGGGGGGCCTCTCGGGCCGTCTTGGGCCTATCTTGGGCGTCCTGGAGCGGTCTTTCGGCGACTCGGGGCCCGCTTGGGCCGTCTTGGGAGCCTCTGGAGGCCCTCCTGGACTATTTTGGACCTCCCCAGCCGCCCCTCCTCCCATAGGGGGGTCGGAGGCGGCGCCCTCCGAGGCCCAGGACGCGGAAACCCTTTTAAAAACACAGGGAAAATGAGCCCCAGTACCCCCCATGGAGGCTTTTCGGCGCTCTTGGACCGATGGGAGCTCGAAAACGCGAGAAGCCAAAAACATTGAAAAGAACATTGAACATATACGACTTTGGCCTCTCCGGGCCGTACCGCGATACCTATCAGACTTCTTGGGGTCTCTTGGAGGCCACCTTGGAGCCTCGAGAGCCGTCGGAAGGCTGACTTGGGCTGCTCGGGAGCGTCTTGGGCCATCCTTTCGCATTCTGGGGGCTCCTAGGGGGCGTCTTGGGCCCTCCTGGAGCGCTGTGGAGGCTGCTCAGAAAGGCTGGGGCAGCAGTGCCGGGAGCGTCCCCGAGATGTGGCCATATCTTTTCAGCGCGTTCCAGGAGCATCTTCCCGGAACGCGCTCGTGGCAGGGCGCCCACGTCCGAGGACGTTGGCATAGGAAACCGCAACGCGTGATCATTCCAGCGCGTTCCGGCGAAGACCGTCCGGAACGCGCTTGGGCAAGCGCTGGGTTTGAGGAAGGCGAGTGGGAACCGTTCAGGCAGTTTGGGATGCTCGGGGCAAGAGGCGGAAGCCATCCTCAGAAGACATGCAGTCTTCCTGGAGCCGTCTTGCAGAAAACAAAAGAAAAATGAGACCCTGCAGTCGTTCCTGGAGCCGTCTTGGAGCCCTCTTGGGCTGCCCTGGAGCCTGTTGGAGCCCTCTGCGGAATGGTCTTGAAGCCCGCGCCGAGGATCTGGAAAATGTCCGGGACCATCGCGGCGGCCTGCGAGGCCCGGGACGCCGAACCCCCTTGAAAACACAGCGAAAATGAGCCCCGGTACTCGCATGGAGGGTCGGGCAGCTGTTTTCGGGTCCCTGGGTTAGAACCATCGCGCGCGCTTCGCGCGCGCGCTCAGGTTCTAGCCCAGGTCGGGGGGGCGCTGGACGATCTTGGACAACGCTATCAAGCACAGGCGCGCGACGGCATCTGAGGATCTTCTGGGGTGTTCCGCATGCTTCGTCAACTGGCTGTTGGAGGCACCTCTTGGGTGCTTCTTGGGGGGGCGTCTGAGGGTCCCTTGGGGGCATCGGTTCTGCAATCTGAAGCCGTCATTGGCCGTCTTGGCTGCGTGGAGGCCCGACTTGAGGCCACCTGCGGCCAGATTGAGGCAATCCGGAAGCCTCCCAGGGGCCTCCTGGAAGCAGTTTTGACGCATCGAGGGTACTCTTGGGCTATTTGAAAGCCTCTTGGACGTCTTCTGGTGGCCTTTTAGGCCCTTGGGGAAGCTTTTGGGGTCCTCGTCGGACCACTTGGGGGCCTCTTGCGGCCTCCTGTGGGCCTTGTGGGGGGACCGCTCTGCTGTTGGGTCGCGTTCCCCTTCTTGGGCCTCTCTTGGGGCTCTTGGGGCCCTCTCGGGCCGTCTTGGGCGCCTCAAGCACCGTTTTGGGGCCCTCGCGGGCCGTCTTGGGGCCCTCTTGGAGGCCTCTTCCTCTATATGGGAGCGGTATTGGAAGCCTCTTGGGCCGTCTTGGAGCATCGGGATGCCAAAAGGCAGAAAAAAAAACGTCAAAGCCCAATCGTAAAACAATGTGTTGTGCCTCTTGGGGCCACCTTGGGAGATCTCTTGGAACCTCGTCGGCCCTCTCGGGAGCTTCTTGGGGGCCTCTTGGATCCGATTGGGGGCCTCTTGGGACTTCCCGAGACCCTGTCGGGGTAGAAAGCTCGGATTCTCGGTTCGTGTTTCCCTTCTTGGGCCTCTCTTGGGGCCGTCTTGGGGCCCTCTCGGGCCGTCTTGGGCGCCTCAGGCACCGCCTTGGGGCCCTCGTGGGCCGCCCAGGGCCCTCTTGGAAGCCTCTTCGGCTATCTTGGAGCTGTCTGGGAGGCCTCTTCCTCCTCCTCGTCCCCCTCCTCCTCCTCCCACTCCAGCTCTCTCTCCTCCTGATCTTCCTCCTCCTCCTGCAGCGTGTTCCGGAAGGCTCCCGCCGGAACATGCTGTGCACAAGTGCTGTCACTGCTGCCGCCACCGTGCCCTGGGTGGTGGGTCAGAGGCCTCATGGGTGTTGCTTTGGATCTCGTGGTTGGCCTGGGACGTCGTGAAGGCAGTTTCGCAGCTTCTCGGTAGCCGTTTTGGGACCGTTGTGGGGCCTCCTCGGGCTGTTTTGTGACCTCTGTAGGCCTCGTTTGGGCCTCCTGGGTGCCTGTTGGGGGCATCCTGGGGCCTCTTGGGGGCTCCTTGGGGCCTCCTGGGGCACTCTTCAAGCGGGAGGGTCGAATTTTGGAGTCGTGGTCCCCCTCTTGGACGCATCTTGGGGCCGTCTTGGGGCTCTGTTGGACTGTCTTGGGCGACTCTGGGGCCGTCTTGGGGCCCTCTTGGGCCGTCTTGGGGCGCTCTTGGGAGCCTATTGAGCCATCTTGGAACGTCGGACAGCCGAAAAGGCTGGAAGGCCAAAATCGTTCGAAAACCTTCGTAAACTTGAAGATTTCGGCCTCTGGAAGCGCTCTGGAGAGGCGTCTTGAAGCGTCGTGGAGTGCCTTGGGGCGCCTCTCGGGCCGTCTTGGGCCTGTCTTGGGCGTCCTGGAGCGGTCTTTCGGCGACTCGGGGCCCGCTTGGGCCGTCTTGGGAGCCTCTGCTGGCCCTCCTGGCCCATGGGGGGTCGGAGGCGGCGGCCTCCGAGGCCCAGGACGCGGAAACCCTGTCAAAACAGAGGGAAAATGAGCCCCGGTCCCGCCATGGGGGGTGGAGGCACCTGTCCCGGGGCCCCCGGCCTCGCCCCCAGGGATAATATATATATATATATATATATATATATAGATCAGTTCGGTCAGGACTCGGATGCCAAGGGCGAATATACCAACAACGTAAGAGAGCACAGCTCAGCTTCACGCAGCATGATAAATTTCAACTCTGCACGGCGCAGCACAACGCCCTTGGCAAAATACATAACCATGCATTGCAATTGCCCGTCACCCAGGTAAGTGTCTTCAACACGCGTCCATGCCGTACCTCTGTATACTCCTTCTCCGGGTTCGTGTGTCAATCTTGTTCTAGCTGCAGGATCGTAAACCCTACGGAAGTCACAAGTTAGCCGCCCGCGCCAGCCTGCGGACATGTCTGATGGTGCGACTGGGGTATGCACTGGTACAAGAGAGGGGTGGTGGTACGCCGTTCCTCCCCTTCCTCATCCCGCCACCTCCCCCCAAGAACTCCGATGTCAACGTCGACCCCCATAGATCTGAACCCCTTCCCCGGGACTGGCGTTTCCTCCTAGGCCGTTTTCGGGCGAGGGCCCCGGGGGGCAAACACTGCCAAACACCCGCCGCCGGGACCGCTCTCGCACCGATCGGAGGTGGGGGTCCTCCTCCTCGTTCCCATCTCCCCCACCCTCCCCCCTTGGGAGCAGGATGGAGGGGGGGGCACCGATTTGGACCCCCTCATGGACTCCCTCCTCCTCCTCCTCCTCCTCCTCCTCCTCCTCCTCCTCCTCCTCCTCCTCCTCCTCCTCCTCCTCCTCCTCCTCCCCCCCCCCCTCCCTCCCCCCCTGGGAGCGGGATAGAGGGGGGCGGACACCGATTTGGAACCCCTGCCTGCGCGGCGGCGTGTGCGGCGCGCGCGCGCCACCTCGGGAGGATTAGGTGTTGAAGAAGAGGTGTTTTCTGTGCAGAGGAGGAGGAGGAGGAGGAGGGGAGGAGGAGGAGGAGGAGGAGGAGGAGGAGAAACTTGTCAGGAGGATGTGGAGGATGTGCAGGATGACAGCCGCCTGGCCGCGCCAAGCCCCTCTTTCTGTCCTTGCGCTGTGTTTGCTTGCCTCGCGTGTGCTCTGTATCGCGCCGTTGCTGACACCTCATGCGTCTCGCCCCCATGGCTTGCCAAAGAGGAGAAGGAGGAAGAGGAGAAACTTCGAGCCTGGAGGAGCACACCACCTCAAGGAGAAGAGGACGGACGGCCAAGCGCTGGAGACGAAAGCAAGGCCGTCCAGGGGGGAAGGAGGAGGAGGAGGACGAAGAGGAGGAAGAGGAGGAGGAGGAGGAGGAGGAGGAGGAGGGAGACCGGGAGGGAGAGGATGATGATGATGATGATGAGGAGGAGGAGGAGGAGGAGGAGGAGGAGGAGGGGACGAAAGAAAGGCCGTTCTGGGGGGGAAGGAGGAGTGAGAGAAGGGCGAACAAGGATTACGTATCTCATCGGTTTCCATGATCAAAACGGCTCGTCGGAGGGGGAAGGAGGAGGGGATGGGTGGAGTGAGGTTGGAGGAGGAGGAGGAGGAGGAGGAGGAGGAGGAGGAGGATGCGGTCAGAAGAGAGGCAGCCTCGGGCGAAGAGCGCGCCTCTGCTGCAAGAGGCGGAGGGAGGAAGAGCTGGAGCGAGAGGGGGACGGGAGCAGCGGCAGCGGCAGCGGGAGAACGCGAGGACGAAGGCGAGGGGAGCGGGGAGGCGGGGAGAGAGGGAGAGAAGGATAAATCATATCTCCATCACAGACTGTCTTGCTAGGGCCACGTGGACCCTGGCGTGGCTGCCGCTGCCTTCGAATGTCTGCTCCTCGTCAAGGCAGGCTCGCGGTCGGGAAAGGTCGAGATCACCATGGGTTAGGGGATGGAAACACTCTGGCATGGCCTGCACGCCGTCTCTGCCGACCTCCCGCGCCGCAGATGTCGAGGATGCATTGCACGTGTTGCCTGGGCCTGTCCAGGCCCAGGCTGTCTGACGCTTCGGGTCCGCGAGGCGAAACAGTTTGCCAAAGAAAGAGAAAGAGAGAGAGAGAGAGAGAGAGCAAGGGAGATACAGCCAGACCGTACAATAAGGATGCACGATAAGGATGCAAGGGCCTGGAAGGCCATGTCCACACTTTGCGAGCGGGGCGCGGCCAGCGAAAGCGGCCAAGGATGGGCCGACGGGGAAAGATGCGTCTCATCCTTACTATGCGGGTTGACCGTGATAAAATGTAATGGACCGATGAATGAGCTCATGAAGTCCTCAGAAATTCGGCCAGGCAAGCAGCGCTGGCCTCGTTACTCAGTTTAGGACTCTGAAGAGGTTCCCTTCCCAGACCTACCGAACGAGGCGAGCGCGCGGTCCTCCATCGAAATTGGACATCAAACATCATGCCACAACACATCACGGCGTGGCAGCCCAGGGAACCCGGCCGTCGCTACCCGAGGTGGCCACGCCTTCCTCTCCCTGCCTGCACTCCCCATGGCCCCGACGTCGCGCTTGCCTTCGCAGGGTGGACCCCTGGAGGTCTCGACCCCGTCCCCCGTTCCCTGGGACTGGATTTTCATCCCGAGTCGCCTCGCGGCACTCTTGACAGCTCCATTAGGGAACCAAAAAAATGACATAAACATAAAAACTCGAAGGTCCGCGCGGATTTCTCGGATCGGCGCTGGAGCCCCCCTGGCGGCGCCTCCACCGCCGCCCCTGGCCGATCCGAGAATTCCGCGCGGACCTCCGAGTTTTCACGCTCACGCCAGTGTTTGGCTCCCAATCCACCCCGGCCCGCGGAGGCCGAACGCCGCCGACAAAAAAAAACCCTCCGCCGCGGTGCTGCCACGACGCGGCGGGGCCTGGGCCCGCGCTCCCGCGGGCGGCTTTTCTCCTCGCCCTGACGCCGAGCCGAACGAGCTCCGGGTCTCGGCGGCGCGGCGGACGAAGTCCTCGTAGGACACGTCCCCGTCGCAGGCCGCCCCCTCTCCTGCGCGGGGGAGGGGGTGGGGGCGGCAGGAAAAGGGGGAGGAGGAGCGAGAGGAGGAGGAGGAGGAGGAGGAGGAGGAGGACGAGGAGGAGGAGGAGGAGGAGGAGGAGGAGGAGGAGGAGGAGGAGGAGTAAGAGGAGGAGGAGGGGGAGGAGGAGGAGGAAGAAGAGGAGGAGGAGGATGCTGTTGATGAAGAGGAGGAGGGGGAGGAGGAGGATTTATATTATATTAGAATCACCACTGGCTCCATCTTTATCTGTCTCTGACGTGTATTTGGGAACGGTCATGCTATTCAGAATTCTCTCGACAGCGTATGATATATACGTCTAGGGTTCTTCTGGTGCGGTGAGCCTGCTCTAACGGGACGCCTCGAAACCTGGGCCTCGAGATGACGGGACGTTGCCATGCGGGGCCGTCTCGGTCCCAGGGCACATCCCCACCGTCATCGACGAATGAGATGACTGCGGGGGGCATTCATTCTCCCACGGAACGCTATCCCGAGACAGCCCTCAGGAGCACGCGACCGACGAAAAGGCAACCCCAAAAACCAAGGAATATTTCCCTCTTTGGGGGGATCCCCGTTGGCTGATAGGCTCCCCCCCGCACAACGACCTACACAGCTAGCCCTCCCGCACGCGATCTATTCAGACTCCTTCTGTGCACTATTCCACGCCAAGGCTAGAGAATACGTGCGCGCATGTGATAGCAGACTAATGAAAATAGCTGTGCCAAGCATTACTTGACGCGAGGCTGAACAATCGGTTACTATACGCACGCGGGATAGGCGCCTGGAAGTGCACGCTCTGGAAGAGAAGCCTCCGAACTCGGAGGGCGTGACCTATAGACAGCTCGATTCACCTGAGCAGTCAAGGGAGGAAGAGAAAGGGTATCACCTCGCTCCCGATGAGTATTATGATATTCGTGTTCTGCATGTTGCCTCTCCACCATTGGTACGACGTGTGAGGCACCGTCCCAGAAAGTTATTGCACTGCACGCCCTGGGGACTTCTAGCCCTTCATGCCTTCGGGCCACTCCTGCAGTTCGCGCTCGAGGAATGTCGCTGGAGCTCTGCCCACTTTCTTGACTGCTCCCTCCGTGCTGGCAAAAGCCGTGTTCATCAAGATACGAAACTGTGGGTCGCGAAAGGCAACCGTAATATGCTGCATGCCGCGCTGGTAGATCTTCTCCACTCTGCAGTGTAGAATCAAATTGCACTTCCCCTCGACGGACCATTGATCGCACTCCGCGCATGCTTTCCAAAGTTCTGCCTGCAATGCTTCTTTGAGTGTGAAGACTGGTGTGCCACCCTGTCCGATCTTCACCTCCGCATACGTCTTGAGAGCTCCGCCCATCGCATAGATATGGGGTGGCCCGATATCGTGATCCTTCTTGCCCTTCACGTGGTCGGAGTAGTTCGATGTCTGTTCCTGCGTCGCCAGCACCACTGAGCACGTCTCCAGCATCAGCCACACGTCGTAGATGGCCGCCTGCATGTCGCGCACCTGTTGCGCGGATCGTAGAGTCTGCCTGGGTATAAGGCCGAGCATCGTCTTCTCGCCCTGCTTGGGTGCCTTGACTTCCTTCAGCCCGCCCCCCTTCTTTGACTGGTTTGCTGGACCTTGTTGGCGCCGAGGTCGCACGTATCGGCCGTGTCCAGTGGAGTCCTCTTTTGAGCCGAGGGTTCCTGGCATGTGTCACCGCCGACGCAGCACGTGAATGAGCACCCCTCAATAGCAAGAGGCGCGGTAGGGGCAGCAGCAGATGCACTCGTCGAAGGTGTGCGAAAAGCTCGCTTGAGGCAACACAAACTACGGAACACAATCCACACTGGTATGAAGGTGTCTGCATTTCCCATGTCATACGTGCTCGAACCAAGTGTAATCTCCCCTGCGCGTGCGCTCGTTTGACACGATGGCGTGTACAATCGACATCTCGAAATACTGAACAACAAATAGGGCATTGATTTCTAGTGACTCCTGGGTCAAGAATATATCGCATCCCATGACGTGATGTTTGATGTGCAATGAGCTGCTGGAGCGTCGAGAACCCACAGGGCGCAAGGAGCACCTAAGGCGTTTAGGGTCGTGCACTTGATTCGTTCAACTCCCTGTTCTTGTTGCTCGTGTGCAAGGGCAGGACGAAACATCAGACCAGCAAAAACTTTATTCGTAAATACTGCTGCCCGCAAATACCAGAATCTATTGCCAAGAACTCGTGTGCAACGTCAGATTCACAATTAAATCGTTCAGGCCAGGAAATCATGTCGTAGCCCCCTACTCACACCTTGCAAACATCTAACTCGTTTGACGGCTAGTTCCCCCGAGCTCGGTCGGATCCTCCATTCCCGAAGTATGTCACCGTTGCTCGTCAAAGCCGCGCGGGGCCCTGACCAGCCCGTGGCCGAGCCCTTCATAAGCACCCGAAGATAGCGCACAACAGTAGTATCTAGCCGAGCAGGTTCACTTTGGGGTAACACAAAAACGTCCAGGCCCGCTAGGCCCTTTTTTCAACCCCCGTACTCAGGAACAGTTCCCTTTTTGAGGCGTCGGAGGCCCCGCCCGTGCAAAAAAACATAATACTCCAAGCAGCCCTCATACCTTCAATACGCAGATCAAGTTCCACACCGTGGTTCCCCTTCATAAAAATAGCGTGCTCCTACATTCGTGCATGTGTTTTTGCCTCCCCGTGTGCTTCTGAACAATTATCCTGGAGTGCGCGGTTCGAAATCGTCGATCCAAGATGTGGTACACTATCCTTTTCAACATGTATTGGGAGAGACAGTCCTGAGAGAGGATCTCATTCATCGCCCTGTCGATCTAAGCAATATTCTCAATCACTTAAGGTATGCTCAGTCCCCGTGGGAGCAGGCGCTTGCGGAAGATATCATCCGCGAAGCCCGAGATCGAGCAGTCGATGATGGCCTTATTCAGTACTTCACATTGTGCTGCTGTGTATGTATGTGTGGGATGTGCTCGGATCTTTTCAATCGTCTCATGAAAAAAATCTGCTTCGGCATCTCACAAGAACCTTGGAAACCGCCATGCTTTGCCAAAACATTGTACTGCTCTGCTCCCAACTTGAAACTCTCAACTCCATTATTGAGCCTTTGCTCAGCACAAACCTGCCATTCAGGGCCTACAATGCGTTCGCTATGAGAGAGAGAGAGAGAGAAAGGGACTCCGTGCTTGCACACATGATAGCGTTGCTGAGATCGTGCAATTCGTTGAGATGTGGGATGCCAAGCGATCGGAGTGCATGTCCAACTCTCTGCTGTACAAGAATTGTTCCCTCGCGGCGCCTGTGCCTCAAAAAACCGTGCCATCAGCCAGGGAAACTGGAATCATACTCCTTTGCCTCCTCTCCCCATGTGTAAATCACTGAGTGCCAAAATTTCCAGAGCGTGCCCAGGAGAGGAAGAGGAGGAAGGGGAGGAGGAGGAGGAGGAGGAGGAGGAGGGCGAGGAGGAGGAGGGGGAGGAGGAGGAGGAGGAGGAGGAGGAGGAGGAGGAGGAGGGGAATGAGGAGGAGGAGGAGGAGGGAGGAGGAGGAGGAGGGAGGAGGAGGAGGAGGAGGAGGAGGAGGAGGGGAGGAGGAGGAGGAGGAGGAGGAGGAGGAGGAGGAGGAGGAGGCGGGCGGCGCCCCCGGCCGCCCAACCCTCCGCGAGGGCATGCCGGGGCACCATGGCTCTGCCGGAGGCCGAGGAGGGAAGGGTCGGAGCAGAGCAGCTCGGCTCTGCGCTCCCGCTCTCTGGGCGCGACGGCCTGCTGCGGCTGCAGTGGGAGCTCGACCACAAGAAGCCTTCCACGAGAGACGCAGCCCTGAGACCCCGAGACGTCCAGTGGTTTTTGGCGTGGGAGCGTCACGCTTTTCATAGCAAAACCATCGAAACACAAGAAACCCAGGGCACCCTGGAGGCAAGCAGGGTGTTTCTTGGCATGGGTCTCCACAGTGAGCGCTCTCCCTCTGGGCTGCAGCGCCGGGGGGCGCTGCGCGCGGCCGAAGCAGCAAATGGGGCTGCGGGATCGCGGATAGATTATGGGGGGTGACAGAGTGGAGGGGGAGAAACGTCCGCTCTGCGTGCCCCGTTGGGGCCCCACTTCCACCGCCCCCTTTCTCGCCCCCCCGAGCGCGCACCGCCCGAGCACGTCTTGACCCTTTTCTCCCGGGACCTGCCTTTCCACGGGACCGGCCCCGGGGCCTGGTCAGGGCCCCCGAGGCCGACCGTTTCGAGCGCGAACTGTTCACGACGCGAGGGTGTCCTGGGTCCCTCTCCTCCAGACCTGTCCTGGGCACGCTCTGGCCAGAACTTTGATGGGAATCCTAAAGTGGTCACGAAGGCGATCCCGGCAGCCAAGGGAGAGGGGAGATCCGCCGGGGACCTCGGTACCCGATCCAAAAAAGCTTTGAACCCAGGAAGGACGTGCGGCTGACCGTCGTGACGCAAGAGCTCGGATCAGATCCCGTCACTGATCCAGAAATTCGACGTCGTGCTTCTCCCAGAGAGGGCTTCAGCTCAGGGTTCTCTTTGTGGATGGTAATATGCCCCCAGTCCTCAACTTACGTAGGGACTGCGAAGTGTGCTTCGATGTATACCCAAACCGCGCAGGGCCGGCGAATTAAACATGTTGAGGATATTAGCGAAACGCTTGTCTTACATGATGTGCTGATGGCGTAGGCGAGTCGCTTGTTTTGGAGAGTTTGAAGATGTCTCCAGCGAGACGCTTGCTCTGCAGACTGTGTTGGGGATGTCTCGAGCGAAAAACTTGTTTTGCAGATTTTTCAGACATGGGTTTAACGCTTCTGCACTTAATGTAGCACGTGTCCAGGAAATCCAGGGGGATATGAAACATGTGCTCGTCGGGCCCCATGTCTGAGCAAAATGCGAAGCTGTCTCAAACTAGAGCCTCGTCTCAGAGTGAATTGCGAAGAAATCTTGAGCGGGGACCTCGTCTGTGAGGAGGAGGAAGAGGAACTGCAATCTCGTGTCTTTGCATGGGTTCCTTTCGCCCGCGAGCTGAAACCACGCGTGACTCCCATATCTTTAGTAGGGTTCTGGTCTTCTTTCCACCCGCGTCGCACTCGCGTCTCCCGCAGCAACCTCACTTCTCCTCCTCCTCCTCCTCCTCCTTCACCTCGTCCTCCTCCTCCTCCTCCTCCTCCTCCTCCTCTCCTCCTCCTCCTCCTCCTCCTCCTCCTTGCTCATGCACTCATCAGACACGGGCACACATGCATGACACAGACGCGTACACACAGACGCACCCACATACACACATACACACACACACACACACACACACACGCACCTGCAAACATAATGCGCTCGGAAAGCACCCGCATCTCACCCGCGTCTCCCTCTCATCCCCTCACCTATCCCTTCTCCCTCTCCTTCTCGCCTGCACTCGCTCGCGAACCAGGCACAAACAAACGTGCAGCCGCGCACTCCCACAGAGACACCCACATACAATCCACACTCACACACGCATCACACGCAGGTAAGAGAGGGAGAACACGTGGACCAGACAACGCTAGTATACACCTAGCGCGTTCAACTCCTACACATCATACGTTCACGCATGTACACTGTAAAGCCGCGACTGTAGAGTCGCGCCAACACACACCATGCAACGCTAGTGCGCATCTAGGCTCGCATAGCGTGGCAGGCGTAGCATGCTCTTGACACCGTAGCGGGTGCGCGGGGGGTGGTCCTTGAGCGCGGTCTCTATCCGTCATAGGGTCGCGGGGCGTGGCAGGCGGGGCACTTCCTCGACACCAAAAAGGTTGCGCAAACGGTGGTCCCTGTACGCGGTCTCTAACCGTCATAGGGTCGCGGGGCGTGGCAGGAGCGGCACCTCCTCGACACCGCAACGGGTGCGCAAGGGGTTGTTTTTCAGCGCGGTCTCTATCCGTCACAAGGTTGTGGGGTGTGGCAAGCGTGGCACATTCTTGACACCGCAAGGGGTGCGCAAACGGTGGTCCTTGTACGCGGTCTCTATTCGTCATAGGGTCCCGGGGCATGGTAGGCGTGGCGCCTCCTCGACACCAGAGGGGTTGCGCAGAGGGGTGGTCCCTGAGCGCGGTCTCTATCCATCACAGGGTCGCGGGGCGTGTCAAGCGTGGCATTTCCTTGACACCGCAGGGGGTGCGCAAACGGTGGTCCTTGTACGCGGTCTCTGTCCGTCACAGGGTCGTGGGGCGTGGCAAGCGTGGGATTGCCTCGACCCCTGGCCATGGTCGCTGGGCGTGGCATGCGCGACACATTCTCCATACCGCAGCGGGTGAGCATGGTGTCGGGGCGCTATGCGTGTCAGGGCCGCGCGGCGTGGCAGGCGTGGCACGTTCCCGACTCCACAGGACTCGCGCGGGGGTAGGGGCGCCATGCGTGCCAGGGTCTGCGCGCTGCCCGAGGACTCTACGCAGAAGGGCACGGCACATTCTCGACACCGCGAGGGGCGCGCAGGAGGTGATCCCTGAGCGCGGCCTCTGTCCGTAACAAGGTCGCGGGGCGTGTCAGGCGTGGCACTTTCTTGACACCGCAAGGGGTGCGCAAACGGTGGTCCTTGTACGATCCGTCACAGGGTCCCGGGCATGGCAGGCGTGGCACCTCCTCGACACCAGAGGGGTTGCGCAGAGGGGTGGTCCCTGAGCGCGGTCTCTATCCGTCACAAGGTCGCGGGGCGTGGCAGGCGTCGCACTTTCCTGGCTCCAGAGGGCGTGCGCAGAGGGGTGGTTCCTGAGCCAGTCTCTAACCGTCACAGGGTCGCGGGGCGTGACCGGCGTGGTCCCTGGGCGCAATCTCTATCCGTCACAAGTTCGCGGGGCGTGGCAGGCGTTGAAAATTCTCGACACCGCACGGAGTGCGCAGGCGGTGGTCCCCGAGCCAGTCTCTATCCGTCACAGTGTCGAGGGGCGTGGCAGGCGTGGCATTTCTCGACACCGCGGGGGGCCGCCAGGGGTGGTCCCTGAGCGCAGCTTCAGGCCGTCACAGGGTCGCGGGCCGTGGCAAGCGTGGGATTGCCTCGACGCCCGGCAATGGTCGCTGGGCGTGGCGTGCGCGGCACATTCTCCATACCGTAACGGGTGAGCATGATGTCGGGGCGCTATGCGTGCCAGGGACGCGCGGCGTGGCAGGCGTGGCACGTTCCCGACTCCAGAGGACGCGCGCGGGGGTAGGGGCGCCACGCGTGCCAGGGTCGCATTCTCATAGTCTGCGCGCTACCCGGGGACTTTCCGCAGAAGGGCATGGCGACGCCGCTTCGCCGCATCACAAAGACGTACGCCCATAACAGATGCACACAAAGCAACATGCAATATAAAATGACCACGCGGAATATCGAATAGGTACGCGGGGATCCTCGATAACGTAATTGCATGGATTCCTCTCGCCCGCGGGCTCAAGCCATGCTCTTTCGCATGGATGCCTAACGCCCGTGAGCTGAAGCAATCTGTTTTCTCACGTGGGTTCCCAATGCGCGTGAGCGGGAACACCGTCACAACACATGGGTTTCTTTCGCCCGCTAGTTGGACACATGTGTTTGTATGTACATGGGTTCCTTCCGCCGTAGACCTCGAGATCCGCAAAACACACGGCCTTCTTTCGCCTGCTAATGAGCTGAAGCAATGTGTTTTGACCTTGCTTCCTTTCGCCCATAAGCCTCGGAGCGCACAAAACATATGGGTTAGTTTCTCCCGCGAGCTGAAACCATGTGTTTCTTTTTACATGGGTTCCTAACGCCCGCGAAGCTTCGGGGCTAGCGCTGAAGTTTCAGGAAACGGCAGGCTCCAAACGCGCCCCCCCGAACTACGAATCCAGAAGCGTATTGATTTTCGGCTCTGGAGAGGGGGAACCCCCTTCGAGCAACTCCCGCGGGGTAGCTTCGTGTCCTCGGGGCTGCGACGCGCAACGCTCAAACGAAGCTCCGAAGGCCCAAAAGATCGATTCAACCTGTGGAACCGTTTTGGGTGCCTTGCGCGTCTGGGCTTGGGCCTTGCGCGCCTAGGTTTGGGTATTGCGCGTCTGGGTGCGACCGTCGCCCGCGAGCGCATCTCACTCGAGTTGGTGTATTCGCCGCGGGCGCGCTGAGTCGCAACACGGCAAAGGCGGCGTGGTGCGCCGACTGAGAGCACTGCCGAACGCTTCTCCCAGGAGGCAGCATGCAAGTAATCCCCCCTCTAAAAGGCAATGGTTCAGAGTCATAGCAGGCAGGTAAAAGAGAGACGCCGTCGCCAGCGCCGTCGCCGTGGTCGTCGTCCGTTGTCGTCGTCGTCGTCGCTCGTACCAGCCGTCGTCCATCATCGTTCGCCATTCGTAATCATCGTCGTCGTGGTCGTCGTCGTCGTCGTCGTGATCTGCGCCGGTGCCCGCTGGCGCCGACGCCGTCCCCGACGCTATCGCCGACGCCGTCGCTGTCGCCGTCCCCGTCGGCGTTCGCCGTCGCCGTCGCCGTTCGTCGTCGTCGTCGTCGTCGTCGTCGTCGTCGTCGTTCGTCCTCGCCGTCGCCGTCGCTGTCGCCGTCGCCGCAGCCGTATCGTCGTCGTCTGCATTCGTAGCCGTCACCGTCGTCGTCGTCGTCGACGTCGTCGTCGTCCGTGGTCGTCGCGGCCGACGCCAACGCAGTCGCTGCCGTCGCTGTCGCCGTCGCCGTCGTTGTTTGCCGTCGCCGTCACCGTCGTCGTCGTCGGCGTCGTCGTCGTCGTTCGTCGTCGTCGGCGTCGTCGAACGTCGCCGAACGTCGCCGTTGCCGTCGCCGTCGCCGTCGCCGTTCGTCGTCGTCGTCGTCGTCGTCGTCGTCGTCGTCGCCGTCGCTGTCGCCGTCGCCGTCGCCGTCGCGGTCGCCATCACCGTCGCCGTCGCGGTCGCCGTCGCCGTCGCCGTCGCCGCCGGCGTCACCGTCGCCGTCGCCGTCGCCGTCGCCGTCGCCGTCGTCGTCGTCGTCGTCGTCGTCGTCGTCGTCGTCATCGTCGTCGCTAGTCATCGCGTTAGGCGTCGTCGTGGCCGCCTTCGTCGTCGTATGCCGTCGTCAACGCCGTTCGTCGTCATCGTCATCGTCGCCGTCATCGTTCCTTGTCTCGTAGCCGTCACCATCGCCGTCGCCGTGGCAGTCACCGTCGTCGCTGTCGTCGTCGTCGCTCGTCGTCGTCGTCGATCGTCATCGTCGGCGTTCGTCGTCGTCGTCGCTGTCGTTGACGTCGTCGTCGTCGCCGCCGTCGCCGACGCCGTCACCGTTCGTCGTCGTCGTGGTCAGCGTCGTCATCGTTGTCCTTTGTCGTCGTCGTCGACGTTCGTACTAGTCGTCGTCGTTAGTCGTTCGCCATTCGTAGTCATCGTCATCGTCGTCGTCATCGTCGTCGTCGGCGCCGGCGCCCGCCAGCGCCGACGCCGTCGCCGTCGCTGTCGCCATCGCCGTCGTTCTTGCCGTCCCCGTCGGCGTATGCCGTCGCCGTCGCCAGCGCCGACGCCGTGGTCGTCGTCTGTTGTCGTCGTCGACGTTCGTACTAGTCGTTGTCGTCGTCGTCATTGCCGTCGTGCGCATTCGCCGACGCCGTCGCTGTCGCCGTGCGCCGTCGTCGCTGTCGCCGTCGTCGTTGTCGACGTCGTCGTCGTCATCGTCGCGAGCGCCATCGCCGTCGCCGTCGCCGTCGATGTGTCCATTCGTCGTCGTCGTCGTTCGTCGTCTTCGTCCTTCGCCACCGTATTCGCCAGCGCCGCCGCCGTCGCCGTCGATGTGTCCATTCGTCGTCGTCGTCGGCGTCGTCTTAGTGGTTCGTCGCCGTCGATCTTCGTCGTCGTCGTCGCTGGTCGTCGTCGTCGCCGACGCCGTTTTCGTCGACGTCAGTTTTCGTCGCGGTTCGTTCGTCATCGTCGCCGTTCGTCGCCGTCGCCGTCGCCGTCGCTGTCGCCGTCGCCGTCGCCGTCGTCGTCGTCGTCGCCGTCGCCGTCGTCGTCATTGTCGTCGTCGCCGTCGTCGCTGTCGTCGTCGTCGTCGCCGTCGCTGTTTCCGTTCGTCGTCCTGGTTCGTCGACGTCGTTTTTCGTCGTCGTCGTCGTCATCAATCGTCGGCGTTCGTTTTCCTTCGTCGTCGTCGCCGTCGATCGTCGTCGTTCGTAGTCGTCGACGTCACCGTTGCCGTCTCAGTCGTCGTCGGTCGTCGTGGCTGTCGTTCGTCGTTGTCATTCTCATCGTTAGTCGTCGTCGTCGTCGCCGCCGTCGCCTTCGCCGACGCCGTCGCCGTGGCCGTCGCCGTCGCTGTCTCCGTTCGTCGTCTTCCTCGTCGTCGTTCGTCGTCGCTCGTCGTCGTCATCGTCGCTTGTCGTCGTCGTCGAGCTTTTTTGGTGGCCTTGCGCGTCGGTCCCCCGGGCCCTGCCAGAGAGGGTGCGCGCGGGGCGAAAGTGCTCCGCTGCTCCGCTGCACCCGCCTAAAGTCAGGAATCACACCTGGGCCTGGGTTTGGGCCTGTGGAGTTTTTGGGGGCCCTGCGCGTCGGTCCACGGGCCCTGCCAGGGCGTGCGCGCGGGCTGGGACTGGGCTTGGGCCTGTGACACAGTGAAGCTTTTTGGGGGCCCTGCGCGTCGGTCCCGGGCCCTTCTGGGGCGCGCGCGCCGGGCGAAAGTGCCCCACTTGTCCGCTGCTCCGCTGCGGCCGCCCAAGGTCAGGACTCGTGACCTGGGTGGAGTTTCTTGGGGGCCTTGCGCGTCGGTCCGCGGGCCCTGCCAGAGAGGCTGCGCGCGGGGCGAAAGTGCTCCACTGCTGTGCTGCGCCCGTCCCAAGGCAGGAATCTACACCTGAGTTTGGGCCTGTGGAGCCTCGGCTTGGGCCTGTGAAGCTTTTTGGGGGCCTCGCTCGTCGATCCCCGGGCCCCGACAGAAGGCGCGCGCGCGGGGGAAAGTGCTCCACTGCTCCGCTGCGCCCGCGCTCCACAGGCCCAAACAACACGCAAGGCCCCAGGACACCGACGCGCAAGGCCCAAACAAAGCTCCACAGGACCAAACGATCGCGTTGGCGGGCCTTCTGGAGCATTGGGGGCCTCGCGCGTCAGGGTTTGGGCCTTGCGAGTAACCTCCAGTGTCCTCGGAAGCGCGAGTTTGCCATACTTTGTTGAGGATGTCTCCAGCGGAACGCTCGTTCTGTAGGACTTGTTGGGGATGTCTCGAACGAGGGCTTCGCCTGCAGCGAGACGTTCCTGCTGCAGAATGCGTTGAGGATGTCGCTCGCGAAGTGTGTGTGTGTGTTTGTATGGTTAGAGGAGGTGTCGAGCGGGAGTCGTGTCGTCGTCTCGGTGCTTTCCTTTTCGGTTTGGATTCGCCCCCAGTTCGGCTCGCTCCACTCGGGAACCGAACCGAATCTTGAGCTCGAGCTGGTTGAACCCCCCGCACGTTTCGACTGGACTGCAACAAGTTTTGGGAGAGCCATACGCGTAGGCAGCGTAACCTTTAGATCCAGATCAGTTCGGTCAGGATTCGGATGCCAAGGGCGGCTCGATCGACAGCGCAAAAGGCAGCGGCAACAGCACAATTCAACACATCATGGCGCAACATGGCACGGACAAATCGTCGCAACTTACGCTGGGGTCGTGGCCCTGGTTAACTTGCGAGGTGGCCTTGGCCCCTGAGGAGACGCCGTGTGGTTTCAAGATGGTGAGCCGAAACGTCCTCGGCCCGTCCCAGTCTCGGCTTGTCTTGTCTCGGTTCGACCAGTGTCAGTCCAGCCTTCGTCTCGGTGCGCATTGCTTCGGTTCCTCTCGCCGAGTCCGTGGGCCGATCATTTTTTCGCAGCGTCGACACCCACGAGGTCCGGGCCCCTTCCCCGGGACTGGCTTCTCATCCAGGGCATTTGCCCGAAGTGGGGGCGGACTTGGAGGCTCGGGGGTGTCCAGGGAGTGGCAGCCAAGGGGGGGGGCGGCGCACGTTTGTACTTGTATCTTCGCTCGGGCTCCGAGCGCACTTGCGTACATAATCCGAGGGCTGCGGTGAAGGAACAGAACTTCTCCTTCGTCTTCGTCTTCTTCTTTGGGAGGTGTCCACTGACCATCGCTCGGACGTCCATTTCCAGTGTTTGTTTTCGGTTTCGTGCGTGGTTTCTTCGCCAAATGATCAAGGATGCTCCTCGATGGTCCTCGCCGAAGGAAAAATGCACACGTCCGAGCGATGCCAAGGTCCAAGGGGGGGCAGCCAATAGAGGGGCGGGGGGGGGGCGGCGCAAATCATGGCCCGAGGCGTGCGCACGGACAAGTTGGGGGTGCGCGGCTTCCCCTGGGGCCGTGGACGACCCGAGGAGGGGAGGGCGAGGAGGGGGAGGGCGAGGAGGGGGAGGATGATGAGGAGGAGGGAGGGAGGGGGGGGAGGAGGAGGAGGAGGAGGAGGAGGAGGAGGAGGAGGAGGAGGAGGAGGAGGAGGAGGAGGAGGAGGAGGAGGTGGACGGGTCGCCCAAGCCCTTTCGGAGAAACCTTCCAGGTGAGGGGGGGGGCAGGGGACGCATTATAAGGAGAAGAAGGGCCCTGAGATCCAGGGGAGCCACCATGGCCCTGGCCATGATATCCCCTCCCCCTGGTCATCACCCCCCTCTTCGACGCCTGGTGGTTTTCGGGCCTCTGGCGGCCGTTCGGGGCGAGCAGGGACCCCCCCCGACCGCTCTCGACGAGGCGCAGCTGCTGGAAGGCACCCCGAGGCTGGGGAACCGCCGAGGACCGACGAAAACGTCCGAAACCCTCGAGCCTCGAACCCGAAAGTCTTTAACCTCCTTAGACGCCCCCGACCCCTCCCTACTTCCCCTCCTGGCCGCCCCCCATTGGAGACTTAGTCGTCGGAGTTGCCTCATGGAGGTGTGTGTGGGGGGGGGGGGCGAGACGCGTGCACCTTCCGTGCCGCTTTTGGGCCCCAGGGTGCCTGTTCAGGGCCCCTCCCAGGGCACAAGAAGTCTACCTTTTTTCACCCCCATCACAGTCGACACGTCTGATAAGGCCGCGATGCAAGGACCTTGGAAGGCCGTGCCGACACTTTGCGAGCGGGGCGCGGCCAGCGAGAAAAAGAGGCCAAGGATGGGCCGAAGGGGAAGGATGCCAAGGTACCCTTGGGAAGTCGTTCGTCCTTACTACCAGACTCGTCAAACATACATTGACAGTTTTTGTTTTCGGTGCTTGTGCGGCTGGCGCTACTTCAACGCTGGCATGTGGCGCGTGGCCCAGGCGAAGGGGCGCCCGAAATCCAGCAGTGCCCTCGCAGCATTGAAGAACTCGTTTTCTGACAAGTGCCCGAACTTGTCGGGCGCCTCGGCTTTGAGCGGCGTTTCGATTTTGTTACCTTTCACGGCAATTGTCAGCACCGGCCGTTGTCAGCACCAGAGCGCACAACCTATGCTAAGTGAAATGCCAGACGCAGCCGTGCACATTCATCTTCATAGTGGAAGGAGGCCCCCTGTATGGAGGCACGGCCTCGGTTTGCATTCGCAGTACGAGGCTATCGCAGCAGAGGCGGCGTTTCGATGGATTTCAGACGAGGCTTACAGGCGGGTCGAATGTACGCAGCCCCCGGGCTCGCGAACCCGCAGAGGTCACCAGGCCGACCCGCGGCGCCGACAGCGCGCGCGGCGCGGGCTCCTCGCGCGGAGGGCGCGCCGCGGCCCGGCGAGGAGCCGCCCGCGCTGCTCGCCTCCTCGAAGGACTCCTCCAGGCGCAGGGCTCGCGGCCGACGCGGCCAGGAGCAGGGGACGAAAGAGAGGCCGTCCAGCGGAGGAGGAGGAGGAGGAGGAGGAGGAGGAGGAGGAGGAGGAGGAGCAGTGACGCCTGGAGGAGGCGAGGGAGAAGGACGAGGGGAAGGAGGTAAGATCCGCCGCCCCTCCCCCCTTCCCCCCGCGGGGCCATCTGGCTCCGGGGATTAGGCTTGCTGCTCCCTGCTCCAGTTCCAGTTTCCAGTCTCCGATGCTCTGTTGAAGTCCGCGCGAGGGGGGGAGCCGAAAAGGGCCCTGGTTACCTTCACCTGGGGGGGTTCTCAGAATTTCTGGGGGGTCCTGGGACACGTGAAAATACTTGAGACTCGTGCCCCCGAAGCCATAATCCATCAACAATTGCTCCATGTTCACGCCCCCGAGGCCGTAATCCTTCGTAAATGATGTTTCCGCCCTGCGTAGCCGCCGCTTCCGCCATGGTTTTGCCGAAATATCCGCCCTGCTCTTCTGAGGCGGAGATTTCCGCCCTGTTTGTTCGCACTGTTTAGGGTGAATTTCCGACGCAAGTCCGACGCAAGTCTACACCTGTGAATCAGCCATGGTACGGCGGAATCGGAGTCAGAGGACTCGGAGGCCGCGGCGGCGACAACGACGGTGACAACGACGGCGACGACAACGCCGACGACAACGGCGACGGCGACGGCGGCGACCCTGAGATCCGGTCGCTGTACTTTTCCACACTGGGCGTTTTCGCCGTCGGGCACCAGGGCCAGCACAGGTCGGTCAGACTCGAATAGTGCTGCAAAAAGATTGGGTATAGGGCTTTCGTCGTTCTTTCTCACGATATGGCAATTTCGTTCGCAACGTCGGATCTCTGGGGACGGCGACGGCGACGGCGACGGCGAAGACGACGACGACGACGACGACGACGACGACGACGACGACGACGACGACGACGACGACGACGACCGCCACCGAGGGCCCATCGGGTAGGGGGCCGAGCCCATGGGCCGGCGGCACGCCCGGGCGCCACCCGACACCTGGGGTTGCGCTCGGGCGCGCCACCGCCCAGGGTGTCCCCCCCCCGATGGTTCCTCGGTGGCGGTGGTCTCTGTAGGCGGCGGGCGAGGGGGGGAAGTGAGAAGGAGAAGGCCTTCTCAGAAGGCGGCGGGACTTCTCAGAAGCCCTCGCGCCTTCTGAGAAGTTATTATTGTTTTCCGCGAAGGCTTAGGAAACTTCTCAGAAGGCCGGGGGACTTCCGAGACTTCTGAGAAGGCCCGCCCCTTCTCACTTCCCCCCCTCGCTCGCCGCCGACTCTGTCTCTCCTCTGAGACGGCGGCGGCGACGACAGCGACGACAGCGAGAGCGACGACAGCGACGACGGCGAGGACATGCGATGATTCCTCCGCGTAGGACGCGGCCGACTTGGAGGCAGGGCTGCTCACGCACGCTGCCGCGCTGTCACACACAGCATCCTGCTCCTCGTCGACCTCGGCCTCGTCGTCCTCCAGCTCGGGAGAGGCCGACTGGGAAGCTGGGCTGGCCACGCACGCTGTCGCACTGACATCAACCGTTTTCTGCTCCTCGTCGACGGCCTCCTGCTCCTGCTCCTCCACGGCCTCCTCGGCCTCCTGCTCCTGCTCCTCCAGCGCCTCCTCGGCCACGTCGTCCTCCACCTCGGGAGATGGCCAGCACAAGGCAGGACCCGACAGGACAGGCGCCGGTGTACGCCCCGGGGGGCCACCCTCCATCAGAGCTCGGCTGGGGCGCAGGAGCACTGAAAACTCAGATGTCGCAGTGCATGATTACTTTATGTGCGTTCGCAGCTCGAACTGCCACCCCGAGCATCATGCCGAGGCCCCCGCCCCTCCCCCGTCCCCTGCCGGGTGATCCCCGTTCTGCCTTTCTCCTGCAGTCAGGGCGCTGAAATCAGAGCCACCACGTCCTCCGCCTCCTCCTCCTCCTCCTCCTGCTCGTCCTCCTCCTCCTCCTCCTCCTCCTCCGCCTCCTCCTCCTCCTCCTCGTCCTCGTCGTCGTCTTCAGGGGCGGCGCACTGGTCGTAAGGCCTCCACAACAAGGGTCACCTTAGGCTCAGGAGGGGCTCACGTTTTCGCGCCGTTCCTTAGGCCTAGGTCGGGGAACCCATTCGTGGCCGACGCCCGCTGTCGCCAGCAGAGCCCTTTCGTGCCTTTTGCGGCGTTCCTCATGGTAAGACGATGACTGCGCCCCTCGGCGAAGGTGCGGCGTCCACTCCAAGACCCAACCGAAGGCCATGGAGAACGCGCGAGGAAGCCCACCGCACGCTCCGAGCGTGCGCGAACGTCTGCGGTACCTGTGCCAGCCGTGGGCGCCCGAGTGACGTCCCTTTGAGCGCGCCTTGCAGCTGCGGTCCTCGAACCGCATCCTCCCTCCCCCCATCCTACCCACAGTCCCCCTCACTGCTGGCACCGGCCCCCGGCCCCACGGGGAGAGGCGTCGCGTGGGGGCCAGCTCACGAAGGAGAGCGGCGGCCCTGGCATCTCCAAGCAGCTCGCAAGTGCGTCGCTGGCACCTCCCCGAGCGGCAAGGCAGGCGTACTCATGCTAGCCACACGAACTTCCAGAATGCGGAAGGCGAGCGCAAATCTTCGAGCCACCGCAGACTGTGCCTTATGGTGCCTGCCAGTCTACGGAGCTGGGGAGTTTCCCGGGAGCACCTGCGGGGCATGCGAAGACTGAGCGCACCAGCTGTATCGGCGATGACTGGGCCACTCTGGGCCGACGTCTCTCATCGAAGCCGTCCCCCAGGAAAGCCACCCCCTCTGACCCTGACAGCGCCGCCCCTCGAAGCGGGCCCCTGCGCCAACGGTCCCCCTCGAAACTGCGTCTCTCTCCCTCTCTCTCTCTCTCTCGCGATTTGTTGTTGTTCTGTTCCCCATATCCTAAGATGGGGTTCTTGTTATTCTTGGACACCTCCTACTGCCTCTCCCTCCTCCTCTTTCCTCCTCCCCTCCTCCTCTTTCCTCATACTCAGACTTACTCATACACAGACTTACTCATACTCAGACTTACTCATACTCAGACCTACTCATACTCAGACTTACTCACACTCAGACATACTCATACACAGACTTACTCATACACAGACTTACTCACACCCAGACGTACTCATACACAGACTCACTCATACCCAGACTTACTCATACACAGTATTAGTCATACTCAGACTTACTCATACCCAGACGTACACATACACAGACTTTCTCATACACAGACCTACTCATACCCAGACTTACTCATACACAGACTTACTCATACACAGACTTACTCATACTCAGCACCCCTAAGGGGAGCCGCCAGGGGTGGTTGCACGGGCTCGTTCGCGGCCATTTTGTGGGGATGTCTCAGGCGGTTTGCTTGTTTCTGGGCCAACATCCTTCGCTTGGAGAGCAGATTGTGAGGATGTCTCAGGCGGGGCGCTGGTTTCAGCACCCCTAAGGGGAGCCGCCAGGGGTGGTTGCACGGGCTCGTTCGCGGCCATTTTGTGGGGATGTCTCAGGCGGTTTGCTTGTTTCTGGGCTCAACATCCTTCGCTTGGAGCAGATTGTGAAGATGTCTCAGGCGGGGCGCTGGTTTCAGCACCCCTAAGGGGAGCCGCCAGGGGTGGTTGCACGGGCTCGTTCGCGGCCATTTTGTGGGGATGTCTCAGGCGGTTTGCTGTTTCTGGGCTCAACATCCTTCGCTTGGAGAGCAGATTGTGAGGATGTCTCAGCGGGGCGCTGGTTTCAGCACCCCTAAGGGGAGCCGCCAGGGGTGGTTGCACGGGCTCGTTCGCGGCCATTTTGTGGGGATGTCTCAAGCGGTTTGCTTGTTTCTGGGCTCAACATCCTTCGCTTGGACAGCAGATTGTGAGGATGTCTCAGGCGGGGCGCTGGTTTCAGCACCCCTAAGGGGAGCCGCCAGGGGTGGTTGCACGGGCTCGTTCGCGGCCATTTTGTGGGGATGTCTCAGGCGGTTTGCTTGTTTCTGGGCTCAACATCCTTCGCTTGGAGAGCAGATTGTGACGATGTCTCAAGCGGGGCGCTGGTTTCAGCACCCCTAAGGGGAGCCGCCAGGGGTGGTTGCACGGGCACGTTCGCGGCCATATTGTGGGGATGTCTCAGGCGGTTCGCCTGTTTCTGGGCTCAACAGGGAGGGAAATGACAGGAACGAGGATGAGGAGGAGGAACAGGAGGAGGAGGAGGCGGGGGATCGTGAGGAAGGGCATGGGGGTGCGGAGGGGGAGGGGGAGCAGGAGGATGAGGAGGAGGAGCAGGAGCAGGAGAAGGGAGGGGGCGGAGGAACAGGAGGAGGAGGAGGAGGAGGGCGCTTTGCTCGAAGGTCCTTGACGCGAGCAGAACGTTCGTTCCGAAGTCCAGGACATATATATATATATATATATATATATATATACACACACCTATATATGTATTCATAGGGGGTGACTGCGAGGGGGGGGGCTGTGGTTGTGTGCGGGGATCGTTGGAAATGCTCACCGTGGCACTATCCTCCAACATGACATGCACTTATGGCCTTGTGTGGCTAAACGCTCGTCTTACATATCCCACTGCCAACTATCCTACAACATATGCACATGTGGGAAGCTCCAAAGCTACCACGGGCTGAAAAGGGGAAGGCCTGGCAGCTGAGGAGGGGGGATGAAGAGGAAGAAGCTCGCATTCAACCATACTCAAAGCTCACTCTGACTCATACGCAATCACTCGCATTAGGGGTCACTCGTCTTCGTCGGCCCTGTCGCCCACGTGGACGCGCTATTGTAGTAGTCGACCGCTCATGAACAGACGCTCACCACGGCATGACATAAAACATGAGATGCACATATGGGGAGCTCCACGCAGTGAGTAATTCTGGTTTTGTTTGTTTTGTTTGGTTCTCTCTCTCCCCCTCTCTCTGAAGATTTTTGCGAGGCGGGGATTTATCCATATCTGCCGCCTGGGGGACCGACGTTCTGGGACCCGAGGGTGCGGGGGATATGGACATCTTTTGGCCCCAGGGGGGCCGAGTATATCCAGCATAACCGCCGCCTGCCGAGGTCCCCGAAGACCGATCCCCCAGGTGGCAGCTATGGATACCCGCCTGGGATGATTGCCCTTCGTGGCCGCCGGGCCAGCAAGATCGGACTGTCCCGAGCAGGCCACTGCCCTCTCCTGAAGAACCTCCTCCCGCCCTCTCCCTCGGCCCTCACCTCCCACCCTCCTTCAATCTCCTCCTCAAGTCTCCGACGTCGTGTTTTCCCCGCAGCGCGGACCCCTCAGATGTCTGGACCCCTTCCCCGCGTCTCGCCCAGAGCCGTTTTGTGGCATCCCCTGGCTGGGGCCGGCGAGCGAGGGGGGGGGAGTGAGAAAGGGCGGGCCTTCTCAGCAGGCTCGGAAGTCCCCCGGCCTTCTGAGAAGTTCTCGAAGCCTTCCCCGAAGGCACAAAAAACCGCTCAAAAGACGCGAGGGCTTCTGAGAAGTCCCGCCGCCTTCTGAGAAGGCCTTCTCCTTCTCACTTCCCCCCCTCGCTCGCTGGCGAAACTCCTAAACTCCGTCGTAGCGCAAGCGCGGCGCAGGCGTACAAACCTCAGCGCAGATCTCGGGGTCCGCGCCCGCGAACGTCGCGACCTCTGCGCCGACACCAGCCACTTCGTCCTCCTCCTCGCACTCGGCGCACGCCCCAGCGGCCTTTTCTCGGGAAGCAAGGAGGCACCAATTGCGCCCGGCCCCGCTCGGAGGGGGAGGTGAGAGCTTTGTGGGGCTTCGTGGCCTGGGGACTTGATCGGCCTCCCATGGGTTGGCCGCCCGAAGTGGGTACGGAAAAAATGATACGGTGCCCACAAGGAAATCCTGTCCGAAAATAGCAGCGGCCGCTGCTGGGCAGACTACTCTTTGTCTCAAGCGGACCGCGGTCGTGGCGACACCGACAACAAGCCATTCTCAAAATGGGCAGGAACTGCCGTCGGGCTTCGGTGCCGTGCTCTCCGTGCCCGCTTCGATCCTCCAGAACGGGGGTTCCTGAGCTCCTCTGCTGACATTTCGAAAGCTTCCTGGGGCCTGCGGGGAGGGGCGGGCAGGGGCGAACCGTCGATATCCCGAGGAATATTCCTGATGGTGCCCCGCGGGCGTGCTCCGCTTTTGCGCGCTCCGCGCCCCCGCCCGCCTCCACCAGCGTTCTGGCCGCCGTCCCGGGCGCCGCGCCGCTGCCGCTGCTGCCGATGCCGACGCTGTCGTCGGCGCCGGCCATGGCGCCAGCGCCGCCAGCTGGCGCTGGCTCTGCCTCTTCCGTCTCTGCGGCGCCACCGCCGACGCTGCCGCCCGCTGGCGCGGGCACGGGCACTGCGCCTTCTGCCTCCGCGGCGCCGGCGCCGGCGCCAGCGGGGACAGGGCCGCTGGCAGGCGTGCCGCCGCCGGCGGCGGGCGGGCCGCCGCCAGCTCGGGATGGCCTCGGGCGGGGGTAGCCGCTGGCCGCGGCGGCCCCAGCGTCAGGCGCTGCCCCTGGCTTGGCGGCGACAGGAGCTCGGCGGGCCGCGGAGAGGCCAGGGGGGGCCGAGCTGGGCCGCACCGAGGCAGGGCCAGGCTGCGGGGCGGCGCACAGCACCTGCGCAGTGAGCGGCCCCGTCCCCCCCTGGCGTGGCCTCCTCGCCGTTGCCGCCCACCTCCTCCACCTCCTGTTCCTGCCTCGCCTCCTCCTCCTCCTCCTCCTCCTCCTCCTCCTCCTCCTCCTCCTCATTGTTCCTCCTCCTCCTCCTCCTCCTCCTCCTCCTCCTCCTCCTCCTCCTCCTCTCCTCCCTCCTCCTCCTCCTCATTGTTCCTCCTCTCCTCCTCCTCCTTCTCCTCCTCCTCTTCCTCCTCACTCCTCCTCCTCATCCTCCTCCTCCTCTCCTCTCCTCCTCCTCCTCCTCCCTCCTCCTCTCCTCCTCCTCCTCCTCCTCCTCTCCCTCCTCCTCCATCTCCTCCTCCATCTCCTCCTCCTCTCCTCCTCCTCCTCGTTCCTCCCTCCTCCTCTCCTCCCTCCTCTCCTTCCTCCTCCTTCCTCCTCCTCCTCTCCTCCCTCTCTCTCTCTCTCCTCCTCCTCCTCCTCCATCTCCTCTCCTCCTCCTTCTCCTCCTCCTCTTCCTCCTCACTCCCTCTCCTCCTACTCCTCCTCCTCCTCCTCCTCCTCCTCCTCCTCCTCCTCCTCCTCCTCCTCCATCTCCTCCTCCATCTCCTCCTCAATCTCCTCCTCCTCATCCTTCTCCTCCTCGTCATCATCCTCCATGTGCTCTTCCTTAGCGGTTTCAGCTCAAGCTATTACGCCGATCTTGATGGCGTGCGGGAAGCGGATATCCTCGCCATTGGACCCCACTCCCCCGCCTGGACTGCCAGCTCGATCCCCTGGACATGGCGGACTCTGGACACCTTGAATCTCAAAGTGTCCTGGCGAAGGACCCAACCATATGCAGTTTTGAGTACCGTGTTGTGGCACCGCTTCCCGTGGAGCTCCCTTTGCGGCCACGACCGTGTGAGGGGTGCAAAATGGGACGGCACAGCCATGCAACCCCCGCCACTGGGGCATTTGATGCCCCGGACTCGTCCGGCGTCTACGCACTTCCGCCAGCCTTCCGCTGGCGGCCCTTCGGCCAGCCTTCTGATAGTCTCTCACAGAAGGCGAGAATCGTCGATGGCGAGGCCCTTTCTGGAGCGACCTCCAGCCCACCCCACCGATGCAACCCCGTTCGAGTCGTATCATCATGATCATCATCATCATCATCATCATCATCATCATCATCATCATCATCATCATCATCATCATCATCATCATCATCATCATGATCATCATCAACATCACCACCACCATCATCATCATCATCATCATCATCATCATCATCATCATCATCATCATCATCATGATCAGCATCAGCATCATCAGCATCATCCATATCATTAGCATCGTCATCGCCATCAGCATCATCATCAGCAGCATCATCATCACCATCACCATCACCATCGCAATCACCATCATCGTTATCAACAGCATCATCATCATTATCATCATCATCATTATCATCATCAGCATCATTATCATCATCGTCATCACCATCACCGTCACCATCATCATCAACAGCATCATCAGCACCACCACCGCTATCACCATCACCATCATGATTATCAGCATCAGCATCATCATCATCATCATCCATATCATTGACATCGTCATCACCATCAGCATCACCGTCAACATCATCATCACCACCATCACCGTCACCATCGCAATCACCATCATCATTCTCATGATCATCATCATGATCAGTATCATCATCATCAGCATCATCATCACCATCACCATCACCATCATCATCATCATCACCACCACCATCACCATCATGATGATCAGCATCAGCATCATCAGCATCATCCATATCATTAGCATCGTCATCGCCATAGCATCATCATCATCAGCAGCATCATCATCACCATCACCATCACCATCGCAATCACCATCATCATTATCATCATCATCATCATCATCATCATTATCATCATCATTATCATCATCATCATCAGCAGCATCAGTTTCATCATCGTCATCACCATCACCGTCACCATCGTCATAATCATCATCATCATCAGCATCAACAGCATCATCATCACCACCACCACCATCACAATCACCATCATGATGATCAGCATCAGCATCATCATCATCATCAATATCATTGGCATCGTCATCACCATCAGCATCATCATCATCACCTCCAACACCGTCACCATCGCAATCACCATCATCATCCTCATCATCATCATCATCATCAGTATCATCATCATCAGCATCATCATCATCTTCATCACCATCACCATCACCACCACCACCACCACCATCATCATCATCATCATCATCATCATCATCACAAGCATCATCATAATCATCCGTATCATTACCAGCATAATCACCATTAGCGCCATCATCAACATCATCATCACCATCACCATCACCGTTACCATCACAATCACAATCACAATCGTCATCATCATCATCATCATCACCACTATCACCATCACCTTCATCATCATCAACCTAATCATCACCATCATCGCCATCACCACCATAACCGTTATCATCATCATCAGCAGCATCATCATCAACATCATCATCACCGTCATCATCATCATCATCATTGTCACCAGAACCGTCATCATCATCAGCAGCATCACCATCGTCATCATCATTGACACCATCACCATCACCATCACCATCACCATCACCATCACCATCACCATCACCATCATCATCATCATCACCATCACCATCACCATCATCATCATCATCATCATCATCATCATCATCATCATCATCATCATCATCATCATTGCCATCACCATCACCATCACCATCACCATCACCATCACCATCCTCATGACCACCCCCCTCCTCCCTGGCTCCAAATCCGCTGTGCTTTGGGCGATGTTTTACTGTTCAGGCTCCGTTGAGGTAGATGTCCGCCCTCCTTCGCCGTCGCTGCTTCCGCCATGTTTTGCGGAAATATACGCCCTCCTGTTCTGTTGCGGGCATTGCCGCCCTACCTTTTCGCATCGTTTGGGGTGGATTTTCGACACGATTCTTGAATCCACGGAGGTACGGCGGAAGCGGAGTCACGGCTGGCCCCCCCTCTGCACGACCTTCGCACGGAGCCTGACCCCCGCCGCCCTCCTGGCACTCCTCATGGCCACTCCTGTCTTGACCGGGAGGGAGAGGCCATCCCGCGTCGGCCCCCCTCCGCGCCACGCCCGGCCAACGACCCTCGGCGTCCCAAGGCCCACGTCTCACGTCTCTGACGCCTCCAACCTCGAATCTTAAGTCATCGGCGCAGAGGGTCCTCACACGCGGGCAGCAGATGGAACTGCTAATTGCGATCGAGCGTAGTCGAAAACACAGTG
Organism: Prorocentrum cordatum; assembly: GCA_963575745.1. NCBI lineage: Eukaryota > Dinophyceae > Prorocentrales > Prorocentraceae > Prorocentrum > Prorocentrum cordatum. Next base: position 2,030,980 of record CAUYUJ010021614.1, read on the forward strand.
ATCGAGACGTCGAACGCTGGAACGCAAACGATCCTCCAATCTCGAACCTCGAACCTCACTCCTTTTGACCCTGACGCACGGACGCCGGCAAAACGTCCTGCAGGACGGCCCTCTAAGGGCTCGGCAGAGGCGCCAGAGCACCGAGCACACCACACTTGTACCCCAGTGTGACATGCAGGGGCGTCACCGCCACACGAGATGGCCCTGGAAGGGTTCCGAGCTGATTCCTTCTAGCTTTGGAGGGGGAGCCACGGGAGATGCAGACAGCTGGTGCGCGAAACGGCAGGGAACACTGGCCTGTGTGGCGGGGTGGTGCGGCAGAGCTGAGACCCAGCGCCGTCAGCTGCAACCCGGACTTCTCATCAACTTTAGTGTTGCCATCAGCTCTTGCGAGAAGGAACCACAGGTTCAGCCTTGTTTTGCAGGGCTCAGCGGAGGTTGGGTGACAGCCCCCCCAGGGGTGGCGAGGTATACTTTCGGTCTGCGTGGGACGTCACTCTGCTGGATCTCCCAGCAGCCCTCGAAAGTGGCAACAATTTCGCAGATCGCAGCCCATCCGGGGATGGCGAGGTCCAATATGAAACTGCGTGGGACGTCACTATGCTGGACCCCCCAGCAGCCCTCAAAAGTGGCGGCACTTTCGCAGGTCGCAGCCCCCCCCGGGGATGGTGAGTTTTAGTATGGACTTGCGTAGGACGTCACTATGGTGGACCCCCCAGCAGCTCTCGAAAGTGGCGACGGCGACAGTTTCGCGGATCGCAGCCCCCAGAGATGGCGAGGTCTAAGCTTACTCTGCGTAGGAAATCAATATGATGGACCCCCCAAGCAGCCCTCCAAAATGGCGAAAGTTTCGCAGGTCGCAGCACACCCCCCAGAGGTGAGGTCCAACCTGAATCTGCGTGGGACGTCACTATGATGGACCCCCCACCAGCCCTCGAAAGTGGCGACAGTTTCGCAGATCGCAGCACACCCAGGGGTGGTGAGGCCGAGTTTGAACCTGCGAAGGACGTCGCTATACTGGACACCCCAGTAGCCCTCGAGGTTGGCACAAGTTTCGCAGATCGCAGCCCCCCCAGGGGTGGCGAGGTCGAATCTCACTCTGCGTGGGACGTTACTATGCTGGGCACCCCAGCGACCCTCGAACGTGGCGACAGTTTCGCAGATCGCAGACCCCCAGGGATGGTGAGGTCACCTGGATCTGCGCAGGACGTCACTAGGATGGACCCTCCAACAGCCCTCGAAAGTGGCGACAGTTTCGCAGATCGCACCCCCTCAAAGGGATGGTGAGATCCAGTGTGGATCTGTGCAAGGCGTCACTATGGTGGACCCCTCAGCAGCCCTCGAAAGCGGCGTCAGGTTCACGAACCGCAGCCCCCAAGTGATGTCGAGGTCAATTCTGAATATGCATAGGACGTCACTATGCTGGGCACACCAGCAGCCCTCGAAAGTGGCGACAGTTTCGCAGGTCGCAGCCCGCCAGCCAACCCCACGGTAGGACGGCGAGGAGGCAGGATGTAGGAGACGGCAACAAAAAAGGAAAAAGGAGGTGGAATGGAGGAGGGGGAGCAGGAAGAGGAGGAGGAGGAGGAGGAGGAGGAGGAGGAGGAGAAGGAGGAGGAGGAGGAGGGAGGTGGAGGAGGAGGAGGAGGAGGAGGCGGCGGAGGAGGAGGAGGAGGAGGAAGAGGACCAGTGCAAACCCAAGGCTCATCAACGATGTTGGAATCCACCCTCCCTCCAAGTTCCATCATCATAATCACCGTACACAGAATCAGATCCACTTAGAGAATTGTCCCGTGGGGGGGCAACGGTACAAAATCCAGAGGCAGCCAACACACCAATCTCAGAACTTCAGCGCGACGAATTCACTTGAACATTACGTCGTAGTGATCCTGAATCGCGCAAACACGCCATCCCAAGGACTTCAGCACCACGAATCAACGTAACTGTTGTGACCGACAGTCCTGAGTTTTTCCAAAGCACCCTTCTTGGTACGTTAACCATAGGACCCAGATAAACAGTTGCATGCTTGTTTAGCTATAATATACATATGTATAAACAACGCGCGCGGCGCTAATTCGAGAGCCACACTTTGGAAAGGGCCCGCCCTCGTTATGTTAACCTGCTTCGAATGGGTTTTTTTGGAAAAACTAATGTGCGCGGCGCTGCGGCGATAGCCCGATGTTGAAAACCCCCCGCCCTCAATCCGTGAAGTTCTTGTGGATGATTAAAACGAAGGTGCACGGCGCCAAGACGAAAACCACATGTTGAAAACCAGCCGCCCTCAATCCGTGAAGACCTGTTTCCGTTTAAAAAAGAATGTACGCGGCGCTGAGGCGAGAACAACATTTTGAAAACAGGCCGCCCTCAATCCGTGAAGCTTTTGCAGAAAGTCAAAGAGAAAGTGCGCGGCGCGAAAGCGAGAGCTACATTTTGGAAACCACCCGCCCTCAACCAATGCAGATCTTGCAACGTTAACAAGCGGATGTGCGAAGCGCTACGGCGAGAGCCACATAAAAAGATCGGCCCACCCTCAACCCGTGAAGCTTAGCAAATGATAAGAACGATTGTGCGCGTCGCTAATACGATTGCCACGTTTTGAAAACCACCCGCCCTCAATCCGTGAAACTTTCACCATCTAAAATGCCAAACGTGCGCGGTGCTAAGGCGAGAGCCACATTTTGAAAACCACCCGCCCCCCATTTGCAAAACTGCTGTCGTATTCTAGGCTGCAAGGACAGGAGTGGTGAGGAAAGCTCTGGCGAAACGCCCAGCCCGTCCTTTCGACTGGCCTCGCCCTTTCGACCGGCCTCGGGGTGCGACGGGGAGGAGTTCTCTATAAGGAGATAGAGTGGAGGAGGAGGAGGAAAAGGAAGAGGAGGAGGGGGAGGGCGAGGAGGTGAAACGAGGAAGAGGAGGAGCAGTAGGAGGAAAAAGGGGAGAAAGAGGAGGAGGAGGACGAGGAGCAGGAGGAGAAGCAGGAGGAGGAGGAAGGCGGCGATCGCAATCGCCCAAGGATGGTAGGGTCACGTAGCACGGCGCGGTGTGAGGCAGGCAGGATGGAAAAGAAGAGAAGGGCGGGGAGCGGGAAACGCGCGGGCAGTTTTCTATTCAAACCGAAAACCCAACACAGGGGGGGTTAGGAATAGTGGATAAACAAAGCAAGTTCAAGGCGCACCCATCCGCGCAAGGGAGAGCGACGAGACGCGCGAAAGATTGAGACGACGGGGAGGACCAACAGGAATCATGCGACACCAAGAAGAGAAATCCAAACACGAAGTCAAGGAGCTCGAGGTGCACAGGCCCGACCTCTCAGCACCAGGCTGCCCTGCTGCCCATCCGTCCAACGAGTGTTCGTCCGGCGGAAGGCCGTTGGCCCACGTGGGCTGCCACCGCGGCCTCTGGCTGCAAGGGCCCGCGGGCGGCACCCCCTCGGGGGCGGGCGCGGGCGCGGGGGTGACGCGTTGCGGTCAGCTGGGGCCTCGATGTAGGGTCGGGCGCGAATGCGAGCCGCTTGCCTGCCAAGACACCGTAAAGCTCTGGGATGGCACTGCGAGCAGAAAAGGAAGCTTCGACGCCATATGCTGTGCTTTGGTGATCCAGCACGTGGCGCGCAAGCCCACGTCTAGCAACACCTTCGGCCTTGGCGCTGGCCCCAGTGCAGATCAATTACACAGCGCTACAATTTTGACGGGTGTAGCGCGGCGCGGGCATCGTGGCGCGCCGTAGCAGCTTGTGCCCCCAAGCGGAAGGTTGAACCCGCTGCGTCGGAGAAAGACCTCGGCGAGCGCCTTCCCTTCCGCATGAGAAAGCGACTCCAAGGTGCTTTGCAGAAGGTCGCCCTCCTGTGTGTGGGGGGAAACGGGGCCTCCTGCATAGGGAAACGACCTCGCATGGTGCTCTGCAGAACGTTGCCTGCTTGCCTGGGAAAGAAATCTCGTGCGCGGGCGCCAGCACCCGCCCCCACCCCTGCCCCTCCCGCTTTCCACGCCCTTTCCACCCTTTCGGAAGACGGAGAAGGGCGGGGGAAGGGGGGGGGGGGAAATCAGCGAGAATTTCCAGGGACCTCGGAAAGCGCCCCCCCCCTGGGCGCGTCGCCGCCAGGGCCAGCTCGGCCTTCTAAAGGCGAGCGTAATGGGGGGTCACCTTTGCCAGGGGCGCCCGCGGCTTCTCTCCGCCTTTGCCCGCGCGCGAGGTTGCGCTGGCCCCTCCATTTACAGCAAGCACATGGGCCCGCGCTTCTCGTTGCACCGCGGTTTGGAGCACTTGCCTCCACGGGGGAGTGCTTCGCAAAACTTGCGGGCGCCCGGCTTGTCAGCTGGCGCCACTGCCTCGCTCTCCACGCGCCCAGGGTGCTGCCGCGGGGAATTCTCTGTATTGCTCGGGCCTCTCTGAGTCCAGTCGCTGGCGGACATGGCCGAGCGGACTCCTTTGTCTTCAACCATGTCCATGCGCCCCGTTTGCAGGCGCATTGTTTCCAGGAGTTTAGTGCGCCCGTCTCTGGGCCGCTCGAGGGTCTTGTTTGGGTCGCTCCTTTCCATCCCGCTGTGCGCCCCGCATCAAATTCGAGTTTGGGATGGTGCTCTATCTGCGCCAAATGTGAATGAAGCATCCTGGGGGATCGATAATCCCTGGGTGGGGTAGGTCCCAATTCCTTTGGAGAACCGACGTAGTGAAACTGACGCGGCGCATCAAGCAGCGCAAAGCAACGCAAACCCTGAAAAGCCACGAGAACACTGCAAAGGAATGCGCACTCACGCAAAGCAGCAGAGGGGGAGGAGAGAGGGATCGCAAAGCAACGCAGTCCTAAGCGCGGCGAAGCAGTGCAAAGCAACGCAACGCAATGCAAAGCAATGCAAAGCGATGCAAAGCAATGCATAGCACGGCGTAGCAAAACAAAGCAATGAAAGGAATGCAATGCATTGCAATGCACTGCAATGCAGTGCAGTGCAGTGCAAAACAACGCAATGCATGGCACGGGGTGGCAATGCAAAACAAAGCAATGCAACGCAAATCAATGCACAGCAAAACAGTGCAATGTGCAGTGCGCAGCAAGGCGAAACCATGCAAGCTGTGCACCGCAATGCGCAACAAGGCCCCAACGACGGGCGGCGACGAGGCGGCGACGGGGCGGCGACGGTGACTACATAGCCGCCAGAGCGGCACACTGGTCCAGACGACGGGCCGCAACAAGGCGGCGACGGGGCGGCAACGCCAGAGCGGCGCACCAGCCCAGACGACGGGCGGCGACAAAGCGGCGACGGCGGCCGTATAGCCGCAATGGCGGCACACCAGCCTAATCTCTTAGAGCGGAAGCAAGAACCCCTAAGTGCAAGCACTGTTGGGGAACACATGACACCGCAAACAATGGGAACGACAACGCGGCGAGGGGAGGGAACGCGGTCGGCAGACCTCCTCTTTTTTACCCACCGCCTCGCGAGCCACAAATGCTGCCGCGGGCGAGCGTGGGATCCTTGCGGAAGGTAGGGCGTACGAGGGAAAAGAAAGAGAAAAGCAAGGGAAAGCCAAGACGGACCAAGAGCCACCCAAGACCCCAGCGGGGCTACCGCTTGAACACAAAGTGTGCTGAACACTGAAGGCAAAACACACACATTCCAGCCTCGTGGACGGCCGTGGCGCCGTCTGCGGGGCGCGAGTCCTGAACGCCAGTGGGATATTGCAACGGGTCCTTCTGTTTTGAATGCGGCACGCCCCGCAAGCTGCTGGTCTTGCACGGCGACGCGAATGGGGGGCCCGAGTCACGGTCTCCAACAATGAGGAGAATTGGCCTTGCTGTCGCAGTATCTGCGGCAGCACGGTCGAGCTGGGCGCGGCGCTGCTGGGACACCAAACAGGAGAACGACAGACAGTTCATCGTGGAGAACTGAGAGCGCTCCTGCTCGCGATCGAGTCCTCTGAGGGTGTGGCGTTGTTCTGGCCGGATAACCTCAGAGTCTGCGAAGGCTGGCGGCAGCAATTGGATCAGCGGCCTTGCGGCCCAGATGCGGACCTTTGGCATCGGGTCGCGCGCGCGCTCCGCGGCAAGTCCAGGTCCGTTTTCTGCGTCGAGCTCGTCAACTCGCACCTCACAATCGAGAAGGCCATGGAGAGGACCCGGTGCTGCGGGGCAACACCGCGGCGGACGTGCTGGCCAACCCGACGACCCAGGAGGCACGGGTCCCTGCCGACGATCGCGCTCGTGTGAAGGCCGTGGAGGTGATTGCCATGCAAGTGCGGTGGAGGCTCCTCCGAGCCGCTCTGGACGCTGCTGCTGCTGCTGCTGCTGCTGCTGCTGCTGCTGAAGGGCATCGACGGCGCAAGGCGGCCAAGGCGATTCAGGCAGCCCGTGGGCCGCGCATGGTGGCGGCCTTCTCCTCGGCCCACCAGTTGGCGGCCGACGAGCGCAGCTGAGGAACCTGCCGAAGCTCGAGTTCGGACGCGTCCTTGACGGCTTGGCTGCAGTCTCCGCGCTGCGGCCTCTAGCAGCTGACCGTGACCCTCAATGCGCTGGCTGAGCCCGACGAGGTGCGAGTGCAGATCGGGGGCCTTCAAGTCGACACGTCTCATCGGCTTCGACTCGGTCGCGGCCTCGAGTGATGGTTCTGCGAAAAGTGTGGCTCCTTTGGCGTGCCTAGAGGGCGACAGCTGGGCGAGGGGCTCAGACGCCCGTGCCCGCCAGATGGGCCGACGCCCGCGGGAGCTGTCTATCTGGACCACCTGGGCTGCGGGCTCCGGCCCAAAGCGTGCAAGAGAGCCGCTGGCACCGCGCGGCCGCTGGCGGAGTCTGCCTGACTGTCTGTCTGACGGCATCGTCAATGAGTCAACGTCAGCGTCTGCCTGGCGGCATCGCAAAGTTAATGCAGCTGAGGCCGAAAAACTTCGGCACGGACTGGTTCCAGAATGTTCCAGCGCAGTGCCGCTAGGCCGGTCCCAACACACTTTCTGCCTGGCGTCTGCCTGACCGTCTGCCTGAACGTCGTGATCGGCATCGTAAACTTCGTCCAGCGCGCGCCGCTGAGCGCGCCAACTGGCCGCTGGGCCGAGGGCGGCTTCGAGCTCGGAGTCCGCTTCTCTTCGGCTGCTCTCTCGTGCTCCTGCTCCTGTTCCTGCTCCTGTTGCTCCTTCTCATCCCACTTTCAACGCTCCGCTCCGTAGTCCCTCCTCCCCGCCTCCTCCTCATCCTGCTCCTCCTCCTCCTCCTCCTCCTCCTCCTCCTCCTCAATAACATCATCATCATCATCATCATCATCATCATCATCATCATCATCATCATCATCATCACCACCACCACCACCACCACCATCATCATCATCATCATCATCAGCATCAGCATCATCATCAGCATCATCATCATCAGCATCAGCATCATCATCAGCATCATCATCATCATCATCGTCACCATCGTCATCATCGTCATCATCATAATTATCATCATCAGCATCATCATCACCATCATCAGCATCACCATAATAATAATCATCATCATCATCCTCATCCTCATCATCAGCATTATCAACGCCATCACCATCACCAGCATCATCATCATCATCGTCATCATCATCTTCATCATCAGATTCATCATCATCGTCATCATCATCATACATCATCACCATCAGCATGGTCATCATCATTATCAGCATTATCATCATCATCACCATCAGCATGGTCATCATCATCACCATCATCAGCATCATCAACATCCCTTCGTCCGAGAGGTCGATAATACAGTGACCACGAGTAAACGAGCCTAAGGAGAGCAGATCCAGCACAATACCAGATGGAGAAGGTCCACGACTGATCATAGAGGCGGGCCCGCTAAGGCACTATGCCTCGGCCTGTGGCCACTGACCCGAGATCGGGAAGGCCCTGACCGTATCTCACATTTCGCCGTCGTGGCCTCTGCTGCGTATACATCCAAGCTCCAGCTTCTTCGGCCTGTCCAGTTCAACCTCCACCGCTTCGGACAGTTCGCGTCACCCACATCCCCTTCAACCCCCGCTGGCCTCCGCGAAGTCATCTCCTCCGAACTCCCAGCTGCGAGCGTTGGCGGATCCCACAGGGGATGCCATGCTGCCCTCTGGGTCGCTGTGGAGGTTCATCCAAGCGTTCCGGAAACCGGCCTGGAACTCCAGCGCAGCGGGGTCATTGACGTCGCACGGCACCTGGCTCCTCGTCGTCTTCGTCGTCCTCCTGCACCGAGCGAAACTAGGCGGCGAGCCTGGGGGGAAGTGAGAAGAGGCAGGCCTTCTCAGAAGGCGGCGGGACTTCTCAGAAGCCATACGGCCGTCTGAGAAGTTGTTTGCCTTCGGGGAAGGCTTATAAAACGTCTCAGAAGGCCCCAGGTCTTCCCAGCCTTTCGCACTTCCCCCCAGGCTCGCCGCCGAATCTGGCTCCTCGTCGTCTTCGTCGTCGTCCTCCTGCACCGAGCGAGACGCAATCGAAACTTCGAAACAAAAACGCGCCCGACCCTGCCACCCGACCCCTAATTCGACGCGATGGTGGACCACAACGACCTGCGCCCAGCGCTGCTCGTCGTCGTCGTCATCGCTACCCGCTGCTGCCCCAGGCGCCAGCGGATGCAAAACGCACGGCTGCGCACCACGACCCTTGCACGATCTTTCTCGTCCCTCGGCCGCACAGGCCGCCCGCCCTGGACACCGAGGGGCAACAAGCTTCCCGGTTCCCGACTCTCTGGTGGGGGGGGGACGGCGGCAGGGGGAGCGAGGAAGGAGGGGGGAAGGCAATCGGAAAGGGAAAGCAAGAACACAAGCTTCGCAGAGCGTCCCACCCCCCGCGGGGGGCATCGGAAACATCGATCGGGAATCAGGAGCCCGGCCCACCGCTGCCGATACGAGCGAAGGGGGAAAGGGGGAGGCAGAGGAAACAAAGGGCTCTGAAGAGAAAGCGGCAAGAGGGTGGGCCACCATACTTGTTGCAGGCCTCTTCGCCGTTCCCTCCTCCAGCATCGTCGTCGACGCCACCACCATCGTCGTCGTCGTTAATATCATCTTTCTCCTCTTGCTCCGCCGCTTCCGTCAATCTCCGCCTGCTCCTCCTTCACACTTTATTCGTCGTCGCCATCCTCCTCCATCCGCCGCCCGGCACGAACAGGGTGAGGAAGTCGCCCTCCGTCACGACCTGGCAACGCGGCTGCTATGCCTCCTGTCAATCTGGGGAGAGGAGCAGGGGAACGAAGGAGATAGTACAGCAGACACACGGGATGAGACATCTATTTCTCTTTTCACAGCCTAGAAGACCACTTCACGATGCTTAACTCGCAAGACAGTGAAACATACGTAACGAACAGCCAACTCTATTCGCGAACGCCTGGCTGTCACGCCCCACAGACGCGTTCCCAACCACTTTCCAAAAACAGCCCGCCCCCCGACGAACTAAGAACGATACTCCCGCGGCCATCCTCTTAGTCAGGGAGCCGCCCGAAAACCGAAACTCTCAAGAGAACGCTGACCTCCCTTACCCTCCTCACTCCCCCTGCTCGGGGTGCTGGCGGGGCGCCTCACGCTCCGTTAAGCATGTCCACGCGCGCTCCCCATCCCTCCTCCTAGTATCCCAGCGGCGCCTGTCCCAGCATCGTCACCGCCCCGACCTGCTCGAACGACAAGCGGAGCAGATTCTTCAGGTCGGGGGACCCTAGCGCCACCACAATTTTGATGCGACCTTCGTCGCAGCACCGCTCAAACAAACAGACGCAGCGCAGCTGGATCATGGCCCAGCGGTCCGCTCCGCTGAACTGCTGCATCACCGCCTCGAGGCCCTCGCGGTTACGAGCGCCGATCTCCCCCTCCGTCACAGCTGTCATCAAATATGCGAATACAGCTCGAACTGGCGGGCCCAGCCCCTGCCTTTCTCCCACCGCGTGGAAGCGCGCGGCGCCTCCGCCGCCTGCGTTGCCGACGCGCACTTGCGTCTAGCGCCAACGAGAAAGGCATCGCGAAGTTAGCCCGTGATCTCCCGCAGCGCCTTCGACTTCATGATCTACTGCGCGAGCGTCACTAGCAACCTGGCTTTCATGCATGCAGCCGCCATCGTCACTACCTTCGGCTTATCTTTGTTCCGCCTCCACTGCCTCCTCCTGGGCGCGGTCACCTTGCGCCCGTCGCCTCCCCCGCCCTCGCCTCCGTCCATTTCGCTCCTCTTTCAGCGCGCGCCTACCGACGCGCCCCCTTCTTGCTGTCCGCCAGCTGCGGGGGCCAGGCGGCGATCGCGATCGCGCGCAGTTTCACCGAAATTCCCGAGCGGCGGGGCGGGGTCGCGCGAGCAGAGGCGACGCTCCAGCTCCTCGACGGTCTCGGACACGACAGCGACGGATCATGCTGGACAGCGCCTGTCAGGCGGCTCAATTGCACCGCGGGGAAATATCGGGAATGCGGCGCGGCATCTAGACTGGTTCCAGAAAGCCTTCAAACTCATGACTGTCTCGCGCGTCGCCCCGCCAACAACGGGACAGACCGTGCATCTGAATTGCGCGAATTACACGATGCAGTCCGTCTCTCTTCGCGCGTTCACTTCCCGATCCAAGGCGCCTTCGGCGAGGCATTCGCCTGTTGTCACTGTAAACAGATGTCGGCGCGCCCCCCCCCTCTCCGTCCTCGACCCGCGCGGGATCTTCCGACCCCTCAGAGCTCACCGACCCCCCCCCTCGCCCCCGGCCAAGTCCTGGAGACCCCGTGCAAGTTTGCGGGCCCAGGCGCTTGCCGTCAAATTCGAGTTGACGCCGTCGCCGACGACTGCGGGCGGCGCGACCGGGGGCCCGAGACCCCCCGCGCCGCCCGCTCGACCCCGATCGCGCCCGGACCTGCGCCTGCCTAAGTGGAGTCGCCAACCGCTGTTCCGACTGCTTTCGAAGCCGAAGAGCACGCTTGTGCAGCGCGACGGCGCGCGTCCAGAGCCAGAGATGCCGGGGGCAATTTCCACTGTGCCAGCGCTGCGCCGCTGCGCATCCGCCCGCGGTGGCCGGCCGGCGGGGCCCGCCCCAGAGGCCCCCTCCCGCGTCGCGCGCATGCGGCTGCGCGAGGCCGCGCTGTCCGAGCGGCCCGCCCCCCCTCGCCCGCGCATGCGCCCCGGCCCCACTCGGGCTCGCACTGCGAACCGCCCCGCTGTATATATGTATACATACATACACATATATATATATATATATATATATATATATATATGTATATGTATATATAGAGATATAAATGTAACTGTGTATGGGGTTGAAGTACAAGGGTACAGAACCCCTGATCCGTTGGTAGAGGGAAGGAGGGATAGATGGATGTCTTTCCCTCCTGCACGATCAAAAGTCTGATCGATCTGTCCCAATACCTGAGCCCAAACGGCCAGGTGCAGGAGAGGTGAGGATAAGGAGTATATATGAAGGTATTACACGGGTTCTATTCACACCCCCCGTCCCGAATCCCGCCCGCGAGGGTAGGACTCGGGAACAGAGGAAAATAATCCGTCACCCTTTTACTCCGTCAATCCTCAGGTCTGCAGGCAGCTGAGCTCAAAGTCAGTAGAGCCTCAGCTGCAAAGTGAGGTAAGAAGGAACACCCTGGGTCCCGATTTCTTCGCCAAGCACGCTTTGGTGCCCCCTCGGTGCGCCCCCCAAAACGCTTCGGCACTCGAGGGCGGAGAAGAATGAGACACGGGTGGGCGGAGAAAGAGGATCTGAGCAAGTTAAAGCAACTTGTAATCTGCCTCGCCTTTGCGAGGCAGGTGTTGCCACCAGCTGTCAGATCATTATCAACGCAATGGAGTTATACTCTAATGAATATGCATGCTGAGATCGTGTTGATGAGCACGATCGTGCTACGAAGCGCAACTATATATCAAAGCAAATGTCTGGCCAGACGAAAGGTCGTGCTGACAAACACGAAAGTTGCATGTATGTAAATTCTATATGGCGACTCCCGTTGGCGTTGCTCCTTAGGAGGCTGCCTTGGTTGTCGCAAAAAATGTTTTTGTGTGTGGCCACTTGTGTTGTATAGTGAAGTGGCCTAGAAGTATATAATAGCCACCGCTCATGGCGAACTTGTATTATAATGAAGTTCAAGCCTTTCGAGCGGTGGGCCTTGCGGCCGACTCGCTACGCGCTGCCGTTCTGGTAGAACCTGCGGTCCCACATCCTGTGGCCATCGTACGTCGCGTAGCTCGTCGTGAACGTCTCCCAAGATGTCCTCGGGATCCAGTGACGAAGCCACTTGTTGTACTGGATGTCGCGGATGTATATGAACTCGTCGTTATTGAGCGCAATGTAAATCCAGCAGTTGATGTAGTAGCTCCAATACCTGAGGCCCCAATGACTGTCCTCAAGGTCGTCGCGCCACCAGGCGGCGTAGTCTGTCGTGCGCGCTCTCTTGGCACGAGGTCTGTAACTGTCATCGCTGTCCTGCTGCTGCGCTGCAGTGCCGCGCGGCCCCACGGGCATGTGGTCCGCCGCGCCAGGGGCGCTGGACTGTGCAGCATCGCCAGGGGCAGGGCGCGGCGGCGGCGGATGGCGCGGCTCCATGGCATCATCAGACTGATGGGAGTGCGTATCAGGTTCGATCGGATCGGTTCTCATCCCTGAATCAAACCCCCTCTGGTCGGTGTGTGTCGGATCGAGGGAGCCCAACAACTCGTTAGCAATCGCAGCAAGCTTGCGCTGCGTGACTTTCTCACGAGTGCCATCCCCTCTGGGGAGGGCAATCGCGATAAGTCCGCGAGCTTGCCGCGTTTGTCTGTCGAGTCTGCCCTCGTTCAACCACCATTTCTTCCGACCAGCTTGGCCTGTCCTGATGCTGGTGTCGAGGATCGTACATGCATCACGCATGTCGTCCACGTTCCAGGCCTTCTTGTCCACGTTCACGCGAGCGCCTGTCATTTGGTGGTGGAACTTCAAATCATTGAGAAAACGCTGAACGAGATTGGCATATGTATAGTACAGAGGTCTGTCGTCTTCAGCCTCGCCCATCAGTCTACACTCGTGTGCAGGAGGGCGGCCAGAGTCGACCCACTTCTGATACCTCTTCCTAGAGGAATTAGCAATTCTCCCCAGCGGGTCTTTCTCATTACCTGGAAATGAGCGCGCGCCCGTCATGATGACTTGAGCTCCGTCTCTCATGTACCTCGTGATGTCATCCTGGGAGAGCGTCATTTTGATCCAATTGGTCAGCTTGTGGAGGTATGCTAGGTCGCTCTGGACGGCTATACTTTTACCCGTAGCACCTACTGCTACGGTGTACTGCCAGCAGATGTCACAAAGGGCACCATCACCTGTAACGATCCCAAGGGATAAGTTACGACCGCAATTCCGACATCGCGCGATATCATGCTGGATCGTTTCTGGGGCTCCCTCAGTCGTGAGGTGCTCACGAGATCCCCAGCGAGTATCCCGACCACGAGCAAGACTGCGGCCGATCTGATCCATGGCCTCGCGGTTGATCTCAGCATCCGGTCGGGAAGCGATTGATCTACTCAATCCCTCGATCTCGATCCTAGACAATCTTTCCCCTGGCAGTCCTATGTGCTCTGTCGTGTCGTTGTCCGCATCTTCAGTATCACCATGGCATACGTTTTCAGTACGGAGACGGCGAGCCTCCTCCTGCAAGGCGGACTCGTTGTCGCCCTCCTCGCGGTTGACTCCCGTCTGCTCGGCTATGATCCGTACCATGGTTTCTTGATCAGGAGCTGCGGATGCAATGCTGCCTGGGTCCTGGGGAATGTCCTGCTCCGCGCCTGGGTCACGTGGCGCGGCAGGTGTTTCCACCAGCTCCGTCCATACGGGGAAGCCTGGATTGCCTAATGTTTTGATGCAGTGTGTAAATAGATCACGCAACGTTTGGAGTGCGGGATGTTTCTGATGGCTAGCATCTTTTGTAAAGTCACGGAGCTCCGCAATACTGTCTATCAATATGTTTTGATACACTTTGGCGATCCATTGAAAGACGCCTGTAGTCGACTCCTCGATGGTCTCTGGGTCCAGGTAGTGCACCAACTTTTTATAGAAGAAAAAAAAAAAAAAAACGATCTGCACTGCAAATTGGTAAGTCGCGGGCCCATTTGTGGGTATGATCATAAGTCAAGTAGTATTTCTCTGCATTCCATGCTTTGGATCCGAATTGAATCTCAAATCGTAAGCACGACTGTGCTTTATCCACCACAATCTTGTCCGCGCCAGTGTGCACCTCAATGATTTGTTTCACCTTTATCACAGGTGAGTCCACCAACAACTCCGACGTCCAGCGGTATATGCGGCGGTCATATGACTGTTTAATCCACTTTGAGTCCTCCTCTGGGTCGTAGTCGGCGTGGTTGAGGAAGTCTTCTGGCGGGTCAATAACGTTGTCGAGTATGCTCGCATCGACGTGCTCATCTGCTTGGATCTCTGCTGATAGACCTGCTTTCATATTGTCATTTGCCGCTTTTTCTTCGGCGGTGAGTGGTATGCTTGATATATCCACGATAGCGGTAACCAAAGGTTCGTCAGATGGGCCTGCCGTTTGTTCGGGTCCATCGTCCGCAGGGGCGGTATCCTCGGCAGGTGTGGCCACCAGCTCTTCGGGATCGGGTGTCCGAGGAGCGGGCCGTCTGGTCGGTGTACGTGGAATGCGTGGCCTATAAATGCTCGGCATACCAAGATATGGCAGACTGCCATCTGTTTAGTGCTGAAGTATTTTGTCGCGGCATGAGGATGGTCCTTCCAGGGCAGTATTCATATATGTCGAGTCAATGGCATATTCGTCGGCACGAATTGGCAATGCAAAGACAACGCCCTTGAGAGGCATGCTTTTGTCATTGTACCATATGTTTACCCATCGTAAACCGTAGTTAAGGATAGGTAGCTGTACCGCAACGAACTTGTCAAAGACTCCGAAATGAATGATTGGGCCGTAAATGTGGCCCTTATTCATGAGGACCTTGGTATTGTGATTGCCCTTGGGGTAGTGATTGTCGCAATGATAACATTTGACAGATCCCCAATTCTTAATGATAATGAAGTCCCCCATGCGAACATCATTAAATGCAGGCCGACGATCCCAATCTTTTTGTGTAATCTTTGATGTAATGGGTCGAAGAGCCTCTCGGCAGTGTGACAGAGCAATTAACCATTCTTTATCATCTGCTTTGTGATTGGTGTCATCAATCATAGCACGGACCATTTGCTCATCCAAGGCGTCTGCTCCAGATATGCGGCCAGCCGGGGTTGCCCCCAGCTGAGGGGCAATCGGTCGCTGAGCCGAAGATGCTGATGCTGACGACGTCCTTGGCGGCTGATCCATGTCCTGATCCGTGTTAGCAGGTGTATCCCAGGAGGGTTGTCGATGAACTCTCCAGGAAGATAGGCGCAAACTTCGTACTTGCTCAATGGCTGTCTCGCGGCCAATGGCGGGTAGTCCCAGGTGGGGCCCTCCGGCCATATCTGCTGGCCGTGAATGTGGCGTGGTTGGAGGCGGCGAATTGCAATAACTGCCGCTGCTGGAACCACGTCCTCTGTCATGATAGCGCCTTGAGCGCCCAGCCAAAATCTGCAACCAGCTTTTGTGGCGATCTCCACGTTGATTACCAGCTCGACCTCGTTCTTGTAGTGATTGAACTTATATGACTCTACTGAGGTGTGGGGATTCTTCTGGACATTGTCTAGATATGTGCTGGAACTGAAGAATGCCTCCGTGCGTTGCGATGGTTTATGATGCTTGTCTCTCTGAGAAGATGGATCGACGTAGCCTGGAATGATCCCTGTCTTGAGGATGTTGCGCCAAGCACGGAGTGCCGTGCCGTTGTGGAGGTATTTCACGTCTGTCCATTGTAGGCTCTCCCAGCCCATATTCCATGGTTTGGAAAGTGGGTTAACGCAACTGTGGCCTCCAACACATCGAATAGCAATGACGCTGTTCCAATCGAAACAGCTGGGATCATCTCCCTCGGGGATTGGTTTGGCGTATATATCGATCCTATTTTTCTGCGGGTCAATATGTTTCTGGAACGCACGAATGATGAAGATCGGGTAATAATCGTTCCAATCGGGATACCCATCTTTTTCACCATCTTTCTTGAAGTGCGACACGGCCGCTTCCATGGATGGTCCGTTGTGGTTGTTGCGTTCTTTGAATTTCCATTGGACCATTTCCTGAAAGGATTTCCAATTACTTGGAATCTTCCATTCACGATCTGTTGTCTTTGTCCAAATGTTGATACGTCTATCGTGAAATTGATTGATATAGAACTTTTTGTAGTGGATTTCGTGGCGCAACATGGTCGTGATGCCTTTGCTCATGTATTTAGGTGCTCCCAGCCACTCATCATCAAGCAACCCGGGACCATAACGCACGTCGTCGTAATTTGGTAACGATATCCACTTCCATTCTGGAAAGCAACCAGACTGTGCAATATCAGGCGCGTGAGCAATCACACAATCATCGCGTTGCAGTTGTTCGTACCATTCGTTGTTTTCCAGGCAGGCGAATCCATTGATCGCGGATGTACCCCGCAATACTGGACAAACGTATGGATGGTCGTCCTTGATGCCTGCTTGCAGCTTCCACTCTCGAATAGTGCATGCGTTATCAAACATCCCGACCTGGCTGATGTCCTCATACATGGAACGCTCGCAGCTGTCCTGCCATGATAATAAATTCATCTCGTGTGGAGAAGATTCCTCTTCGGCAGGAGTTGCCTCCAGCTCCATGGCCTCTAGGTCAGTGCCGTCGTCAGGGATCGGTACTGCCTCGGCTTTCGGGAGCTGGACTGCTGGCTGCTGGTCTGCTGGCGTATGGTGTAGGGGTGGTCCAGGAGTCGATGACTTTGGCACGGCTATCGATTGCGGGCCAGGTTGCAGTGGCTCAGGCAATGGGCCTGGTGGTGCTGGCTGTTCCGCATCGGTCGCCGCGCGCCACACGGAAGTCGGAACATCAGGATCATATCCCAATGCCACGCGATCTAGTGCATTCTGTATGAAGAATGTTTTGCATGCTTCGATGGTCCGCTCGTTCTCGGCAGCAGGGCCGATACAGTGAGATGTCAACCTGTTGTTTTCTGCAATGAGTCGTGATCTGGTCGCGTTATCGTCACCATCCGAATCGGTAATATGTTGTAGAAATTGCTCAAACACAACACAAGTAACAGCATGTGCATCTTCAACCGTTTTAATGATCTTGGGGTGGAGGAGCTCTTGTTTTTCGACTGAATCCCAGGATGCCCATGCCCCAGGGTAGTCATTGATCAACAGTAAGAGGTACTGGAACAAGTCGTCGTATGCAAGACTAAATGGATCATTATCAGGGATAGCCTTGTTCGGCTCGCGAGGATCAAGTGCTGGTGTCCGTATCGGAATTCCAGGAATAGGTACGCTTGTGTCACCTGCGTTAGCAGGCAGTGATGCCGGCAGCGTACCATCGGCACATGATACCATCCACGCACAATGAGCCATCTCGCTTGCCGTCTGTGTCATCAGCGTCGTGAGGCTGAGGTCTCTCTTCCATTCGTTTGTCATCTTCTCTCTGAAGTCGAGAGCTGCCATGATCTCCTTGGCCTGTGTGTAGGCCTGCTCATCCGTGACGGGAGTCAGTACGGGCGCCCTGAATGGATACGGCTGAGAGGGCAGTGGCTGAATCAAAGCGCAGAAGTTACGATAGCATACTGCGTCGCAGAACTGTGTCGTAAACATCGCCATGTTATGATTGTTCTGTTTTGCATGCCAAGCCTGTGGGGTAATTCTATCGTACGCTTCAACCCAGTGGTCTGATGGAAGAACAGTAATACCACGATTTTGCATAATCCTGATCAGATCGTTCGTGTGGTAATCAAAGTTCGGGTGCACGCCCCACTGTGCTGCTTTGCCAGGCCCCATGACTGTGGGACAGCGGAAATACTGCATCACATCGACAAAACGTGATACGTCCACTTGTACGTGTACTGGCATGAGCGTCGGGACGCCACCCTCACATTCCATTTTCTGGAGCTCATATACGGCAGTAGGTGCACGATCTTGATGTCGACGCATGTCCACGGTGTTCTGTCCGTGGTTGGCGCATGCGATGTCATTCGCGCTCCATACCACCATGGCATTGAGGCCCCTGCAATAATGTCTTTGTTTCACATATGCAGGAAAATCATTGGCCCAGTAGCTCCAGATAGTCTCGTTTAACTCGCGCCACTTTTTGATGGAGGCATTGTCGCTGTGTAACATGAGGCCTCTGGCATCGCGGATCATCTTGATCATGTTGCGCTGCTCGAGGGTGCACTCAAACTGGTTGGTAAGAATAGCTGTGGTACGGGTTTCCTGTGTCTGCGTACGCTGGTTACGCAATTCCTCCATGCCATAGCGGGTGTCTCCACCAGCCTCTGGCAATTGAACGCAATCTTGGCCTATTGGCGTATCGTTCTGTCTGAACCATTCTTTATAATTGCCAAAGGAGAATGCCCACATCATGATGTCGTCGCGGATCATGGTCGACAAATGCTCGAGGGTAGCGCCGCCCATGTATCCCGCGCGATTGAGGCACGGCATAAATAGCGGTACAAGAGCAACATTTGATGCCTTGGCGAGATCTTCTCGCTTCTGTGCATTGTTGAGCTCGTCGATGCCGTGAGTTGGGTACTTCTTGTGTTTTGCACTCTTGGCCCCTTTCTTGGGCTGCATAATCCACGTTGAATCGGTGTACAAGTTGGTCCATTTGCATGCGTGCCCTGATGGGCCGAAGGCGTGATGCAAGAGTAGCCCCAAGTCTTCTTGTACGAGGGAACACCACCCATTATCTGAAATGAGAGTAGAAACCAAACGACCACCACAGAAAGCGCTGTACTTTGCTTGATCCAGCTCGAGTGGGTCGATATCAGGACCAGGAGTAAGACCGGGGTCGATCTGGTCGGCGGCCTCGCCAAAAAAGTCGTTGCCCTCGTTGTATGGTTGCCAACGATAGGTACTTGTCATATTCTCGTCGTGCTCTGATATTGCCACCCAGCCTTCTGGGTGATCGGATGGTGTTGCCACCGTCTTGGAGTATGATCCGATACCTCCGAAGCCTCCGCGCGCCGTCAGCCATGCGCTGAGCTTGCGGCGAAATTTGCTTGTCTGGTTCATGTCGGAAAATGCTCTCATGTTGGTGACCAAATTATCCTCAACAATGTGGCCGATGTGTCCAGATGTATATGATGTCCTGGCTAAGCCAGGTGGGCGCGTGGGCAGCTTGGCCGTTGCACGCTCAAGTTTAGGAGCATAGCATGGAGTTATCAATCCATTGCTGTATACATCGGAGGGTGCACAAAGACCATTTCCATAGTAGTATTTTGTATCCTGAACGCTGTCCTCGGCATACTGTCCCAGTACTGCACTGCCAATCTTGGACCAATCATTGTGAATCATCATCCACTCTGTTTTCAATATCATCGTCGTAAAGTGCTCTGGTGGGCACTTGCGGTGCGCTCCTGGGATGACCGCGTTCAAATGGCCATGTAAACCACGAGCGCTGTCTTGTACAGACGGGTTACGATTAAAGAGACTGGAAAGCATACACATCGCCCGCATGAATGACAGCCATGGTGTAGCCGTAAACGCGCTGTATTCATAGTTGGCGTCGCCGCCGACTGATCCACTAGTGTCGTTGATCCAACTCTTGACGTCGGCGGACGCAGAGCTGCCAATTTCTCGAATAGTGGATTCGTCGGGTACGCGGAGATCAAACTCTGCACTGCGATCAGCACGCCGTTGGTGTATGTATATGTAACCATCATCAGGTTCACGAGGACGACCAATTTGAGCGTAGTACGTGAAGCCCACGCGGTCGTCGTCCTTGGCGTTCGGGCCGTACTCAGCGTCGCAGCCGATGGGCCAGCCGATGAGGTTGAGCGGCTGTGCCTGATCCATCTCGTGGATGGGGGTATCGGGATTAGAACCGATCTCGCTCATTTTCGCCTCGCACGCGGCGAACAGGATTCCTGGAAGCTTTATAGCTCGAGTCGTAAAATTGCTGCGGCATGAACGTATGATTAATGTCCTAAACCTCTCTGCATCCTGTGGAGGCGAGGGAGGATGGCGGGGATGTCTACCGTGCGGGGAACGTGCTCTTGAACGAGGTGTGCGCGACGCAATAGTTGCAGCTGGTACGCCAATGTGGTACATGCATGCTCATATTCCCTCGCGATTGGCTTGTCCAACGCACCGAAATCCACATTATGATCCTACTTCGCCCCATCTTTCTTTTTCTTTTTCTGTAAGTAATATTTTGCATACTTCCGGGCATCCATCCAGTTTTGGAGGCTCCGCAACATGAGGTAAACCATCGGGCCTCCGAGGCCCTCGCAGTGGTTTCCAGGGTTTCTTTGGAGGACACTGTGCCGGAGTAGCGGGAAAGATGAGCGAGTGTTCCAAGAGATCCCTCCAGAGGTCTGCTTTCTTCGGCTCGAAATGTTTGGTCATCATATCTGCGATCTGCTCCTCTGTACCTACGTATTTGAACTCGATATGTTCGAGTTGGCATGTCTCGCATATCCAATCCAGGTTGATACGATGAGTACGATGAAGATGACGAGGTGCTGGTGTACGTCCCTTTTGGACAATTTTGATCACGGCCTGGTTATCCTCGAGAACGATAAGACGCACGCTGGGAGAACTAATCTCCTGAGCCGGTTCTGGATCCACGTGCAATACTGTACCCTCATGGGATATTGTACGTCTCTTTGGAGGCGTAGGTAATTCCGTATTTAGCGGTAGTTGCCTACGGCTAGGAGAAGATCCCCGTGTAGGGGGTGCCTTGCGAGGCGATGGCTTACGCTTCTTTTTGGCGGCCAACGTCGGACACGTCGCCGCGTCGGCGTGTCCATGGCAGCTCAGGCATGTATTCTTCTCTTTGCATGTTTTGGCAACTCCCACCACGGCTTCCCAGAATGAGAGTAGCGGTAATCCTTCCAGTCGTAGTGCTGAGTCAAGAGCAACGATCTCGGATTCAGTAGATGAATGTGACACAACCGTTTGTTTCTTACATACAGCGTTGACCGGGAAGAACGTGTTGGGTCCAACAAGCGCGGCGAAAACGCCGGTAGTGGATTTGGATGATGTAATGCAATCGGCGAACGAGGCGTCAGTGAAGAGCATGATGGATAACTTGTTTGACGAATCACCTATCCATCCGTGTAAACAATGTGCACGCGTCGTTTTGATGTAGCATATCAACCGATGTAGACGTTTATCACACGTGGTATTCCATTTGGTAATTTCTCTGGCCAGCATACATACTGGATGTAGAAGATCGAAACGACAGCATCGTGCCAGGTAGAGGATCTTCATCAGTACACTCGCCGCGTCCTGGCCAAGGATGCCCTCGTCGGAATAATCGGAATCGGTGAAGGAGGTGTCCTCGATGCCAGGGGTTTCGGCGTCAGGTAGGTCATCGTATGTGACTGGTATGGGATCTGTCGTGGTAGATGTCGTGTCGACCGATTTGGCTGGGCTGGATGATCGCGGTCGTGCATTGAGCACACTAGTAGGTCTGGCGACCGACCCGGAGGATGCAGGCGATTTGGATCGCGAAGTCCTCGGCGAGTCGGATCGTTTCCGACGTGACCCTGGTCCCTGGGCGCGCTTAGAAGCGCATTCCAGGTACCGCTCAATGCACTGATCGGTAAAACCAAGCATATCATGTCGAATTCCACGAACTTGTTTGGCCGTATTGTAATCTTTCTCATTGTGTACGGGCAACATAGGGCGTATGGTAGACATTCTTTTGTCGAAGATAGTCTGCGGTACCTCATACGCCTGTTGTCCACAACCAAGATATTGTGAGTATGGAGTAGGTGGATCCAAGTCAATACCGCTTTTGCGGATATAATTCCAGCCAGCCTGTAGATTGTGAGCTGGGCCGGCTAATTTAAAGTCGTCCACATATACTGAAAGTATCAGTCCCCGTTTGTTGCGTCTCCATACACATTCCCATCCTGAAATAGGCTCGAAACCAACGCTTTCTAAGCATGTACGGCATTTTCGTTCCCAAAAGACACCTGCGAGAGGGTGTCCGTATAGTGCCAATCGCAATCGGCACACTGGATTCTTGCATTTTGACCAGGATGTCGGTTGTCGCCATTTAGGTATGGTAATCCAAGTATCAACTGGATCGATTCGTCCGTCGCCGTATAATAATGCCTGCGTGTAGGCTCCAGGTGCATCACTTTGTTCTCCCGCATATTGTGGCAATAATGCAGTAGCACCGCAAAGTTTGGAAGCCTCAATATGCGAAGCACTGGAAGCGGCGTCGGCGAATATGGCGGCCAAACCAGTTTCATCTTTGCCTGTATTGCCCTGAACCACCACCCTGCCCTTGAATTTACGTAGATCAGGTGGAAGTTCCTCGTGTTTGACTGAAGATAGCTCCAAGATATTGAAGAAATGAACTTTCGCCCCAGTGCGAATAGCTTGTGACTCAATATCAGCTTTTTCTGCAGCAGTCTCCAACATCCACGTCTGTTTCTTTTCCAATCTCTCGTATTCTTTTCGTAGGGTTTCTTGTGCACGTGGTTCTGCGGCAACTTCTTTCTTGCTCAGGCTTCTGGTAACTAGGGCCGGGCGTGACCATGAGGAATCTGGTATTTTGTCTATGTGTGCCGGTGTGTAGGTGGTCTCACGTGGCATAGTTGGTATTGCTACCGACTGGGTGAACTGGCGTATGAGCGGGTTCATGGTCCCAAAGTCGGTTCCCTCATTATCCACAAGTACCAAAGCACGTTCTTCTCCATCGTGCTGTTGCGGTGATTGGCGGTAGTACAGTACCGTAGTAATGTCACGTGGCCCGCCAAGTAATTTGGCATACAGTATTTCTCTGTTCGTCACGCCTTTGACGTTTTCGTCACGGATGACGGCGCCATTGTCAAAGTCGTATGTAATCCTTCGTTCCACATTATTCCATGTTGGTCCGCCGGACGCGGTGGTACGGAAATTGTTGACCTGTTTGTCCTGTCTTGTCCACACTCGTAGTGCAGCTCGATCGCGAATTTCACGAGCTCGTTTAACGTCGTCGGCGTATTCTATATCCTTCTTTTGTTGTCCACGAGATAGTGTTTTCCAATGCTCGGGAAGAATGTGATCAGGACGCGTAGTAGTCTGTATACGTGTCTCGCGTCCGCGGACCACCATTTTGCCATCTGGCGTGATTTTTGGAAGCTCATAGAATCGAATCGTGCCTGTCCACGGCTCGCTTAACTCCCTGTGGTCGTTGGCGCTGACACCGTCCCAAACATCGCGAAAGTCACTTTCTCCTTCAAAAGTAGAAGTCGTCTTGAAATCTCGTGTCACGTCGAGTTGATCAACAGGTGCAGGTATGTTCATGACGTCGTCCGTCGGGATGAACAATTTCTTGCGTGGAGTACGAATATGTCTGATGACGCAATATCCGCGCTGTTCCCAGTAGTCGGGCTCCGGCGCTGGTGCAGCAACTTCAGAAGCCGATGCGTGGATATCAGCGGCGTTGTCTTCCGTTGTCATCATAGATGGGTCATCCCATTCTTTAGGGTAGGAAAGTGGAGGATCGGGCATTGGTTTATCACCCAAGGGGCGAGAAGTGGATGCCTTGACCTCGTCGTGTGCCTCAGGGTTATGATGTCGTAGAGTACCTTCTTTCACTGGGTAAGTGAACTTGCCATCAGGGATGATGATGTCTTTGACTCTGTGCACGTGACACAATTCACCATCAGGATTCTTGGCGTATGTAGCCGTGTCCAAGACAAGGTAGTCACCTGACCATCGTCCACCAGAGTGTAAGTGGTACCCCATGAATAACCCTTCCCGAGTATTTTCTTTAAACTTTGCAGTCTCATTGTTAATCTCGGGGTTGAGGCATTCCCAGAAGATCCGAGCACCGAATGGCATGCAGTGCCCGGGAAAGCTTTCGCCAAATCGTATTTCATGAGCTGTCTTATCTGCATGCTCCTCATTGAGGGCAGCAACGCCCGTGGATGTATGCACAAAATTGTGTCCACAGCAAAAGGCTTGCATGGCCTCTTTCCACCATTCGTGTCCCAGACCAGACATATGTAACACAGCTCTCGCACCGAGAATGACAATCTTGACGACGCGCTCGATCAATCCATTCGTTTGCGGACGATGCGGCGTACTCGTGTCGTGTCTCCATCCCAGTTGGCGGCAAGCCTTCTGAAGCTCTCCAGAGTTGTCTGTATAGATATGCTTCACCTCATCGTTCGCGGCGATGAATTGTTGAAAGGATGCCTTTGTGGTAGCTGCGTCTTTGTGTAGTGCTGGGTAGGCCATGAAGATGCCGGTGTATCTGTCTAGGACAACAAGTGCATACTTGTCCCCGTGCTTGTCTGCGGCATCGTCTTTGGCCAGGACGACATGGTCGGCAGTTAAAGCCTCACCGAACTTCTTTGGGACAAAAGCCTCGTAGGCGTTATCCTCGTCGGTGGGATCTGCCGGTGGATGTGGCTTGCGCTGTCGTCGACACGGGGCATTCTGCGCCATCGTGCGAGAACAAATCTCACAGTCAGGGTGTTTTGGGCTGTGGGTCATGTGATGCATCGGGTCAATTGGTTTCTTCTGTCTGTTGGGAAGAACGCGATCGTTGTCGTGATGCATTCGTGTGAGCGTCTCTGTCGGTAAGTCGTTATCTGCTTGAGCTATATCTGCTAGCCCCCCGCATTTTGGAGGAGAACACTGCGTCTGAGACGTAGGCGAGTCGGTGGGTGTGTTCACGTTAGGCTCGTCTTTGTTTGTGTCGGGAGGTTATTCGACCGTGGTGGTCCGTGCTCCTCCTCCCTCTCCGACATGTGGTCTCTTGGGGCAGGTCCCTATGTGGGGCCGTAGCTCATCTGCAGTTGTTGACTGCTCTGTAGTTTTGCAGCACCAACAAATGTCGTTGCAGCGGGCGGACGAACGCTTGCGCTGACGACGTCGGGGTGCTGACGAAGTGCATAGACGTGGTGGTGGTATCAGTGCCAGGTCGTCGAGTCGTAACTCTGGAACTCTATTGTTGACTGGAATATTATACCATTGGCCCCCCCGGATCCTGAAGCAAGTAGCCCAGCTCAGGATCCCAAGGCTGCCGAAAGCCATCAACCTCGATCAATTTTCCAACTGATAGTAAAGATGGACAGTCTGGCAAGGCAAGGGCTGAACTGTGTAAGCCAACCTCGGGTAGCCGTATGTCGTAGTGCTCGTTGACAGTACGATCACCATTGGCGGTTTCCAGAATATGCTCTTCGCGAATAGATATGCGATCCGATTCGGTCTGCGTCAGTTCATGTTTTCCCTGAATATGATGAGCAGAGCCACTGTCGAGAACCCAAGATCGTGTCAATGCAGCAGTCGAGCGTGGTGGGTCGACTTGCATCGTCGTTGTTTTCGTCTGGGCTGTCTTTGATGACTGCTTAACAGTGTCGTCATATTTTCGGATCGCAGTTGGTGTGGCCACCGACTCTTTGTTGTGTCGGTAGTCATATAGGTCGTCGTACCATAGCTGTGCCTCTTTCTGACATTCTCGTAGGGCGTCCGCACTTTGATCCCACCATCGTTTTGGTAACGGGTCTGGTACATTGACGATGTCACCCTCGTTCGGCATCTCCTTCCATTTATCCAATCTGGCCCTGCCAGATACGGTATGTAAATAGTATTCCACGTTACGTATGTCGAAGCGTATCCGACAACGTGTTTTGGTAGATGTCGCTGTGGCCTTGGTGTTGGCCATGAGGGTCTTGTCACGGATGACGTAACTGCGGTCGGAACGGCGTGAACGTCGAAAGTTGGCAGGAGAACGTGCTCTGGCGTGGGGTGAGCCACGGGACGAACCATGGCTCGGGGAACGTCTGCCACGTCCTTTGTCACTACCATCTGATCTATCACGGCCGCGTGGACTACCGCGTCCGCCGCCACGGTTGTCTCGTCCTCGGGAGGTAGATCTCGAAGATCTGTCGTATCGACTTCTCGATTGACTGCGAGAGTCTGGGGACCTCCTGGATGCTGAACGAGATCGGTCGTATTGGCTTCGGTTGTCACGTCCATGGCGTGAGTCGTTTGCGTAGCAGAACCCCCCGCGTTGTGAAGAACGCTGGCTTCCTGACCCGCGGGATGGTGATCGGCCACGGCTATCCTGACTGGAGGTCCGTGGTCGACTCGGGCTTCGCTCGGGAGTCTTCGCACCAGGTGTAAGATGAGCATATTTGCATTTGTCGCCCCTTGGGCACTTATTCTGTGCGAAATCTTTACACTGTGCGACGTGTGGAAAGTTGCACTTGTCGCCTCTGATACATGTGTTGCGCTTGGCGAAATCGAAGCAAAATGGTTTCGATGCTGGCTTCTTGCGATTCGCAGGAGTGGACATGCTGCGGCGGGAGTTGCCACCAGCCGTCGATGTTCTGGAAGATTTGTTGTTCTTCCAATCCCTGGAATATGCATGCAAAGCCTTGCACCGTTCACCATTGCGACAATTGCCTTTCTTCCAGGCAACGCACACGTTGACTTGAGAACGTGTCTCATGTTCGTACCGTAACTTGTTTTGATTATTCTCCAATTGTTTAAGCTCCAGTATGTCCAGGACACGCTGTCGGAGCCAATCATAGGTACGATTCGGGTCGCTGATCTTCATGCGCTGGTACTCGTACATGTCTTGTTTCATCCAGGCATGTCTCCGAATCTCTGTACGAAACAGAGATTCCAAGATCTTTGGATCGGGTGCTTCTCGGCACTCCAAGAGTAAAGCGTCCCAGTCAGTAATAAAACGTTGCAAATCGTCATCTCTCATCCTCAGTTGTTTAAGGCGCTCAAAGTCGTGCAGGTCGTCATCAACCTCTGTCACTTTGTAGGACTGTAGGATGTGCCAGTAGATCTGGCGTCCTTTGAGCATGCGTCCTGCTTTGTGCTCTCTGGTTTCGATGAGCCTGATTTGGTAGCGCAAGTCTGAGGATAAGATGTCGCTCAGAGCGGTAGCGAGTTTGCAATCGATGCTCTCAAAGTCTCCACTGTCTTGTAAGTCCTCGAATGTACATTCGGGCTGTTCAGCCACGCATAGGAAGGCATATGCTTTGGATGGTCGCCCTGAGGCGGCCCCAAAGTTCTTCCGTACCTTTTGCTGCCACTCGAGCAGCTGCGTGATCTTAGGCAAGACAGGGACTCGGACGGTGTCTGACTCCTTGATAGGAGTTGTAGTATGGACCGAAACCGCAGACAATGGTTGTGAGGGTATCGGTGCACCGTCAGTAGTCGGTTCTGTGCGCACAGGAGACACATGGCGTGTCTGTGCAGAAGCTGCCGCGGAGGCTGCTCCTGGTGACGTACGTCGTTGTTGTCCTGCAGAAGCTTGTGGTGCTTCGGCGGACGCTGCCGTCGGCCTGTGCAGGTCGGTTGCAGGTCGAAGGTGGAGATTGGTGTCGTTGGTGTGGTCGATCAGCTGATTCGTCCAGCTCGTCATGTCTTCGTGTATTTGGGCCACCTTTTGGCGTGTGTACTCATCAGTATCCCGAGAACGTTGTGAATACCGATCAAGTCGTTGCTCGTATGCTCGGAGACGGGCGCTTTGTGCTTCCAGCTCGCTTTCCAGACGTGCGAGGTGCCCCTCAACACGTACCTTCTCAGTATCTCTCTCACGAATAACCTGGGAGAGCTCCAACTGCGTGTGGTCCGCCGCCTTCTCAACCTCCTGCAACCTGTCAGTGAGGCGGGCGAAATCGTAAACCGTGGGAGGAGAATCCAGCTGGCCAGTCTGGGCTCGTCCGACACGCAACTCTGCCAGGGCGTCCTGTACATCAGGAAAACGCTGCTCGATTTCAGAGATCCGGTTAGCGAGTGGCTGCACGACAGCGTTGGTCGCATCAAGCCTTTGAGTGATGACTCTCTCAGTACGCTGCAACATGTCGATCAGGTTCGACGAGTTGGTGTGTGCTTCGTTGCGAAGCGTCGCCGTAGTGCGGTCTAGATAAGATCGAAGATCATTGATCTGAGACTGAACGTCGCCAAGGTCGGTGGCCTCGGCTGGTGTTGGTCGGTTGCGGAGTTGGTCGTGGATCTCATCATGTAAAATCCTGACGGCTGAAACGCCTGTGTCGCGTACGAGCACAAGCTGTTGCTCCATCTGCGCGAGGTAGTTGCGCAGGTTCTCGACCATCGCCGTTCGTTCACCTGAGTGCGACACCTCACGATCAACCTGGTACTGCAGTTCACCTATGATGCGTCGATCTTCGGCGATCCTGGAATCAATGATCCCTAAGGCGCCGTCCAGATCGTGGCGTATGGCTGCAGCATCGGCGGCGTTCGTCTGAACGCTCTGCAGTAGTCCAGAGTATTGCCTGGACACGAAAGTTTCAACCTGGTCTCTGAGCTCAGCTATTTCACCTGCGGCGAACGTTTCCGCCAGCTGGTCGTCTGAGATGGAGAGGTGGGGAGCGTCAGCTTCCCTGTGTCCCCTGTCGCGGGAAGTGCATGGCCTCTGAGAGGCAGTGCGCGGGCTCGACCTACTCTCGCCGTATGGGCCTGGGGCTCCACGGCGGTTGCGCGCGGGCGAGCTGCGACTCGGACCATGTGTGTGGTGTCTCATCCGATGATACCTTGGGGTACTGCGTCTGCGGCTGTGCCGCCACTGGTCTACTGGGTTCCTCGAAGGTGGCTACGTGCTCCGCAACAGGAACGGTCGCAGGGCTGGGGGACCAGCACCTGAGGTCCATCGGCGGTTAGCGCGAAAGCGCCCTGGAGTATCCGGACCAGTGAGGCTTTCGCCTGACGCAGTTGGGATTGCTCCCGACCGAGGAGGAGATGGAGGATCGAAGGTAGGCGTGTGAAACTCCTGCCTTCCTGTTCCTACTCTTTCTCCTGTCCCCCCGCGGGCGGCGCTGCGGTGAAGTTCAGCAGCTAGCCGCGCCTCGGGTCCGTCGGAGCTGGGGGGGGGTACCTGGGACACCAACACAGTCCGCACTAAGGCTCTCCAACTCATCACCGAGCCGTCGCGCCGTCGGAGAGCTCGTACGCGAGGCCCCGATGGACCCCTTGCGGCGCATGCGCCGCTTGGGTTCCATCGAGGCCGCGTGCGAGGTCGCAGCGTGCGGTTCGATGAAAGGTGAGCTTTAAGGGCTGATAACCTGTGTATGGGGTTGAAGTACAAGGGCACAGAACCCCTGATCCGTTTGTAGAGGGAAGGAGGGATAGATGGATGTCTTTCCCTCCTGCACGATCAAAGGTCTGATCGATCTGCCCCAATACCTGAGCCCAAACGGCCAGGCGCAGGAGAGGTGAAGATAAGGAGTATATATGAGGGTATTACACGGGTTCTATTCACAGTAACTATATGTGCGTGTGTAGATATACATAAATTGAACCCCCTAGGGGACGCGGGATTCTGCTGCGCCCCCGAGCGAACGCGCCAATCCGCGAACGCGCCGCTACATACATTTCCCCCACATCAGTCTTGCTCGCGCGCGCGGGGCCGGGGCGCCCAGCTCGCGGGCGTCGAAGGGCGCGGGGGGAAACGCGCGGCAACTGCCCGTGCTCAGCTACTTCATGCACGCGCTGGCGGGCGCCCAACGAAACGGTGGCTTCCTCTTCCGCGCGGCCATGCTTGCGCCCGCCACGCTGAAGCCGAGCGCCAAGAGCATCTCCCTCAGCGTTCATGACTGCTTCGCGCTCGGCCGGGGTGCCCAGCGAGAACCACGCCGCGCGAAACAGATCGCCAATGATCCCGGCGAGGCCCGGGTCGATGTCGCCGGACTTGGGGGCGTCAAAAGTCATCTACCCATGGAGTCGTGGACGTCGCCGCCCTTGAGCTCCTCCAGTGCTCCGCCAATTCGCAGCGGTCTCCCATCGCGAGCTCAGGCCCGCCGCCGCGGCCAACGAGCCCGCCGCTGCCCGCGCGCGCCCATGGGTCTGCTTTGAAAGCTAAAAGCATCGGGGCAGGCATTGAGCGAGCTGCGTCTCTGTCGGATCAAAAGCTGGACGGGGAAAGGCGCGATTTTGCTGATCTGGCGGAAGCGCCGGGCGAACTCGCGATAGGCGAACGCGTCGGTCAGGTCGCGGCCCAGTCCCAATCTTGCCGACTTGGCCCTCCAAAAACACGCCGTCGGGATTGCGGTCGCCCCCTCCTGGCGCGCGCGGGGGCGGCGCCCCCCGCGCCCGCTGCGGCGCCGCGCAAGCAGCGCGCTCGCGCGTCAGCACTGATCGGAAGAAGCAACCCCAATACACGCGCATGGCGCGGATAAGCCTGCATCGGGAGACGACCTTTCCAGCGGCCGTGATTTTCATGCATTCTGCAGGAATGCGTCTTCGGTAGCAGGGAAAACGAGTCTCGGATAGAATGCGCGCCCCGCTCTGGTTAGCGGCCTGCGGCGACATGCAGACCCTGCACATGTGCGCGCGGACCCTGCGCAGGCGATTCGATTCTTCTCCAGCGTGATCAATGCCTTGCATTGAAAATAACCGGCGCCCATGCACGCGGAGTTCGTCAAGAGCTCGCTCGCGGGTGCAACCCTCGTTCATGGTGGCGCCCCGAAATGCGCGCGCCTCCCGCGCTGCCGCTCGGGCGAGCCGGTCTAGACATGTGACTCGGGAAGGCGACCGCGATAAACAAGTCAGAGGAAGGGAGTCCATTCGGGCGCACATCGCCGTCGCTTTGCGTTGTGCAGCACGTGTCGAGTGTGCTGCATCGGCTCGCTGGCCCCCTCCGGCACACGCCCCGACTCTCCTGCCCACGCAATTCTCCCCCGCGCCCCGCATCTCGATCATGCGGTGCTTCACGTAGGTCCCAACGGAGCGAATACGTGCATGGCGTTGTCGCCATCGTCGCAAGAAGTTCTTTGCTGGCGCCATCCGCTGATAGAGCTTTGAACCACTCCTGAACAGGAACTGATACGGTGAGAAATCGGATGAAAACTCGTTCCTTTCGCGCCCACCAGAGCATATGTAAAAACTCGTCCCATCCTATGAACCACAATGTGATCCCCCCTGGGAACCTCCAGAAGCGAATCTAGCCTTAACGCCTTCGCCCTTGCCATCGCGTCGGCGACGCAGTAGTGCAAGCTGCACACTAAGTCTGCGCAGACGTGAAAGTATGGCGCTGTCTGGGCGCAGTGCACGTCTCCACCGAAGCTCCGATCGAACTCGTAGTCGTCTGTCTCGTTGTTTGACCAATTGCGTAGACTCCGTCGCCAATGTCTAGCCATTCGTGAACAGTGGGGCGGCGGCCTCCCGCACGCAGTGGATGACCAGCGCACAGTGCGTTTCAGTGGTGTCCCCATGCTCGGCCTCGTCAAATTCATTATCATGTTCGATGGCTCTTTGGTCGATCGTCGTACGAAATTGAGATCCATCTTCGCTTCTGTGGAAAATCGCCGCCACCCGATCCAAATCCCATCTAGCATCTGCGGTCGGGGTTTCCACAGTGCGCGATGCTCAATGGCGCGTGGTCTGGGAACTTGTTGGGCGCCTGCAACTTCAAGGCCGCGCGCCTCCAGCGCGCGCATTGAATGATGCCAGGGAGAAATCCGCTCGGTCCGATGATGAAACCAATTCTGCTTTTCGATCGGTTGGGTCCCTGATGCGTGTGTCCAGCACTCCACAAGTACGTGTTGTAGACCGCGAGGTAATGCAGATTCATGCTCGCGTGCAGTCGGCTTCAAATTCGGCCTTCGCGATCTGGAGATACTGGTCCAACCAAAAAATCTGGCCATGTGGGCTTCCCAAGCCATCATTCACGTCCACGAAGGTGTGTGGTGTGACTCTCGCTGGCGTGTTCACTTGTTCAAATTTCAACCGCTGTTACAAAATGTCGGTTGTGATGACCCATGCCAGCCTCACCTCCTTGCGGGACCGGCGGGGAATATGCCAACACAAAGTTACACTGCAACTGTCCATGGGAATAGGTCAACACACCTCCACGCCCCCAAAACCCAGTGGGCGGCTGCTCCCCTCTGGTGATATGTGATGTCCGAAGCCTCGAGATGTTCAGGAATCGGGTCATTCTGCAATTCTTGTCAGTGTATGGCGATGTGTCCCTTCCCGCCTGTACGGCAGGATGATATCTAGTGAACGATGTCGTGTGTGGACCTGCTTGTGTCGTCTGATCGAGGTGCCGACGAAACCAACCACGTCCGCGATCCTCAGGTTCGCCGAGGCCTTCCATCGTTCGGACGTCCATACGTGCGCATGTTTCTGTTTCGTGCGTGCGCCGGAAAAAAACATGCACACGTCCGAGCGATGACAAGGAGATGTCGGCGAGGCGGTCTGTTTTTGCGAAGGCTGGGTTGTACTGCGCCGTCGTCAAGGCAATCCTCTGCGCGGCCGCCATGGTCGGGGGGGCTCTGGAACGAGAGACATCACCGCCACTCGGCGGGAGTCATCCCCAGAGCTGCTAGGGCGGTCTTGATCCACCGTGGGTTTACGCGATAGGAAATCTTGCTATTATGGAAAATGGGCACATTCTTCGTTGATCCCTGGACGTTCCAAGGTACTCCAAGGTGTCTGGGGCCCCCCTGTGGCCACCGTCGGCAAGGAACTTACGTGGGGCTCCTGCTGTCATGCTGGTTTCTTGTTTGGTGCACCTGCTGTAAGACAACGCCCCGGAAACATCGAAAAGTAAACCGTTGGCAAGGATAATCGATTATGCAATCGAATTCTACGCCTCCATCGCCTTGATACTGGCCAGGTGAACAGCCATACGCTGCTCGTGTGGGGGGGACTCGGGTCGTCTGAAAAATCTATGGGAACCTACGCTTCAGCACGAATCTCGCGAGGAGGGGACTGGGCGAGGGGATGGGTAGGAGAGGGGCGAGGGAAGGAGGCCGAGGGGTAAATGGGGGAAGGAGCGCCGGGCCGCGCAGAGCGCCTGCGGCTCCGACTGAGGTGCGGGGAGGGAGGGGCCCAGCGCTGTCCACGCAGGACTCCTCATGCTCATGCTCATGCCGCATACCGTTTTTGTTTGTCTTCGTCCTCTGGCCCTGCCCCCCTTGCACAACCCCCGAGGCTCGTGTCGTGACGACGTCGACGGAAATTCGACATTGAACGATCGCGGCTGTCTGACAGCGCAGATCGCTCGATGCGGGTCGCTTCCCGGCCACTGGCAGCGTTCCAAGCTTGCACGCCCGCGCTGCAACGTCGCCGCGTCCGCGAGGCGCGAGCCTGCCGTGTCCCCCTGTACGGTCGCCCAAAGTGGGCGGGGACCCGCGCCGAACCTGGCATGAAAGAAGCGGGCCCCGATCCGCAACACGCAGCTCGTAGCGTACTGCTACGGAGCTCGACACGTAGACTGGAAACGTAGGTCTGACGCGATACGTTCGCACAAACGTGGGCCAACACGTTGAGCCAACACGCACCGCATTCATGCGGACGCTTTGAGCACGGTACGTGTTACGTATCAAAACGGGCGTATCAAATGGAGGCAGCTGAGGGCATGAAAGAAGCGGGCCCCAGAGGAAACGGGTACTGGACCCAGGGGTTTCCCCCAGGGTCAGCTTGCCACCCCGAGCAGTTCGTGTTGACGGTCTTGGCTGCAAGCTGCGCGGCTGTTAGCCAGTTTGCTATCGGAGCCGTTGCCCCCCTCCTTGCCTCCCCTGCTTCCGATCATCGCGCCCGTCGCTCGTAGTTTGTCTTCCAGTAGGGGGCCACATGCGAACCCTACCCCTACCCCCCACGATTTCTGAGGGGAAGGGTGGGGTTCACTTCGCTGGGGAGCTCCCCCTATCCAGGGCTAGGCTGCGCGCGCGCGTTCCAAGGGGTGTTCCGGTGCCTGCTCGGCGGTATGGCGACGTCGGCAGAGGTTGGCCGGGCCTCTGATTCCCGACGGCTGGTTTTCCTGGACGGGTTCCAGCTGCCACTTCCCCCCGTTGAGGGTTGGGCGCTCATTAAAGAAACAAGCATGTTGACGGTCATGGAGGTTGCCGTTTCCTCCGGAAGCGATCGTTACTCCGAGCTTGGGGGCTGGGGCCCTGGGTCACGGTAACGCCTGGGGTTGGGCGCGTCGGGGCGCTGCGATCGCCACAGTCTGCGGGCGAGCGCCAGCATGTAGGACGGGGGTCCAGGGCCCCCCCTACGAACGCTCGTTGCTGTGACCCCGAGGGGCGGGAGGGGGAGCGGGTTTGGGGGTGTGGCCCCGGTGACGGACGCTCCGCGCCAGAGACTAACAGAACTAACGACCTACCAGACCACCCTAATCCAACCCGAAGACCCGAATTTCGGGTTGAGGGGGGTACGGGGTCCACACGTATTTTTTCGATGTTCCCCAGCGCACCCCCCCACCGGAAATGGAGGGCAAATCGGGGCCTTCGGGTTGGATGGGGTGGCTTGGTGGCCGGTGAAGAACAATATCACGGGGCCCGTGGATGGCCCCTGGGAGCCCCAAGGCACGGCAGCACCATCTCCAGCATCCGTCTCCGCCAGGGACCCTTCCCTTTGTGGCGACCAGCAGCCGCTCGCCGCCCCCCGCAGGGGCCGGCGCCGCCGCCCCGCCCGACTGAGGCGGCGGCGTGGGACGGGTCCCACCCGAACGTGTGCAGGGCCGCCGCCGCCAACTCTGGGGAGACGACGCCGTACGCCAGCATCTGGTCGACGGTGAGCCTCAGGTCCTTGCGAGGTGCTGAGCCTTTGGGGTCGGTCGGGCTTCAGGGTTTTCGGCCGATCTCTGCTGAGTCTGAACTTCCGAGGTTCCTCGCGGCCACAGGCGGATTCCACCTCGAATGCTGGCCATAACGCGCCCGCCCCACGGCAGGCAGGTCTAGGTTCGACCTTTCAGGAAGGGACCTGGATCCCCTCACCAGGCCCTGGAACCGTCCAAAATCCCTCATGGAGTGACAAATCTGTCCCAGAAGGGGCCGAGTCCTCCAGGGGCCTACGCTGTGGAAAAACACGACGCTAGGGGTCTGGGGAGGGCGGTGGGAAGAGCTCGAGGTTGAAGCGTGGTGCTGCCCTGAATCTATAGCCGACCCCAAGAATGCTTCAAACGACCAGCGCGCAATCTACACTTAGGTGTTTCTGTATTTTTCGATCCTGACAACTGCATTTGCTAATGTTTATCCTTTTCTGTTT
Source organism: Prorocentrum cordatum (assembly GCA_963575745.1). Taxonomy (NCBI): domain Eukaryota; class Dinophyceae; order Prorocentrales; family Prorocentraceae; genus Prorocentrum; species Prorocentrum cordatum. The sequence continues at coordinate 2,065,955 of CAUYUJ010021614.1, forward strand.
AATATTGTGACAATGCGTAGGACAACTACATGACATGGAGCATCAACCAATGACGAAATCCATACACGTAAACGAAACAGACCGTCCGCATTCCTCCTCCGTCCTCCTCACAAATTGTCCCTCCCGCCGATTCTCTCTCCTCATCCTCCTCCTCCTCCTCATCCTCCCCCTCCCCATCCCCCCTCCGCCCCACCTCCTCCAACCCCTCCCACCTCCTCCCCTGCCTCCTCCTCTCCAGGGCCTAGGACTGTAGATGCCAGGTCCCCAAGGACGGGCCCAGGAGGGGAAGTGTAGATCTTGAGGGTGTACAGCGGACGTGATGAGGAGGGCCAACCACGACGAGCCAATTCTACACTCCAAGACAGAAAGTGTAGATCTACACTCACGACAAGGGAGTGCAGAGGAAAACGAAACCTCTACACTCCAATACCGAAAGTGTAGAGCTTGAAAAAAGCCAGCTTCTACACTCCAGACAGGGAAGTGTAGAGGACGGAGAAACTTGTAAACTCCAAGACACAGAGTGTAGATCTACACTCCTCAACGGGAAGTGTAGATTTGACGCTTGTCCACCAGCGTCGTCCTCCTCGGTCGTCGTCCTCGGTCGTCGTCACCTCTCCCTCCTCCTCCTCCCGCTTTCCTCCTCCTCTCAGCGCCCCTCCACCCCCCCTCCTCCATTACCCCTCCCCTCCTACCCCCATGAGGCCCTGGGGGCTGACGGAACAAGAGCGATCACGGAGGGAGAGGGGATGCGTGAGACGAGAGTGAGTGATAGCTAGAACTGCAGGGGAAGGAGTGGCGGGAGCGGGAGGTGGAAAGAATGCACGGGGCATAAATAATGTAACGGAAAGAGAAAGGGGGTATAGATGAGGGTCTGAGGAGTTGATCAGTTTTTTGCTGTACAATTGTGTTTTGTCATGTGGGTCATCGAAATCGACGAAAACGAAAAAGTGTAGATCTTGGGCCCTTGGATTTGGGCGCTCCTATAGAGGGCCCCACCCCCAAGCAAACCCCGAGCTTCAAGCTCGAGGTATACTCCCAAGATGTCTGGTCGGCCTGGGAGCTCGGCGCACATACGCCCCAACTTCCCAAGGCTGCGGCATGCTGACTGGCTTCGCCTTTCACTGCGGCCGCTCTCTGTTTTCCATATGTAGAACAAATCCGCGAACCAATTGCTGCTGCATAACGCGTTGTGTCCCGCGTCGCCGCTGGCAGAATCCGCCGACCCCTTGTGGATCTTCAGGCGTGTGAGGTTCTTCCCCCCATAAGCCCCCCCAGGGACCCCAAACCGATATTTTGACCCCCCCCCTGGCCCAGTTCGAATGCATCATAGGTGGGAATAAAGGGGGCTCCCGGACGACCCAAGACAGCCCCCGGAGGCCCCCATGACGGTCCAAGAAGGCCCCGCATCGCCGAAAGATCGTTCCAAGACGCCCCAACATGGCCTCCAGACGGCTCAAGATGCCCCCAAGGTCGTTCCCAGAGCCTCCAAGAGCACCCCTAAGATGGCCCCGAAAGGCAAACATCGTCCAATTTCGGTGGGGAAGCATTTTCTTGTTTTGCTATCATATGCGACGTTTCGGTCTTCACGACGTTGAGGACAGCCCGAGAGGCCCCCAAGACCGCCCCAAGTGAACCCAAGAGGCTTCCAAGACGGTCCCAAGACGGCCTGCGAGGGCTCAGGACCCCCCTCCCTCCCCGCCTCCCCCCTTTGTCGACAAGGGCCCTGCCCCCCTCCATCCTCCCTGACCCCGCCCCGGGAGGCACCCTCCTTCCTCTTGTATGCTGTTGCGGGGTGCTGCGTATTTTCCTACATGTTTCCAAGAGCCCTCAGATGGCCACGGAGCTTCCCAAGAAGTCCCCCAAGAGGCCCCCAAGCAGAGCCCAATAGACTCCCAAGAGAGCCCCAAGAAGGGCTCCAGAGCATCAGCGTAGTCGTCGCCGCCGCCGCCGCCGCCGTCGTCGTCGTCGTCGTCCCCCTTCAGGGTCGGCGGCAGCGGCCGTAAGGACTTCCCAATAGCCAGGTAGGAGGCAGGAGACAAGAGGAGGAGCCAAAAGAAGAGAAGAGAAGTGGGGCGGGAAATGGAGACCGCAGTGGTCCATTCAAAACGAGACCCCAACGCAGGAGGGTTGGGAAATAGTTTCCAGGACTGGGGGTCTGATTTCTGTTGATCGTCCCCGCCGAGCGCTACGTGGTGAACGCGGGGTCCGGCGATGATACTCTTCCATTACAGGCAACCAGTATAAGGAGGACGCACGATCAAGAATGCAAGGGCCTCGGAAAGCCATGTCGGCACTTTGCGAGCGGGGCGCGACCAGCGAAAGCGGCCAAGGATGGGCCGAAGGGAAAGGATGCAGGGGCAACCTTGGAACGTCGCTCATCCTTACTATGCGGGTTGACTGCACGTCAGCATGCTCCCCTCTTCGGGGGCCGACTTTGGCTTCCACCCTGCTTCCGAGGACCCCCAGACGGCCTCCGCGGGCGGAGCCGCCCTTCGTTGTACTCACGCCTCCTTCCGCGGGCCTTCCGCGGGCCTCCGCCAAGAATGCGATGCCAACTTCCTCACTCCCCGACGACGACGACGACGGCAAAGACGACGACGACGACGGGGGATGACCTTGCTAAGACGGCAGTAGTGACTGCCAGCATCCTTGGCGCCAGTGCCGCAGCTTTGCCCGTTGCAGCCGAGTGACATCCTTTCGCTGACCAGCCCGCGGTTGAATCAGATGCACAATCCAAACATCCTTTGTTCAACATACTTTGGTTTCATTTCTGAGCGTCCCACCATCCACGGGTGGAAATAGCTGTCGAGCCCCGTCCGGAAAAAACAATCGCCTGGAATCAGATGAATGGCCAACTTCTGCCGATGGCACCATCCAGCCAAGCAGGCGCCAGAGCACCCCTCGGCGCGCACGGGCCCGCAGCAGAGCTAAAGAAGACGAGCAACGTGCGCCGAGCGTGGTGGTGAGGGTAAGTGAGACGAGTTGTAAAATCATGGCCCCCAGCGCAACAGTCGCGGCAGCGCCACGTCCCCGCATCCGACCGCAAGTCCGCCCGCGCGGCAGCGCCTCGCCTCTCGGGGGAGACTGGTCCCGCGCCGCCACGCCTCACGCCGCCCCCCGCGGCAGCGACTCCAGAGAGTGCGGGACCAAGACGCAGCGCCATGTTAGGTACCGCGGCCAGCATGTGCTGCCGCTCTCCAGAGTGCTGCTCAGCGTCCGTGGTGCTCATGGCGGTGCTGCTGGAGTCCTAGGAGCGGACGATGGTGCTGCCGAAGTCCGTCGTACTGCACGCGGTGGTTCTGCTTGAGTCCGTCGTAAGGCTCACGATGGCGCTGTTGAACTCCGCCTCGCTGCCCCCAGTGGTGCTGCCGAGGTCCGTCATGCTGCTCACCAGGAGCTGCTGGAGACCCTTGTGATGCCACTGGTGGGTCCGCTGGAAGCCGTCTTGCTGCTCTCGGTGGTGCTGCTGGAGTCCGCCGTGTTGCTCACGTTGGTGCTGCTGGAGTCCGTGGTGTTGCTGACGATGGTGCTGCTGGGCTTCGTCGAGCTGATCAGATGGCGCCGCTGAGGACCCTCGATCTGCCCCAGGCGGTACTGCCGGAGTCCGTCCTGCTGCTCATTGTGGTGTTGCTGGGAACTATGCTGCTCCCGGTAGGGCTGCTGCGGTTCGCGCCCGCGGGTGTGACGGGCGGCCCGCGCGTGTGACGGGCGGCCCGCGCCAGCTGGAATGGCGGGCGGCACGCGCCAGCGGGTGCGACGGGCGGCTCGCGCGCCGGCTGGTGTGGCGGGCGGCTCGCGCCTGCCAGAGTGCGAACGCCTCGCGCCAGCGTCGCGCTGCTCCCAGTGGTGTTGCTGGAGTCCGACCTGCTGCTCACGGTGTTGCTGCAGTCCGCGCTGCTCGCAGTGGTGCTGCTGGAGTCTGTGCTGCTGGAGTCTGTCGCACTGCCCACGATGGCGATGCTGGAGTTCGTCGTGATGCCCACGATGGTGCTGGAGTCCGATGAGCTGCTCGCCTGACTGCTGGATATCCACACGGCGCCAAGCAGCGCCATGAGGTCTACCGTGGTGCTGCAATATGCCGTGCTGCTCGACATGGTGCTCTATATTTCATCGTGGTGGACAACGTGGAAGCACATATATATATATATATATATATATGTACACACACACACTTCCCAAGTGCAGGGCGGCGGCGTAAAATGGTGTCCTCGACCCATGTGGAAGATTATCGAGTCTGCTGCTCATTGCAGACGACACGGCACAAGGGACGAGTACGCCCCCCAGGAGAGCGCGGAGATAATGTAAGCGGTCGCCGCCTGACGCGGCGCCCTTGCCAGCACAGGCTCGGTCCAATGTGCCAGTCAATAGCTGCATCCGATACATCTCACCCGTGCCGAGCCGCTGTCGCCCAGAAATCTGCCCAGAAGTGGCCAGGCGATAGGAATGCTTCGTAATCACTGACCCTCCCCGCCCGATTCCGGGGCCATGACAATTCCTCATCCACGGAGGAATTAAATCGCACCACCTGTGTGCACTCAGGACCGCGTCGGCCAGAGCGGGGGCGCTCGCTTCGGGATGACATTGACATCCCTGGACCAGCAGCCCGCCACTGCGAGCCGCCCGTCACACCTGGGGGGGACACTGGCACCGGTGCGAGCCGAGCGCCTCCGGCTGGCGAGGGTAGGCTGGCATCCCCCGGAGCTGCAGCCAGCGCTAGCCCGCCCGTCACACCCCTGCGGGGCGCCGTTGGACTCATGCTGCGGATCTGCTGATCGTCGTGCTGCTCATCGTCGTGCTGCTGGTCGTCGACGTGCTCGTCGAAGGCCGAGCTGCTCGTCGTGCTGCGGGTGGCCGCCGTGCTGGGCGCCGCAGCGCTACGCGCAATCCAAACATCCCTCCGTGTTCCTCATCATCCTCTTCTTCCTTTCCTCCCTCCCTCCCTCCCTCCCTCCCTCCTTCCCCCCCTCCCCTGCGCAGCCGCGTGTCCAGCCGGCCCGTGCGGTGTGCAAATGGCAACTGGCGAACTCCCCCCACCCCAGGAACCGCATACCGCCAGACGGTGCCCACTGCAGGGGGGCAGGGGGTGCGCCAACCGGAGCCCTCTGGATGAAGGCGCCGACGCCGACGACGACGAAGACGGCGACGAAAACGACGACGACGACGACGACAACGACGACGACGAAGACGACGACGACGACGACCACGGAGACGACGACGACGACGACGACGACGACGACGACGACGACGACGACGACGACGACGACGACGACGACGACGACGACGACGACGACGACGACGGCGGCGGCGGCGGCGGCGGCGGCGGCGGCAGCGACAGCGACGAAAACAGGGACCAGGCCAGGGCGGTGGAGGAGGAGGAGGAAGAGTAGGAGGAGGAGGAGGGGGAGGAGGAGGAGGAGGAGGAGGAGGAGGAGGAAGAGGACGAGGAGGAAGAGGACGAGGACGGGGACGGGGAGGAGGGGGAGGAGGGGGAGGAAGAGGAGGAGGAGGAGGAGGAGGAGGAGGAGGAAGAGGAGAAGGAGAAGGGGGGAGGAGGAGGAGGAGGAGGAGATGAAGAGCTTCCTCCTCATCCCTCCCCCCTTCTCCTCCACCCATCCGGCGGGCCGCGCTCGCGTCCTCCGACCCCCAGCCCACGACGTGCTCGGCCACAGGCGACGCCGCCTCGGGGCGGGCTGTCTCTGGGCTGCCGGCCCCGCTCAGGGCTGTAACCAGGGCGGAGAGGAGGGGGGGATGACTGAAAATAACAAGGACGAAGAAGAAGGGTCGGGAGGAGGGGAGATGGAGAAGGGAGGCGGAGAGAGGGGAGGCGGAGAGAAGGACGGCGTAGAGGGGAGGGGAGGGATGGAGAAGGAAGGCGGCGACAGAGCAAGGAGAGGGAGAGGCTGCCGGCGGCGGGAGCGGCGGCGGGAGCGGCGGCGCCGCCCGCCCCCCCCCCCCGCGACGGGTCCGCCGTGCTCTGGTTGGTTTTCAGCTTGAAAGTAATGTGGGAATTGCACCCCGCACGATGCGAAGAAGTAGGGCTGGAAATCCCGCGTCTGAGAAGTAGGACGCATGTTTGCCCGCAACAGTATAATGGCGAAAGCAGCGGCGAGAACGCGGGGCGGACCTCGACCTCACAGGAGCCTGAAGAGCAGTAGGGCGGAAATCTCTGCCCTACCTACGACACCACACAGAACACGGCGTATCCGGAGTAGAGGAACCCTGAGACCCCAGGGAGTTGCACTTGGTTGACAAAAAGCGTTTTCGCTTGGTTTGGGCCGGGGCACCATCACAGATCGACCTGGTTCGAAAAATGCAACAGAAAGAATGTGTCCGGGGCTCTGGTCGTGAGTTTAGGTGGCGACATCCGAACCCTACCCCCGCCAACGATCCGTTCTTCTGAGTCGATGGGAGGTGGCGGTGGAAGGTTCGGATTTCGCCACGTGCTCGACGAATCCCGATACCTACCCCCGCCGCCCATCGCGCTGCCCGAATCTTGGATCGGCGAGGGTAGGGTTCGGATTTCGCCGCCGAGATGCCCCACGATACTGCATTTTTGTCCACGCGCGCGCGCCGCCTGTGACGGAGCAGCGGCCGCGACGCGGCGCCGGATCCACCTGGGCGTCGCAAAATGGGGGGGGGCAGTCAATGGGGGGCGGAGGGGGGGAAAGAAAGGTGCACTGTTCGGGCCCTCAGGGCCCCCGTCAAGGGGCCCTCAAAGGCCCCTTCAGGGGCCCCAAAGGGCCCCGTTTCTGCAGCCTTCGCTGCCCCCCCCTATTTGGCGGGTTCGGGAGACCCTGACCCCAATAGGCTCTCATCTCTTGGGAGGTCGCCTCTTACTTCCGCCCGGCTTCCGCAGGCAAAGGCGGCTCTGTCCTACTTCCTCCGCCTTTCGCCGCCTCTCCGCGACCCTTCCGCCGAGGCAGGGACGGCAACTCCTTCGATCCTCGAAGGCAAGGCCCTCTTTGGAACGCCCCATCGATTGCCTCGGTTTAATAAACCACCATGTAGTGAAAACGGCCTGGGGTCGAAACCGACGGACCTGGACCCGCAAAAACTACGGCCCCCACGCCCTCTAGCGAGCCGAAAACGGCCAATTCGCGGATCGACGTGTCAGGGTGGGAAGTCCATCGAAACCTCCGATTGCCTCCCACGGCGCGACGCCCGGCCCACTCCAGGGCCTCCGGCTGCTGGGCCCGGTGGGCCATGGCGGCGAGGCGGCGCGCGGGGCCGGCGGCGGCCGCCTGGAGGCAGGCCTTCCACCGCCCCTCCCAAGGACGAGGCCTGCCACCGCCTCCACGATCGGCGGCGCGCCCTGGGGGGAAGTGGGTCCAGGGGCGGGCCTTCCCAGAAGGCTCGGAAGCCCCCCCAGCCGTCTGAGAGGTTTGCTGGGCCTTCCCCGGCCCGAAGACACAGACAACTTCTCAGAAGGCCCGAGGGCTTCTGAAAAGACCCGCCGCCTTCTGAGAAGGCCCTCTCCTTCTCGCTCCCCTCCCTCGCTCGCGGCCCATCCACGATCGGCGGCGCGCCTTGGGGAGGAAGCGAGACAGGGCTCGACCAAAACAGCGTTTTTCGTGTTCGTTTCGCTTTCGTTTTCCGTCGTTTCGTCTTCGTTCCGCCTTCGCTGCAGAACGAACTCGAAACGAACACGGTCCACGAGATCGCCCCTGAAACACCGTCTAGGTCGAGCCCGGCCTTCTCAGAAGGCTCGGAAGTCCTCGGGCCCTTGTGAGCGTTTTTTATTCGGCGTTTCGACATTGGGCGGAAAGGGGGGGGGAGGGGGGGGGGTCCGGCTCCGGACCTCTGCTTAGTGCGACTGTTTGCGACAGTGCGTCCTCTGGGGGAGGGACTCCACCTGCTCGAAACAGGCGCCAAAAACCGCCAAGATCCACTCCAGGGAGAGGGGGGGGGTGCGAGGGCCCGCGCCGATCGGCAAGATAGTGCATGAGAAAACGATCCCCTTCTCTGAGAAGTGCTCCGAGCCTTCCCCGCAGTGGTGGAGAGGGCTTCTCGGCAGGCGCGAGGGCCTCCGAGAGGCCCTGCGAGGGCCTGCCCCCTCGCACCTCCCCCCTGGGCTCGCCGCTGGTCCCCTCCAGAAGGCGAGGCCTCCACCTCCTCCACGACGATCGCCGTGATCAAGATCACGACCGGGTGTGTTCCGCCGCTTTCGCAGTGTGGGTGCCCCCCCCCGCTGGGCCCTAGGACCTGTCCAAAAACGAATCAGGGTGTAAGCGATACCGGAGAAAAACTCCGATCGTAATCTTTTTTTTTGTATGGACTATGGGGCTATAGGGCTATAGGGCTATAGGGCTATACGGCTACAAGGCTATAGGGCTATAGGGCTGTAGGGCTGTAGGGCTATTATGGCATCATTGCTACAGGGCTATAGGACTATATATATATATATATAGGGCTATAAGGCTATAGGGCTCTAAGGCTATGGGGCTACCGGGCACCCGGGCACCCGGGCACCTGTGCACCTGGACACCCGGGCACCTGGGCACCCTGGCACCCGGGCGTGCCGCCGAAATCGGCGCCGTACCTCACCGACCCATGTGAATCCGCTAGGACCCCTACAGAGGCAAGCTCTGATCGGGGAAAAACTGGCCCCGGGGGAGGGGGATGTCCACACCGTGACTCTGGGCCACTAGGGGGTCGACCTCGTGAAAAAGCACCGCGTCGGGGTGCTGGGGAGGGGCGCAAAGGCTGCCGTGGCGCAGGCCACCACGAAGCTTCGCGGCACGGGTGCGCACGTGAGGGGGGGATCGCTATGGCGTGTCTGTTCCACTGCGCGTGGATCCACCCAGTCTCACGCCCACGCGGACAAACACCCGCACGCATGCACGCACGCACGCACGCACTTTTGCGTCGGCGGCTAGGCAGGGTCACTGCGCTGGAGAAAGCGGCGTCGGTGGGATGCACGGAGAGCGAATCAGGCCACCATGCAGGAGGGGAGGGAGGCGCCCGGCGGCGGCGGGAGGGAGGGAGAAACTGGGCCCGCTCAGAGCAGGGCCAGGCGCGTGGCGAGGGCGGCGACGGTGGGGGGGGACCAGCGGCGGCGGGCGGCGGGCTGGCGGCCAGGAGAGGGGGGGTGCCAGGGCCAGCTGCGGAGCACGCACGCACACATGCACGCACACACACACGCACATACACACACTCACACTTGTTTGGCGGTCGCGGCCCCGCGCGCAGCGTCGAGGAAAGTCACCGAACGGGCGGGCGCGCGGCGGGACGCCCAAGGCGTGCAGAAATCCGTCTTGAATCAAGCATGCCATGTGCATACCAGGGCGTGGGCAGCGAGGGTGCTGAAGGTGGAAGGGCAAAGCCTGGGCCAAGTAGACGCCGAGCGACGAGATGCGAAAAGGATGGCCGAGGCCAGAAGGGCAGCGCGCAGCTGCAAGATGGCGGCGGGCGAGAAGGCCAGCGGGTGCGAGGCCGTGGGCACCAGTGCGGGCGGCCGCAGGCACGAGAACAAGGGAGCGACGGAGACACACGCACACGCACACGCACACGCACACGCACACGCACACGCACACGCACACGCACACGCACACGCACACGCACACGCACACACACACACACGCACACACACACACACGCGCACACGCGCACACGCACACGCACACGCACATGCACACGCACACGCACACGCACAAGCACACACGCAGACGCACGCGCACGCGCACACGCACAGGCACAGGCACACGCAAGCGCGCACACACACACACACACACACACACACACGCAAACACACACACACGCGCGCACACGCACACGCACACGCACACGCACACGCACACGCACACGCACACGCACACGCACACGCACACACACACACACACACGCACGCAACCGCACACGCACACGCGCACGCAAAAGCGCACTCGCACGCACACGCACACGCACAC
>CAUYUJ010021614.1:2075959-2078459 GCA_963575745.1 Prorocentrum cordatum
CTGTAACCACCATTCTGGTAAGATGTCAAACACTTCGACCTTGTCACCTCTGCAAGATGCTGATTCTGTCAATATGCAAAATATGTTTTACCATGTAGGTTGTGATGTCCACGTTGTTAAGATTTCTACCGTTTTGCTGAGTCGGACAGGATCACGATCCGTTCTCGAGAAACACAAGCGCGATCACGGCGTCGATCGCGTCGGCCTGCAGCGGGCGATTGGACGCGATCACGAGTAGATGGTGATCGGCTGTGGTGTCTGGGAGGTGAACGGCTGCCAGTCCTGTCGCTCCCTCTAGGAGATCGGCCACGGGAAGGTTCCCGATGGGGGGGTCTAGGCGACGACCGCGAACGTTGCGGAGAGCGGGGGGGCCATCCGCGACCCCCCGGAGGTCGCGAGTCGGAGCGCCCCCCGCGTCTTGGAGACGGCGACCCTCGTCGCGACCAACGCGCGCCACCCGGGCTGCGGGAATGCCGTCGGTTCATGTAGGGCGACGGCCTCCGGCCCCCCGCGCGTCGCGGAGAGGGCGCCCTGTCGCAGCTGCCCTTGCTGCGCTGCCGAACGAGGCTCCGTTCAGGAGTCTTGGCATTGGGACTAGGGTCGACGTGAGCACTGCGGCGCCGGTCGCCGCGCGCGCACGTTAGCTTCGGATCTGCGTAGAAGGTGCATTTCGGTTAGTGGAGATGTCTGCCGCGATCTTGGTTTGGACAGAATCCGTGCTTGGCGAAAGCGAAGGAGAAGTTCTGCCGGGGTTTGTCTTTTGTGGCTGGCCCTGAAAAGCCGCCAGTCGAAGACGGTCTCTCACGGTGGCCCTTGCCGCGAGTAGATGATCGCTGGGTGGGTCGTGTAGACTGCCAAGGCCAGTATGTAACATATTGCATATGTCCGAATTCTTGCAGATTCCAGACTTGAGCGCTGCGCAGTTCGCAGAGTCGTGTCGGCTCGATTCGCGCTTGAGGTCATGCTGGTTGCGCTCGAGTCGGTGGAGTTCTAGGTTGGCCAACACACGCTGCCGAAACTATTCGTGCGTTTTATTGGGGTCGGTGGGAGTCATTTTGCTATAGTCGCGCATGTCCTGCTTCATCAAGTAATGTCGTCGCATCTGAGCTCGGAATAGTGACTCCATTATTTTTGTGTCGGGCGGTTCGCGGCATTTGAATAATAGGTTGTCCCAATCCACAATGGACCGTTTGAATTCGTCGTTGCGCATGCGTAGTAGTTGCAGACGTTCGAAGTCGTGTAGAGCGACGTCGACTGCGGTGACTTTGTAGTCTTGAACATGCGGCCGCCCTCGTGGTCCCGAGCTGTCAGGTTCTTGATGCGGTGGCGCAACTCGGAATTCAGAACCGCGGTGAGTCTGGCTGCGAGTTTGCAGTCGATGCTTTCGAAGTCGCCGCTGTCTCGCAGGTCCTCGTAGGTTGTCGCGGGTTGTTCTGCAACGCATAGGAATGCATAAGCCTTGGCAGGGCGCCCAGATGCGCTGCTAAAAATCTTGCGAACCATGCGTTGCCGCTCTTGCAGTTGCGTATTGCGTGGCGGTTGTGGTACGCGTACGGTGTCGGACTCCTTGATTGGAGTTGTCGTGGCTGTAGAGACGTGCGATAACGTCTGCGGAGGAACCGGTTGCGTTGGGGAAGGAGGTCGCACGGGGGAAACGTGACGTGTCTGTGTTGAGGCCGCAGCAGAGGCAGCGCCTGGCGACGTACGTCTAGCATGGCCTGCGCGGACGCCACCATCGGCACGCATTCTGGCCGGTCGATGGTCTAGAGGTGGCTGGTGGAGCTCAGCGCCGCTAGCGCGTGCGTGGTCAGGGTAGCTTCGTTGGTCGAAACGCTGCTGGATCTGTTGGACACTCTGGTGAAAACCACATAGCTCGACGTTGGTATCGTGGGTGCGCTGGGAGTGCCTATCCAGCCTGCGCTCAAGGTCTTGGAATCGTTGGTTGTGTGTTTCGCGCTCTTGTTCCAAACGGGCTAGGATGGAATCGGCCCGTGTTTTTTTTGTCCAGCGTCTCTTTCCTGGGATATCTGGGTGAGTCGCGACTGCGGGTGGTCCGCCTCCTGCTGCACCTCGGCCGCGCGGGCTTCGAGGAAGGCGAAATCGTAAACCGAAGTCGGGGTGCCCAGTGCCAAGCTGATCAGTCTGGGCCCACACCAGAAGCAACTCAGCCAGCGCAGTCCTTAATTCGGGGATCTGCTGCTCGACCTGGGAGACTCGGTTCTCGAGCGTTGGCACGCGTCCTTCGAAAGCTTCAAGATGGCGAGCGAGGGCCATCTCGGCGCCACGTAGCTTACCATCTAACTCTGACGTGAGTGCGGTGTGGTTGGAGTGTGCATGGTGGTAGTATGCTGTTCGGCCTGGGTGCGAAGTGTGTCCAAGTCCGCACGTAACTGAAGGTCCGTGGTTCCATGTACCTCCATCGGTGGGGCCTGCCTTACCATCAAGAGCTCATCGTGTAGTGTCCTGACAGCGGCAGCCCCTGTATCCCTGACTGTCACGA